>CM031975.1:12268449-12618566 GCA_018804465.1 Populus tomentosa
TATCTTTTAATTTAAGTTGATAGTATATTATTTTTATAAAATTAATTTATTTAGTTGATTGAAATTATAACTCGATTTATTTGATTTTGTTTTTTAAAATATATTTACGAAATTTAAATATTTTAATTAAAAAATAATATAGACCCACAGCCTAGGGTCGGCTAGCCTAGTAAATTCTAAAAAAAATTAAGCTTCCTTATCCCATAACTAATAATAACACGTTGCTTTCGGTACTTGCCGTCCGGCCTATTGTCTTTCATGGATTCAACTCAATCACGTATACTGTCGGCCACTGCCCCATGTGAGAAAAATAAAGCGGAAAGTGCAAGAAAGGTCCTTAAAAGGTCTGCAATGGACTGCCAAAGGGTCGATGAGAATTGAACAATCAAGTGTTAGGAGTGGTCCTTCAACTGCTCAGTATGGCTGACCGAATGTTCATGCCCTGGATAAAAGGCAAATGTGTTAAGAGGCACAGAGAGGAGGTGGGGTGTGAGTTCGTCTCAGCCACGGCAAATCAACTGTGAGCGCAGGGCTAGTTCATTGTCACGAGGCATTATATATATTTGGATTAAATTGTAAGCAGATCTCGTATAAGTATATATAAGAGGTATATTAAAGTTTATTTCAGTCTAGAATCAATTTAAATAAATTTATAATTAAACATATAAGATTATGTAATTTTAAGATTAATAAAACTTCTTTATCATATCTTATTATGTGAGTTGTTGAGTATTCTTACTTTTTTAGTTAATTAGAAAACTAAAAATAAATAATTGAAAAACAATTGACTTTGTAATGTCATCTTTACATTTTTCCTTGACGAATCAATATTTATTAGATATGAATTTTTATTTTTAATAATATTGGTATCTAAATACAAGTTATCTTTATATTATATTTATTATTTTTAAATATAGATTATTTGATCGCATGATCAAGAAGTTTCTATCAACAAATAATAACAACAACAACAAAAATATTTTTGAAATCAAGTTCAACATTTAAACATATGATCATTTTACAAAATGCTCTCTCATCTTTCCCTGTATATATTCATCCATGCCTTTTCTGATCATTCTAGTTTACTTAGTGGACAAAAATATTTAAAATCTTTGGTGTAGATTTCCTCAAGCTGTTGCACAATGAATTTCGAGTCAGCAAAATAGGGCTCTTTCTTCTCCGAAGAGGCAAGAAGGTTTGGCAAGTTTCCTGTTAACATCGTTAATTGCTCGAATCTAGCCCAAGCGGACAGTCGAGACTCTTTCTCCTAATTAAGCGATTACCTAGAAAGTTACAAGGATTACCTTTTATATCAAACACATCAACTGACAGATGGCATCAACTGACTGCTTCTTGTTATGCCCAGAAAAGTGCAGAATTGGAAGCCATCGTTCACAACAAAAACCATATCTTAAGAGATATCTCATTTTTCCACGAAAGGTGTGACACATACCCAATTGTGGACCTACCACAAGATTATCTCCTGAAACAATCTTGCAAATATCAACCATAGGCAAATAATACCAGAAGTTTACTGGCGGCACAAACTGATAAATTTAATTTCACTTGATCTGTTTGATTAGACTAATGATTCAATTCCAGCCTATATATATATTTCAGTTCTAAAGCTCAACCATAGCACGAGTTCATACTCATCCATAGCCGAGCCTCCTTTCTCTTGTAGCTCTTCAAACCCCCAAGAAAAAATATTGAAAAGAATGGCAAATTCACGCATAGCGAAGTTCATCACAGAGGCTGCACCACCACAATACATTAATGTCATTAGGCACAGAGCATCGAAGCTGCTGGATACCATTAGCGAAGAGGACAGAGATGTAGCTGCAAGTGATTCTTCTCCCATGTCACCAACTTCTTCCACCATTGTTACTACTAGTGCTACATATGTTTCTGCTGCTAATTCCACGTACTTTCCCAAAGGGATTCAAAGATCTTTTTCAACCTTTGAAAACTGAAAACACTTTCGAGAACTGTTTCGTTACTTGTGAAAATATCGTGTTTTTTTTTTATTCTCTCCTTCATTTTGTTTTCTAGTTAATGAAAGTGGGGATGGAATTGCTGCTATGTATATAGTCCAAGATATTATAAGTTGTATTAGGCAACAGAATGCCAGGAGGTGTTGTAATTTCCATGTTGTACAAAGCTGTTAGTTGATGCTTGATATCGTTAGAAGGTTTTTTTTTTTTTTTTCCTGTTAAGAATATATTTAACTTTTTTACAGTGGTTATGTATATTGCAGAGGGTGCAGTATAGGAATCGAGAATCTCTGTAGATGGTTTAGAATTGCAACAGGTCATGGAAGTTTTACCCTAAGCAGTATGGAATACATTAAAAAGGATCTGAATACAACTAGTTAGGAACCAATACTTAGTTGAGTTGAATTGTTGAATCTCCATATATATGAAGCTAAAAATTACTTCCAGACCATGGAGAGAAGAGGTTTCAACGAGAAAAGAAGACAGGGATACTGCAAAATTGAATCTGTATGTATGGACTTCTCGTCATAAATTTGAATGTCAAAAGAGTTAGTGTATAGACGCTTTATGATTCAGAAAATCGAACTGAGCTGTGTACACACAAACTTGGATAATACTTGATTATTCCTACATTAAATTCTTCTCTCCTCTCCTCAGTCTAGAAAATTTGAGACCAATTTTATGTTTTCTTGATGTTTCTTTCAGTTTCTCCAGTGCTGCATGTAAAAAGAAATCAAAAGCTCAGTGTTCTTTGTACAACATGTCAAGGCATTCTATTAAATATTCAAAGAATTTCATAGTCTCCCCGACTAGAGATGACACTAGCAACTTTTGAACAGGATCTCACCACAAAGATCTTTGTCGCCATATCCCATCTTTATGACCTCTTCCTTCCTCTACGGTAATATTGAACAGAAATTGCAGAAGATTCTTAGAAAACCACTCCAAAATCATCATGAGTGTCCAATATCTTCGATACTCGCGGCTCTTTAAATAATTATTTTAAATTTAGGTTATTATGAATCACAAGTTATTTAAACATTCAATTTATAATAATAATTTACACGAATCAATAATAAAAAATTTCTTAAATCACTATAAAAAAGAGAAATTGTTATATCTTATAGTAGTAACTCTTTTTCTTTTATATTTTAGGTATTTATATATTATACTCTATTCATATTTTTCATCACTTAGAAAATAAGAGGTATAATTTTCTATTTATAATAAAACCTAAAAACTATGTAAATAGTAAAATATTAATTAGCCCATTAAATAATATCACATATATTATTTTAGGCTAATTTTAGAAATTATTCAATCAAGTCCTTACTTAATTGTTTCTCGGTTTAGAATTGTAATCCATTGTATTAATTATATTCTAGTTCTTAATTTATAAAATTTATTTACAATCAAGTCATACTTGATTAATTATCTCATTTTAATAAATTAAAACATGCAAACAACAACCCTAATTGTCTAACGATGGCTTTGCTACCATTATTGGGTTTCCCAAAACATATAGACGTAGCAAAAATATAAAATTTAAAATTTTTCATGAGTTCCAATGATCCCATTAGATAGATCTAGAGTTGTTTTAGGATTTTATGTGAAGATTACCTAAAGATCAGATGTTGTTTGCGATTTTGAAAATTTGCTTCAAAGACTGGATTATAGCAAATCACAAATTGTTAAATTATCTAACCTTTAATGGTAATCCACATGAACCATTAGTGAGAAATCTTATGAACCCTTTGAGGAGAAAAAAATTGCTTTACATTAGAGTGCTAACTCTTTTCTTTTATGTTATATATATAATAGTATTGTCCTCTACTCACCTTTTTCACCATCCTCATGAAATAAGATGCACAACTTTTTATTTATAGAAAAACCTAAAAACCCAATAAATAAATAAAAATATCAATTTTTCCTATAAATAATATCATATATATTATTTTAGGCTAATTTTAAAAATTTATTCAATCAAGTCCCTACTTGATTTTTCTATGTCTAAAATTGTAATTTCCTATAAAAATTACACTCTAGTTCTTAATTTTTTAAACTTATTTATAATCAAGTCACACTTAATTAATTATCTTATTTTAATCAATTAAAACATGCAAACAACAACTATATATATATATATATATATATATATATATATATATATCAATGCTATATATAACTAATTAATTGATTATAGGACATATATTTATATAATTCCCAATCTATTTTTTTAATCAAGATTATAACATCACCTTTTCGTTTTTTTCCCTTATGTTCACACCAATTTTGCTTCAATTTGAAGCATAGGTAACTAATCTAATTGAACTCTATCCAAAAACATTTTTGGAAAGTACCTAAATTAACTATTTTGTTTTATTTCTTATTAGAATTGATTTGGGTCATTAATTTTTTTTGTTAAATAATACCCTATCTTGAATAGCACCACACCACTTTTTCAAGAATTAATCAAATGAAAAATAAAGTAGGGAACTTACAAAACAAGAATAGGAGGAGGAGGAGGAAAGATCCTAATCCATGGCATCCTGATTTCGTAGTCAAATTTATAATACATATATTATTTTCCGTCTTATGAATCTTTTTCTTCATCCTTAAAAACAAAGGCTTATAAGTATTACCAAAAATACTACATAACTATACAATCTTGATATTATCATTAAAAAATATTATGTATTAATTTTACCATTATTTTTTAAAAAATAATAATAACTCTCAGGTTTTTGGTTTATATCTTCATTCATAGTGTACTGATTTTTATATAAAATGATATCATTTTATAGAAAAGTTAATGGTTTCTATTAAGGGTGTTTTTTTTTTAACAATGATCATTAATTAAAAAAAATCTTAAAATTAATGTAAAAAATAGTTTGAATATTAAATTTTTAAATTTTTTTTAATTAACGTGGGTATCCAGGTTAGCTTGCGTGTACCTCGACTAATCTCACGGGTCCTGAAGTTAATGATTATATAAGGCTCCAATGACCATTATATTAGCAACCACATGGCTCGAATTTAAAATTACAGGGAAACAAATCCCTTATTCCCAAACTCTTACCATTGGACACATACTAGATAGTTGAAACTTTTTAAAATCTTGATAAGATGACTATGGCTACATTTGAAAACGCGGGTCAACCCGTGTTTTTAACAAATTCAATTTATTTTTTATAAAAAAATAATTTTTTATATTTTAAATTGATTTAATATGGTAATCTTAAAAATAAATTTTTAAAAATAAAATAATATCTCATTTTAATATATTTTAATATAAAAAATAATTATAATTATACTTCCAAACATAATTTCGCTTTTCACTTTGGATCAAAGTCGTCTACGCTCAGAAGATGTGCTGTGCAGCTTTATAATAATAATAATAATCCTTTTGCAAATTTTATCCATCAAAGGCAGAGAGAGAGAGATAGAGTCGGGGTCCAATGGGCGAAGAAGGAGAAAAGCAAACTGTACCTCCTCTTCCTCCTTCCGCGGCCGCTGAAGAAACTAGGGCTCCGGAACTAGAATCCGATCCTCCAACTCCATTCGATCCCAGTCGAAGTAAATTCCCTTTCTCTTCTCTTCTATTGTATTGTCTTGTTTTTAGGGTTTTCTTTTTTGTCGATCTATCTACCTGACTGATTAATTCACCTTGAGATAGTGATTGGTATTATTAAGAGGAAGGGGTTGATCAAAGAGCTGGCGGCGGTGTACCACGCTCAGTGCCTTTTTTATTGTCAGCAACTTTTGGATCTACAGAAAAATTGCCAAGAGGTCACTCCTTCCCTCCATCTAACTATTTTGTTTTCTTATACTTGCTCAATTCAGTTCTTATCACTTAAGTGTTTGTCAAAAAATCTTACTTGCAGCCATTTGTTGAATTAAGAGCTGCTACTGCTGCTGATGATTCAAGAAAAGAAACAATGAGGCCCCCCAAACGCCTCAAGAAGTCCCGCTGATAAAATCATACTGTTTTGTTTTAATAGATCATCATTCTCTTGCTTGTTTTGTCTTTTGATGGATTACTTAGGTTGGAAAGTTCACTGTCACTTTGATTTCACCAAAATGATGTTCTCCACTTATTCAGTGTAACTCGTGCTTGCAATGCCTTGTGTCCTCTGCCTGCACCTCCACCATCGTGTAGAATTGGAAAAAAAAAAAAAAAAAACTCATGTTCCTCTGCCTGCACCACTTTGGGTTCAGTCAATCACAAGTGTGGCACATGTATCTTTATAACTTTTACTGTTTAGAGGGAAAGTAGTATACATCTTTAACAAATGTTTTTCGTGCTGTGATCAATATGTTGGTATTGTCATCCATTAGTCAGGACAAGAATGGTGCTATGCTAATCTAGCATCTTTGATAATTTTGGTGCAGTAACCTTTCCTTATTTTGTGGGTTTTATGAATGATTAGTTACTTAATGGTAGAGCAGTGTTATTGTTGACTGATTTGTGGTTCCAATCCATACTTGGACTGGTGTACTTTGATGCGAATTTGCAAACTTGGACTTGGTGTATGGCTTGTGCTAGGCACAGTTTTCTTGCCATGCTGTTTCTGGCTATTCGTCAGTGGCAATGCAAGGGAACTGAAGGGCCAATTGTATACATGTGAGAATCGTTCGGGCATCAGTAGCTTTTCTATTTTCATCTTCTTTTTTGAAATGTCAAACCGTTCACTCAACAAGCCATCTTCTTATAATCAATTAATGGAGTTTTCGTCTTGATGATGATTTCTTTAAGAATCCATGATCAATGACTGAGTAACTGTAAAAAAATGGATGCCTATGAGAAGTTGAGAACAAATATTAAATGATGTGGTTAAAGAAAATACACTAAAAATGAATGAATCCTCGTTGAATCAATTATATATTTCTATCTATATTTCTATCTATTTTTGCGATGAAGAGGTGAAAATGAGTTGGCAAAAAGGCATGAAAAGTATAAAGAAAAGCTGTGAGTTGCAGATGACAAGGGGACAAGCTACTCCTCCCCTAAAAAAAAACAAAAACAAAAAAAAACCTTTACTTGAAAAGATAATATACTTTGGAAGATTTCTCTCTAGGCTCCTCCAAACTTCTATAAACCTAAAGAATGATCACAAATAAATTAAAGATACCATAGCTTTCTGGACACAAATAAGCACATAAGCATGTACTGAATGTAAAAAAGACAAGATCTCAAATTACATAAAAATGGATGAAATACTTACAACATCAAGCAAAGAACTATCCTGGTTACCATTCTCAAGCATAGAACGCCTAGATAAAAGATCCTTCACCATACTTATCCACCTTGTTTGGTGATTGTAGTTGTTTTTTAAATAACTTTTCATGTTAAAATACATGTCAATAATTTTTTTATTTTTTTAAAATTATTTTTAACATCAGCACATCAAAATAATTTGAAATCACTAAAAACACATTAATTTAAAATAAATAAAAAAATTTTAATTTTTTTCAAAAACGCTTTTGAAATGCATAAACAAACAGGCCCGAAAGTTTTCAAATTATAGGCACTGAATTATTAGGAAAATCTCATTAATTAACAACCATTGCTAGCAAATAAATTATTCCAAGTTCTTCTAATTTAATGGAAACTATAACAATGGTTGGCTAGCAACAATTGTCTTGTCGAAGAGAAAGCATTATTCTCAAGTTTATGCACTCCATATAAAAAAAAATTTAATGGAAGGAGATTATATAGGTCAGGGAATAATCTAGGCAAACCCTGGAAGATAAATACAAAATGACTATTAGATGGGAGGAGGTATAATGTATTTTTTTTTATAATGTATTTCTATAAAACTCTAAAAAAATCTTGAAAAAAACTATAAAAATAGTGAGATAACTAAACCAAAAAGATGGGGCCCGCATGCTTGTCATAATAGAAGACCATACTCATGTGGACCTACAATGTCAAACCTGATATACATAGGTTTACAAGGTCAGACCCTCACAACTAGTCTTCTTGTTATTTTGGTCAGATAAATACAATATATCATCTACATTTTAAAAAAAATAGCATAAATGAGACATCACTTGACTACTTAGATATTGATCATTAAAAAAATGGTTCAAAATTTGAGTTGGGGTTTCTTGGATCCAACAAAACTATTTTTTACTCATTTTCATCTAAAAAACACTTAATAAACATTTTTGGAACCTTAAAAAACTAATTCTCAACTCAAAACTACTCTAAATCAGATAAAAAGAATAAAAATAAATCATAAAATAATCTCTTTACAATCATGATTTACTTTTATAGGAAATTCAGAAGCTAAAAGACATTTAAATAGCACTTTTCTTGTCAAAAGGAACACGTTGACACCAAATTTGGTTTTTTTGTTCACAAAATCTAGACATCTGACTTTTTTTTCTCTCCTCCATCATATTTCGATGACTATCTCTCTTCTCTCTCAAACTCATGGATTGAAATATAAACAAAATAAAATTTTGAACTACAATGTAAAAGTTTCATATTACAGGGGCCCAAATTGAAAAAGAAAAGAATTTGGAGGAAAGAATTAAAAAAAAAAAATGAGCCTTATGAATAGTTTAAAAAAGCTTATATTTTTGTCTCACTGACATACTTGGTCCTCACATTTTAAATGTTTTT
Source organism: Populus tomentosa (assembly GCA_018804465.1). Taxonomy (NCBI): domain Eukaryota; kingdom Viridiplantae; phylum Streptophyta; class Magnoliopsida; order Malpighiales; family Salicaceae; genus Populus; species Populus tomentosa. Next base: position 12,277,075 of record CM031975.1, read on the forward strand.
GCAAAATGGAATATCAACTCAATGTCATGACACTTTTTTCACATGTGATAACCTCATAAAAAGTAAAAAATATTATCAAGTCTAAGTCTCATTCAATATAATATGGAAAAATGAATTTGTTTTTAAACAAAAGGTTTGACAACTAGAGAAAAAGTACTTCAAAAACAAAATAAAAAGAGGGAAAAAACTACTCACGTGCAAGAGGAGGTATAGTACTTTTCCCATCTCATTTAGATTTCTTTGTGATTGTAATTTGTAATTGTTGATCCTACATATAAATTTAAATTATAAGAGAAATTAATGAATACTGATGAACAAAGTTCTTACTAATGATTAAATCATTACTTTTTACCAAAAAAAAACATCTCAAATATATATGATTCACTATAAGATTTATTCATTTATTTTACTAAAACTTTATAGATATAAAAATCCCAAGTTTTCCATTAAACGACATATTATATAGATTGTTATATTATGACTTTAATGATATTTGAATATATCTTAACCAAAATTTAAATATATTTTTAGATTTTTAAATGCCCTTTTGGTTTCTTTTGTATAAGGTGAGGATTTTAGAGATTTAAGTAGTAATAATAAATAATTTAGAAATATAATAATTGTTGTTGTTACCCATTTTTTAATCAAAAACATGGAAAAAAAAATCCAAAATACAAGAGGTTACACATAAATAAAGCCTATAAGATTTTCCAAGTTAGTGGAGAATGACCAAAATGACAAGTGAAAAATTTGAAGGACTAGAATGTACAATGATCAACAAAATTAGCAATCTAATTCTAATTGACAAAAGACTCATTTGGTGAAATATTTTTATTTAGGGCAAAGAAATACAAATTTGGAGGAAAAAGGAATCAAAGAGCATTTTAGAAGGCTTAATTGAGGACTTAATTGTAAGAAAAAATTAATTTTTTGGAGTCACTTTGGATGTTAATTGAAAAAATTTAAGTTTAGGGGACTGAAATTGAACTTTGGAAAGTTTATTTGGTCAAATAAATGGCTCAATTGTTAAAAAAAATTAAGTTTGCTAGCCAATTAAAGGTTTGATTGAAGAAATTCAAAATCAAGAATTAAATCGTAAAGGCGTGAGATTTCAAGAGTTGAAATTGACTAAATCAAAGGTCAAATTAAAAAAAAAAATGATGATCAATTAAGGGTCCAAATGCATAAATCAGAAACCAAGGACCAAGATAAAAGTGATGCTAAACTTTTGGTCTAATAATTGAGTTTAACAAAGGTGAAATTTCATGAAATTAAGAGTTTAGAAGGCAATTATTAGTGCAATTAAAAGCAATTGGAAGAATAGGGACAAAGACGAAATATGTCATATCCCAAATTAAAAACCCTAATTTCTAGATATTTAACCTAGATGGCGTTTTGTTCACCCATTGTTCATCTCCTTCCATGGTAATTTTGGATGATCAAGTTAGCACATTCCAAGATCTCGTTGTGGAGTTATAGACCTCCAAATGGCATGGGGTTTTTTGCAAATGAAAGAAGAACATCCCCTCTACAATCTCATTTCTATGAAATTGGACATTTACATCCCAATTATTCCATAAAAATCTCCAACATCTTGTCCCTAATCAATTATCATTGCATTTTTAGATTCTAGGCTAATCAAGTTAGCACTTTTAAGTGAATAAATATAGAGCTACAAACCTTTGAATGGATCAAGGATAGATCCAAATGAAATGTGTCCATTTCCTCTATCAGGTTCAAGTTGTCTACAATTATGTTTACATTGAAGTTTCTCTGCCGAAACCTCGAAAGTGGTCAACTCAGTCAACTTTAATTGAGACATCCATTTGTGCAAAACCACTTATCCTTTTCATATGTTCACACTTAGAAACTCTCAGAGTGTTCTTATCAAGGGACATAAATCTTTCATCTAATATCAGAATGTGAGACATGCATGCCTTTGTCTCCAAGAAAAAGAAAACCATCTAGGCAAAACCACCATCCCCAAAAACCATTGAAAGATAAAGGTTCCAGCTATTAACATTTATTTAGAGCTCTTTTATTTTGATCAAATGATTGAGCTTTGACCAATATTTAAAGGAATCCATAAAAAAAAAAAAAAAACTAGAAAACCCTATAAATACACCTAGGAATCAAAGAAAGAAAGAGAGAATGAAGAGAAAAACATGAGGATATACTCTGTGAAAAATGACCCTAGGGTGAATGTTTAAAGAACCAACATAAAATGTTTAACAAGCTTTAGAAAGAATAAAAAGTGGAAGAAAATTAAGAAGGAAAAAAAGAAGAAGGGAAGTGTTAGCCTATAGCCAACAAACTTTGAGAAGGTATAACCATGTGAAAACTTAAGGGTGAAGTCCATGTGACCTGTTCATTCATGCTTTTTCAATACATAATATCAATTTTGAATTTCTTTTGGCATTATTTTGTGTTTTAGCATTTATGTGGATTGATGAATAAAAATGTTATTTTGATTGATTAATCTTGCTTTGAAGTTGTTAATATTGTTGGGATATTTAAAAGGTATTTATGTGTTTGGTTTTGACAAAGTATAGTAATTTTGGAATCTGTCAAAGGCAGTGGTAGGTGTCTAGTGGCTTTTTCTTAGTTGCTAAGGCATGTTCTTGATTCTTGAGTTTAGTTCGAGTCTTAAGTGTTTAAAAAGCCAATTTTAGATTGAGTTTTGATGTTTTTGTTAGCTAATAATAGGGTTGCATTTCTAGAAGTTGAACTCTTATACATATTATTGATGATTCTAGGTTATTTGTTATTGATTTTTATTCAAACTTATTTGTTAATGATAATGTGGCTTGTTAGGGCGAAGAAAGTTTTGGTTTGGAGGCCTAAAATGTATGTTTTAGGCAATATGGGTTCATATTTTTCATGTTCATTTGAAGAACATTGTCTTTAGTGCTAGTTTTAGGTTTCCTTTTAATTTGATTTTGGTTTCTATAAATTCGTATATCATTTTAGTAAATAATCTAGGGTTTTCATGCATCAATAATATGTTTTTATGGGTTTTAGTCCTAAGATTTTGGTTTTGAATCAAAACTTATTTTGACAAAAATCATGATTTTTTATCTATGCTTGATTGCGAACAAAACCTTGTTTTTTTATTGCTTGGAATCTATTATGGTTTGATGTTTACTTTGCTAAGTTTGAATTTGAATGTTTTTCATAATCTTCATTTTTCTTGGTATTTGATCTGTTTTTGTTACGAAATTTTATGTTATTTGTGTTTTTTTTAGTTTTGATTTTGTTTCGGTTTAAATCTCTATTTTGGTTTAGTTTTGGGTTAAATCCTAGTTTTTGGTTCGGTTCATGATTGAATCAATGTTTTCGGGTTGACCTAGTCGGGTCAAAACCAGATCAAATAGTTAAGGCTTTATTTGATTTGCCATTGTTTTGATAAAAGGAATTTTCGCTTAAGGGCATATTTAGCAAACATGTCTTTTGGCCTATTTCAATAGTTTTGTTTTGAACAAAAATATAGTTTTGAAAAATATGACCCCTAAAAAATTTTTAAGAAATAATTTTTATTTTTTGTATATGGCTCAATCCTTATAAAAATTGCTTTTTATTTATAAAAAATTGAGAGATTTTAATGCTAGATATATTATTGATGAAAATTTTAATTCATAAAAATTAATAGTCAATATCTTAGTATAAATGTTGAACCTATTAGTAGGTTAATATTTAAATATCAGAAGTTGATTAGAAAATTTTCAGGATTATTTTTCACCACAATATATATGAGTTAGAAAAAAAAATTTTGCCTTTCAAATATATAAACATATCACGGCAACTCCATAAACCTTTTCTATAATTTTTTTTTTTTGAAATATACAAGTTTATAATAAATTTAATATATTAAATTTATTTATGAAAATAAATTTTATTTCAAGTCATAAATATTCCGTAAAATTGATACGTAAGGCTAACACAATGATTAAGTACAGACAATTAATTATTTTCCTGAAAATAGAAGGATCAAGTAACAGTGAACACAAAACACATTAGCAAATCGCAAGAGATGCCAAAAAATCCTGTCAATAGATAATTATGAATGGCAGCACCGTGCACTGCTGGTAGTGATTGACACTAATGATTTATTAATGAAAGTGGCTTCTCAATTTAAGAAGTAGCTCGGTTTTTTCTAGAAGAGTAGACACGCGCTTATTGATGAGATGAAGAAGAAGAATTATTGTCTCTGTGGCCTTTACATTTCAAAACTAAAGGCTATTCGTTCATAAGAGTAATAATGAGCAATACATTAAGCGTTGAAAAATTATTGTGGAGCATAGGTTTATTGTATTATAAATCATCATGTAAATATAGAATTTTTGTACTGTTAATGATACTGTAACACTTGAAAAGCATTGCTTTTACTGTTTTTTAGTTAAAAAATATTGTAATGAGCATTGTTTTCCCTGTTTTTTATACCAAAAAACTATTAGGTTTAGCTTGGCAATTAAACTCATTACTATTAATTTTGGTTTAGAAGCCGGACCTTAATTGTTTTCAAAAGATATTGGGTTTGACTTGACAAATAGATCTAATATTATTGGGTTTTGCTTGAAAACCAGATCTAAATTGCTTTAAAAAAGTGTTGAGTCTAGCTTGGTAATCAAGTCCAAATCACTTCAATACAAATACGAATGCTCTTTTAACAATAGCGTAGGTCCCTAAAACTTTGAATTTTCCAAAACAATGATTGTAGGCCTCATATAAAGGAGAGACAATAATTAATAAAGAATAATGGGAGAAAATTATTAGGTTTGGCTTGGCTGGGTCAACAACTTTTTTTGTTAAGATATTTTCAATTTTATTTTTTTAATTTAAATTAATATTTTTGATTATTTTGTATTATTTTGATGTGATGATATAAAACATAAAAATATTTTTTTAATATTTTTTTAAATAAATGTTATGTAATAATATAATAAATAGCATATTGGCCCGCGCTCTACAGCGGGTCAATAACATTTTGTTTTTCAAATGTAAAAATGCTTGAGTTGGGTTAAAAGCACGAAATGTATTTGAACAATCACTATCTTCAAACAAAGTATTTTCTATAGTAGCACCATGAATAGCGTATAGTAGAGCAACACCTAATACACCGATAACTAATTTTTTTCCCTTTAATTTTTTTCCTCTTAAGATATTTCTAAAATTTTTTTCCTTTTTAATTTTTTTTTTGTCTCTTATTATTTTTTTCATACTATAAAGAGAAAATAAATTAATGAAATGTTTTTTTTATATTGTATAAAAATTGGATGATGATAAGTTTTTTTTTTTCATTTGAGGTTGGGTTAAATTTTCTTATTAAAACATGTTTATTTTTGCATTTTAAAAAAAAAATTATTTGAAATTAATATTTTTATATTATTTTGATGCAATGATATAAAAAATAAATTTTAAAAAATAAAAAATATATTATCTTAATATATATTTTTAAAAAATTATTATTGACTCATAGAGCGTACTTCATATATTTTTTATATTGAAACTGAAAATTGTTACTAGCTTGATGCGGAGCAAGGACCAATATACTACTACTAGCAAAGCATAAAAATACGAAGACGAGGGTTGTGGACACTGCAATTGACTTTGGCCGGATACCCCCAGTATAAATCCCATCCCATCATCTTCTATTCTGCTCTCACTTCTCACTCGAAGCTGGTTGTTCTTCCCGTCTTCACTCATTCTCTCCCTCATCTAGCAAGCTCATACTTTTTGCCCTCTTCTAAAACATAATCCTCATCGTCTCTCTCTCCTCGTTTCTTAACCTACGGCCTTGAGTTCGTGTTAATTATATATGGTGTGTTTTGTTGAAGAAACTAATTGCTGGTTGAATGGAGGGAGGGATTCATACAGGGACGACAGACGCCTCTGCTTTTAGGGACTGCTTCTCTTTAGCGTGGAAGAACCCTTATGCTCTCCGCCTTGCTTTCTCTGCCGGGATTGGTGGCCTTCTCTTTGGATATGACACAGGCAATTACTCTTTCTTTCTCATGCAGATAATTTCCGACATTAGAAAATAATTAATTTTGTTGGCATGCAGGAGTTATATCCGGTGCTCTTCTCTACATTACAGATGACTTCAAGTCTGTTGATAAGGAGACTCTGTTACAGGTACTCATCTTTTCTTTTTTATTTTTTTTTATTAACATAGACTTAAAAATTAATTTAACCAAGTTATCAATTTTAGAAAGCTTAAATTTAATAATTATATAACTTTTTAATAACTCTAAAATTTATAAAACTCAAACTAATTATAATTATATGCTGCTAATCTTTCCTTTCTTTTATACATGTGCTTGTTGAGACTCTTTACTTGGCAATCATTTTCTAAAACCTTCCTTTAAAATTATTTTCTAAAACAACCCAAGGTTATTACTTTTTTCATTAATTTTTTATAAATATATTAAAATAATTATTTTATTTTTTAAATTTTATTTTTAATCCTATTATATTAAAACAATCCAAAAAATAAATTTTTTAAAACACAAATATAATTCATTCTTTTTATGTTATTTTTTTAGTGGGCATCGTATATTAATTTTAAATAATTTAATAGTATACTAATCATAGTTATTAAACCCTGCCTGAAGGTTAACCCGGCCAAGCGACCGGGTTCCAGGTTTTATGGGTCAACTCGGGTCAACTCGGAAAAATTAATATATATATATATATATATATATATATATATATATATATATATATATATCCATGTAAATATAGGTTATATACATTATAAACAATAAAGTTTAAAAGAATATTTTAAAAAGTTTTTTATCCCAAATTAAAAAGATATTATGTTAAGTTTTTAAGTTGAGGTATTTAAACCAAAAAAGTTTTTATCCCACACTGAAAAAACATAACTTCTTTCATAGAAACATGGAGTATATATATGAAAAGGCTTCAAATCTCACATTAAAAAAAATACTATATTATCCTTTTCTTTTAAATTGAAGTATTTAAACCAAAAAAAATTTTTATTCCATATTGAAAAAATATGATTTTTTTTCTTGGGAACATAAAATATATATACTAATGGATTTCAAATCTCGCATTGAAAAAACATAATTTTTTCCATAGAAACATAGAATATATAGACGAAAGGGCTTCAAATCTCACATTGAAAAGATACTATGTTATCCTTATAAGTTGAAATATTTAAACCAAAAGGTTTTTTATCCCACATTGAAAAAATATGATTTTTTTCTTAGAAACATAGAATATATATACGAAAGGTGTTATTTAAATCAAAAGATTTTTTATCCCACATTGAAAAAACATGAATGTTTTTTTCTTGGGAGTATAGATATATACTAATGGGTTTCTACTCTCATATTTTTTTAAAAAAAATCAGGTCTCGTCCGGGTTCGTCCAGGTCATGAGTCAACTCGCCGGGTCGCACGAGTTTGGCCGAGCTGTTGCCACAACCAGTCTTTTATTAAACCCGGACCGGTCTAGCTATCGGGTCGCATGAGTCGGGTCGGGTTTAATAATACTAATACTAATAACTAATAACTCTAATAATACTAATAACTCTATTAGTTGGACTTAGTTTCTTCTTCTAATTCTAATTTATCACTAACGATGCGTACAAGTGTCTGTCCAGGCTTTTGTGCTGAAATTTCTAGGCTCAGTAATCCACATCAAAACAATTTAATATCTGGACAATTTAGTCACATAACAAAATCATGTGTTATATTTAAAATATATTTATATCTGGATAGTTTCGTCACACGATAATTTGTGAAGAGAGAGGACAAAAAAATAAAAAATAAAAAAATTTAAAGACATATTAAAACTTTGATGATGACAATATTATTATTGTTGAAAAAATCTTAACGAGATGAGTCCAAAAACACAAAAAAAAAAAAAAATTATAGACATTAAACGGAGCGGGCCAATGAATCATTCAAATGTGTCGGGGCTCACTTGCATTTAGATTGTTTGTGTAGTCCACTCTAATCACCGTTGGTGACCTTTCTTGATGTTGTTAGAGTCATTTCATCGAGATCTTTCTAATAGTATCAGTGATGTCTTTATTAGAATTTTGACATGCCTCCAAGATTATTTTTTTTTCTTTCTCTCTCCTCTACTAATTAATTTTATGTTTTTAAAATCATAAAAATTAAAAGAATTAAACATGTAAATCACAAAAATTATCCATAACTCTTTAAATTATATTATTTTTTAAATTATTTCTTATATCATATTATTTTATCTTTTTTTTCCATGCTACAGTTCAAAAATACTTCAAAAACTTATTCAAAAGAGGTTTAGATGGGTTGGCTTTTAGGAAAGTGACTATCAATGCCCCTCCTACCTGTCTACCTCGTTAATTCACCCTTTCTTTCTTTCTTTCTTTCTTTTTAACTAATGAAAGTTATGCTCTTTTCATTCATTTGTACCCATCATTTATCATTCTTAAGCTAATTTCTGGCAGATATCCGTTTCCAGTAACTTAGCACCAACCCTATATACCGAGGTCTGAAGAATGTTTTAACAACTTGGAGATTCTTTACTTTGATGAAACAATAAAACCCATAATCAACCCTATTCTACTTGGAATTCGAAGTTAACTGGGTTATACCGAGTTAATTCTAATATGGTTTTTTAAAAAGGTTCTCCTAGAATTAACATTAGCAACACACGTGGACCAATTATATATTGTGTATCCTGACTTGTAAATTATGACCCATAAATAGGAGAGCATTGTGAGTATGGCAGTTGCCGGAGCAATCATAGGAGCAGCAATTGGTGGATGGGCGAATGACCGATATGGGAGGAGAAGTGCAATCCTCATAGCAGATTTCCTATTCTTCACTGGAACTGTTATCATGGCTTCTGCTCCTGGCCAAGCTCTTCTCATCATTGGTAGAGTTTTTGTTGGACTCGGTGCTGGGATGGCATCTATGACTGCCCCTCTCTACATTTCAGAGGCTTCTCCTGCAAAAATCCGAGGTGCCCTTGTCAGTACCCATGGATTTCTCATTACTGGCGGCCAGTTCCTCTCTTATCTCGTCAGCTTGGCCTTTACCAAGGTAAAACTAAAACTGAAGCTCTGTGAATTTGCCCATTACCATGCAAGCTTATTTGAAGTTGGTTTTATACCCAAGGTTGTGAGAGAGATTTTTCACTAGACATGTTTATTTGATACTTACTTGTACATCACATGTTCTGTTTGGTAAATATGACAATGCTATAACTTGCCATGTGTTTTCTAGGCACCAGGAACTTGGCGGTGGATGCTTGGGATTGCAGGAGTTCCAGCTCTGCTGCAGTTCAGCCTAATGCTGCTTCTTCCAGAGTCCCCCCGCTGGCTATTTCGCAAGGTTCTCCTTTTATTTTTCTCTAACATTTGCTTTCCTAATTCTTCGTAAGAAATTCTATTTTTCCTACCTCTAAGATTTTACGTACTGCAGGGAAGAGAAGAAGAAGCCAAAGCCGTCCTCAGGAAAATATATCCGGCTGATGACGTTGAAACAGAAATCCAAGGAATCAATTGACAAAGAAATTCTGGAAGAAGGGGGTTCTGAGAAGATCAATCTCATCAAACTATTGCAAACCAAAACAGTGAGAAGAGGACTCATTGTAGGCGTTGGCCTTCAGGTTTTCCAGCAGTTTGTGGGCATTAATACATTCATGTATTACAGTCCTTCCATAGTTCAGTTGGCTGGTTTTGCTTCTAACCAAACTGCACTCCTCCTCTCACTTGTCACTGCTGGGTTCAATGCCTTGGGCTCTATTGTGAGCATATACTTCATTGACAGGACGGGAAGGAAGAAACTCCTAATCATCAGTTTGTTTGGTGTTGTAATCTCTCTCGAATAGTCCGTGAGACTACAACTCACTCACCGATCGTTATAGCAACTGAATCAAGCTTTGCTGCCTAAACCTGCCCAGATTACAGTTCAGTCACAAATGCTGCTGGTTGGGACTCCATGAAGTGTTTGAAGGCTTCACATCCAGATTGGGGTTCTGTTCTTCAGCTTCTGATAAGGTACATTACACCTACCACCACTATATTAATCCTACCCATAGCATGGTTCTCATTAACCAGTAACCAGGTACACTGCAATAAAACCTCAATTCTAAAATACGGGATGTTCAAAAGCTAACAAAACGTTCAACAATTTGGACCTCCTTGATATTGAATCGCTAAGCTCACTAATAAAATGAAGCGACCGACTTGAAACACGGTATCCTTCCCGCTACTGAAGAATGAGAAACAACTAGTGTCTGAGACATGGAAACAAACAGAAATACTTTTGTCTCAACTAATTCAAAAACCCTCCTTCTAAGAAATCCAGCCAGAGTAATCTGTGATGATCATTGTTGTTTTATTGCAGCTACTGCCAGGATCAAGTTTGATCTCAAATAGCACAGTGAAGGATCTTTGCCACCAGAGCCATACGGAATGGTACACAAGAGGATGTCCACGCAAATACGGATGGGTTGCACTAATTGGCCTGACACTCTACATCATATTCTTCTCTCCAGGAATGGGTACTGTCCCATGGATTGTCAATTCTGAGATCTACCCTTTGAGGTTTAGAGGGGTCTGTGGAGGAATAGCTGCCACTGCAAACTGGACCTCAAACCTCATCGTTGCCCAGTCCTTCCTGTCCTTAACACAAGCAATTGGGACATCCTGGACATTCCAAATTTTTGGGGTCATATCTGTTGTGGCTTTGATCTTCGTCCTAATCTATGTGCCAGAAACAAAGGGGCTTCCAATCGAGGAAGTTGAGAAGATGTTGGAGCTTAGAACCCAGCACTACAAGTTCTGGGAGAAGAGTTCTGGCCCATCAGAGAAGAGCCAAGAAATGTGACGAGTGGAAGGATGGCATCCGTTTGAAATTCGAATTAGGGCTTTCTTAGGGTATGCCTTGTTTACAATCTAGCAAGGCATATAACGTGTCTTACCAGTTGATGTCTTCATCAAAAATGGAACAGTCCTAAATTTGAGTCAATAGTTCGAATGCTAATCAAGTCTGTCTTAACATATTCTCTTTCTTATCGCAAGGTTAAATGCCGTTGTCCATAAACTTCTATTTACATCATTAGCACTCAAAATTACGAAATAGCTTATCTTATTTATAAATTTATTTTTATATTCTTTTCTTTTCTAATATGATAGAAAATAATAATTATTTAAATATATCCACGTTCCTGAAACATACCCTATTTTTTATTATTATTTCTTATAAATAAAAATAAATTAAAAATAAATCCTATCTGCTTGGCATACTGATTATAAACCACTCATGCCTTGAGATCTAACTAGAGCAATAACTCTTGTTATCAACCAAAATATTTCATTATCACCTTCTATACCAACTCTTGAAATCATATAACACACTACTTAATTATTTCCATAGAATTATCATATTTTTTACACTAAATATACCAATAACATTTATTATTTCATTTTCCACATTAAAAATCGATTTGGTTAACTTACCTTTTAATATCAATTTCAAGTGGAAAAGAATGGGAAGAATATTTACTTGATTGTTCTCCCCCTCTTTTCTTTTTCCCTTGTTTTTCCTAAATTCATCTCCTTATCCTAAGTTTAATTCCTCCCGATTTAAAAAAAATCCCTCTCCCAAATCTTTCAATTTTCCTTTATACCTCTTAATCTAGTGGTTTTGGTGAGATTTTGTGCAAGAAATTTAAAGAAAAACATGAAAATTTGCTCCTTTTCTCTTTTTATTGTTGTCGACTGTACTTAGCTTCCTTAGCAAGCCAAGTGGCTATTTATATCATGGGAAAAGTCTTCAAAGTTACTATAATGTCATTATAGTTTATTTTAAGAGTTTCTCGGGTATCTCATTTCAGTCTATTTTGATAACTAATCATACCCAAAAGTTGTAGTCCTTGGAACCCGAATTTTAATTATATGGCATCACTCTTAATATTTATTTTATTTTATTTTACTTCAAGGTTTTTACAATTATTATTATTTATATTGTTGTTATTGTTGTTGTTGTTATCATTATCATTATTACTATCATAACAAACTTTTATTATTACCATAAATTATTAATAGTATTATTAGTAATATTATTATTATCATTACTAATTTTTCTAATACCAATACCAATACCAATATCATTACTATTATCATCATCATTATCATCATTAGCACTATTACAATCATAATAAACTAATATCATTGCCACTATTATTACCATTATCAATACTATTAGCAGCATCATTAATATTATTATTCATATTATTATTATAATTACTAATATTATTATATCATTATTGTTGTTGTTGTTGTTGTTAAAAAAACAAAAGCCATAAATTTGATTTGAATGATAAAATTAAAAACCATAAAAACTTTGATAAAAAGACCAAGGAAAAAAAACCAAGAAATCAAAAGGACCAAATTTAAATATTTATTATTATTGAAAAAACAAAAATTATAGAATTGATTTGAAGGATAAAATTGAAAGTATCAAAACTTTGACAAAAGGAAAAAGGAACAAAAAAAGAAATCAAAAGTAGAAGGACCAAATCAAAAAAAATATTATATATACAAATAAGAATTGAAGGATTAAATTGACAAATAATAAAACTTTAACAAAAGGAAAAAGAGACAAAAATAAACAATCAAAACTAAAAGGACCGAATATGAAAAAGCAATAAAAAGAGGGACCATAATGCATCTCTTGTGTAGGAGAGAGAAATGGAGGGGAAAAGAAATGGCAATTGGCAATAAACCGGTCACCTTTAGATAACACGCACCAACCATAAAGAAAGAGGATATAATGGAGAACAAAATGAGACGACATAATCAAATTTTCAACCACCGGGAGGCGTGACACGACCAAAAGATTGATGTCTTATCCCAAATGCAGAAGTGTCGAAGCAATAATAACCCGGTAAGACCGGGATCGAATCATAGGGAGGTGAACTATATAAATTACAAATAATATATATATATATATATTTAATAAAATAAAGAGTTTATGAGAATTTTATAGGATATTAATGTAAGGATTAAACAATGATAAAATAATTGTCAAGGTTAAAGGATCCACTAATGGTTTTAGAAATAAGTATAGTATAAACTCTTTTTATTAATCAACTGAAAACCACACACAAAGGAGGTTCCAATCGGATGATTTATCATTAATAGTTCATTATAAATTTTTAACATAATTATATTAATTATCTTATTTAAGTAACACCATACTTTCAAATATTGTCAGGAATTCATAATGTTAACTTATGTTAACAACAAATCAAGTTCCTTTCATAGCATAGGTGTATGTTGGCTATGAAAGTGTCAAGCATTTGTTGTACCAAATGTTATACAACACAAATCTAGATTAACCATTTAACAAGAAAGGTATTAAGAATTAGTTAGATAAAAAGATAGGACATGTTAATAACAAACTTTCTTAGATATAAACATTGAAGTCAACATTGAGTTTATATTATACCTATTATAACACCATTAGTGAAACCTTTTCACCTTGACATAATAAACTTAGCTAAATATAATGAAGCAAATAAACATAAATAAATAACATAAGAACATAAGTATAGTAAAGGAAATGAAAAGCATAAACAAGAGATTAAGAAAAATATAACATGAAATAAAACTTAAGCATTATAAAAATATAAAGAGAGAAATAAAGAGCATGGTCTTGATCTGAACAACCAAGATGCCTAAATGCATGGTAAATGCCTCCTTTTATAGGCCAAAATTTAAAATTATTGATTTGATGACTAATTTTTGAGTGGGTGGCCAACTCTTGACTTGGTGAAAATCCTTATCTTCTCATCTAAACAAAGCGTTATTGCTAACATCAGAATTAGAATCAACTATACTCATGAAAGTTCTAGAAAACTGTCTGATCTTTTTAGGAAAAAAAATTGAGGTCATTTGGACTTCTAGAACTCGAGATATGGGCCGAACACTGAGCAGTGTTTAGGCTGCAGAACAGATTTGAACTTCTCTGTTGTTGCTATAATTTGGACTTGAAAACAGCCTTTTTAAATCTTGGACTCTTATGAAAGTTGTAGGCCTATGTCTTACCTTTCCATCCATATAAAGCAGACCTAAATTCGAGATCTACAGCTCAAGATATGACCCAATTATCGAATAGTGTTCCAATTTGGACTGCACCAACATCTCTTTTATAAGTTTGGTCATCTTTGTCCTTTTAATTTCAGTATTTAAACTCATCAATCAATCCTTTTATTTATGTGATTGGTTTGCATTTAAAATGAACATTTACCATAAATTAAAGGTATCTTATATTATTAGATATGTTATTATAAAACATGCTTTAGTTAAGGAATTATTGGTACTTCAAGTGCAAAATGATGATATAGAACCTTTGATAAAAATACACTTTTAAGTACTAATTAAGGCGCCACACACCTTGGCCAAAATATGTGGCGCCTCCCTCGCATTGGAGCTCTATGCATGCTCCAACTTTTTGAATTAAAAAATATTTATAAAATGTTAAATTAATTCATCACCATTACCAACTTAGTAATTATAAAAATAAAAACCTTGAGGAAAAGACGTCAATACCCCTATATACAAGATCCTTTTTTACTTCAAGGACAATTGTGTAATTGTACTTATCCAACAATGTTAGCTTTTTTTATTATTATTCTAGGGGTATTTAGTTATTTTATTATGCATTAAAAGATGAATCAAGAAAAACACCCCTAAACAAATCAATAATGACAAATGAACCGTGTGAAAAGACCAAAACACTCCTAAATCAAAGACAATCAATTTTTTAGCCAATGACATATACATCACAACCTTATTCTAATCAACTGCGAAGTGTTTCTATGGCTCTTAACCTCAAACTGTTTTATGTGGTACTAAATCATTGGCTCATGCTCTACTGTAGATTGGATTAATTTTTTTTAATGTAAAAAAATATCCAAGCATTCTCAACTTGTATTATAAAAAAAAAAAAAAACATATAATCATGAACTCAAAATATGATATGTATTGGTTGATATTGGATGTCATTTAAAAAAAAATATTAAGACAACGACATATTGAAAAGACCTGGATTAACCTGTCAAATCTGTAATCCAGGTCATAAAATCATGATAACCCAAAAAGAAGCAAATCAAAATAAATTATAAAATTCAATTCCTAATCAACCTAATATTGATAATTGAAATTGAAAAAAATTAAATTAAAAAGGATTAAAAAAAATCCAATTCAGCTCAGATTAACCTACCAAACCTGCAACCCTAGTCATGAGATTAAGATAACCCTATAGAAAGTAAATAAAAAAAATATCATGAAGCTCAATTTCCAACCAGCTCAATATTGAAAGATATAATCGAGAGAAAAAAATCAATTAAAAAAGAACAAGAAAAAACAACCAAAATCAACTTGAGCTAACCCCTTAAACTTGTGACACAGGTCATGAGAACATAATAATTTTATAAAAAAAAATTAAAAAAATAGCTAAGCTCTATTTCCAATTGATCCAGTGTTGAAAGTTGAAATCAAGGAAAAAAAAAAAGCTAAATCTGAGAGACTAAGATAACTCCACATAAAAGCAAATTGAAAACAATGCGAAGCCTAATTCTCTAACAATCTAACATTAAAGAATGAAATTGAAAAAAAAAACTAAAAAAAAAATTGAGTTGTTGTAAGGTGAAATTGAAAAAATAAATCAATTAAAGAAAGACCAAAAAAAATAAATTGAGTCAACCTGTATTAACCTATCAAACTCGTAACTTGAGTCATGAAATCAGGATAACCTTATAGAAAACAATTAAAAAATTTATGAAGCCCAATTAAAAAAATATTCAATTAAAAAAGGTGCACAAAAATAAACAGATTCAATATGTCAAACTCGCAATCCAGATCATTAGATCAGGATAACCTCATTGAAAGTAAATCAAAAGAAATTTTGAAGTTCAATTACCCTATGTTGAAGGATGATATAAAAAAAATCAGTTAAAAAAATAACAAAAAAATGATCGTAATCAATTCAGGTTAACTTGTTGATACGGTTCAGCCTTGTGATATGAATCAAGCAAGATCAGATTCGGATTTTAGCGTAAACATTTCTACCGTTTAGTTTTACGCTATTGAGCATAATTTGAAATCCAACCGTTGGATCATGATGAAACTTTATGAGAAGATTCCAGAGGTGTTTTTCTATGTTGGAGTACAATTTCAGAAGAATCCACATTCAAAAAAGACTTCCAATATAGGTTCGAACAGGCTATACGAATTTTGTCATTTACTTCATTTTGACTTGTGGACTTCCTATTTGGTAAGGATCCTTTTCCTACAAGGATGTGGGAGCTTGTTTTGGGAATTTTCTAGTTCCACAAAGATCTTTAATGAGATGCAATATAATCTTCAAGTGTGGTAAGGATTCATTAATGCTTTAGAATCCTTTTCTTATATGGATTTCTTATGCATCTTAGCTACACAAGGAAAGAAGGGCTGGCGGTATTTAATGACAAGTTAGTCATTTTTATTATTTTTTTTCATGCTTGGGCTTAATTAATACTTCGTTTTCAGTTCGGATCCAAGGCTTATTTGGATTACGTTATGGGCTTTTCAGTTTAGGGTTTTGCGTCAGTTTTGAATGGACCTCATATAAGTCCATATAAGGGGTCCATTAGGGTTAATTTTCCAAGAACTATTTAAACTCATGTAAGCCAAAATTTCGACAGCTTTGATGATTATTACTTCTGGATTTTTTAGTTTTAACGTGTGAGAGTGATTCTTGCATTCTTCAATTCTTGAACTAATTGAATCTGACTTATCGAAGATTAACTGGCTTCGTGGCGTTATTCTTGAAATAGGTTTTCATTGTGTCACACTCCTATCAGACCTATTTCAGCTTTCCGGGATCAGATCTCAATCTTAATTGTGGGTTGCGTGACCACGTAATCACGAGGTTCGCATCACTTGTGATCTGGGTTAGGAGACTAAAATAACTTTATAAAAAGAAAATAAAATAAATCACAAAACTCCATTTCCAACATATCCAATATTGAAAGTTGAAATTGAGAATGAAAAAAAAACTAAATCCATAAGACTAGATAATTTTATAGAAAACAAATTAAAAAAAAATTATACAGCCTAAATCCCAAATAATTTAATATTGAATGATGAAATTAAAAAAAAACTAAATAAAAATTGAGTTATTGGAAAGTGAAATTGAAAAAAAAATCAATTAAAAAAGGACCCAAAAAACTGAGTCAATTTGGATCAATCTATCAAACCCCCAACTCAAATCATGAGATCGGGATAACCCCATGAAAAATAAATAAAAAATATACGAAGCCAAATAAAAAATATATTCAAATAAAAAAGGAATAAAAAAATGAACATAGTCAACCTGTCAAAAAGCAAATAAAGATATATGAAACCCAATTTCCAACCAATCCGATTTTAAAAGATGAAATGAAAAGGTTCAATTAGGAAAAACAACCTAAAAAACCCAATTCAATAGTCAACTTAAGTTAATATGTTAAACTTGCAATCATATTAATGAGATTAAGATAAATTTATATAAAGCAAATAAAAAAAATTATAAAGCTTCACTTCCGAGAAATTCATTACTGAAGATTGAAATAAAAAATAAACTTCATAAGACAAGTATACAATCCAATAAAAAAAAATTATAAAGAACAATTCATACAATGAGATCGCGGTCAAAGTAAAAATCATCATTTTGCCACATACTTGTTCGCACAGTATCCAGATGTTATGTCAAGTGAATAATGAGTAAGTTGTTGTAATTTTATTCTATTTGTATGATGTTTATATTGCTGCAATGTTGCTTAATGTTGCCTGTATTAATTGATGGAATTATTTTTATTGTGCAGAGGGAAAAGCAAAACTAGCTTTTCTATAATTGGAGATAACCACTCCACAACCTCTAACCCCCCGGCGAGCAAACCACATCTCCATAATTTTTAATGGCCAACCTTTCCCCAGTGATCAACCCCTATCTCCACACTTGTCAATGGCCAACTGGTCCCTGGCGACCCTATTGATAGCAATTTCCCCGACTACCCCTCCACCTCCAGGCATCCCTTGTAAGAGGTCCAGCATGCGATAACAAATAATGTGTACTTATTCAATGAGATGAATATTTTTAAAATTATTGGCCTATATGTCTTATGAATTCTCTATGCATCTTCTCTTTATATATCTTTTCTATAGCAAGAATGCAAAGATATTTTCCTTAAAATATATCACATTTCATTAATTCTATATTGGACAATTCTTTTTTCATTTTATAGTAATAGCTTTTGTATGAATGTTGTATTTATGTTCACATCAAGCTAAAAGGCAAGTATTGAAACCAAAAAGTTATGGTCCTCCATAATTAAATTTCAAGGGTATGAATTTTAGGGTGATGAATCATATCTTAATTACTTGTATACTTTCATATAGTTCGTGATGCATTTAATAATTGTTCGGTTTTTATTCTTAATTAGAGCAATATGTAGTAGGATCAAAATATAACATTCTCTATATAAGATAACTTAGTAATATCAAGTCTAAAGATCTCTTATACAACCATCACGTGAGTCATTCCATAAACACAAATGATGTCTCCATACATAATTCTCATGCGGATCAGTTCAGTGTACATGTCATTTGACAAGCATCTATATATTAGTACTAGGTGTTATAAGTCATTTTTGGGTTATTCCCCAAAATTTACCTTTTTCCTTGTAAAAAAAAACAAAAGAAATAATAACAAGAAGATTGCTAATTTGGCAAAAGCAACCGAGGAAGGTCCCTGTTTATACAGAAGAATCAAGCTGGAATTTTGGATGAAATTTGGAGCCTAATAGTACCTCATTGTACCCAAGTGATGCGAACCTCGTGATCATGTGGTCACGCAACCCACAATCAATATTGTGATATAATCCTGGAAAGCCAAAATAAGTATAATAGGAGTGTGACACAATGAAAACCTACCCCAAGGCACCAACACTATTGGAATGAGTAGAATGGCACCACGAAGCTAGTTAATCTTCGATAAGTCAGATTCAATTTGTTCAAGAACTGAAGAATGCAAGAATCACTCTCACACGTTAAAATTGAAAAATTTAGAAGTAATAATCATCAAAGATTGCCAAAATTTAGGTTACATATGTTTAAATAGTTCTTAAAAGTAACCCTAATGGATATACACTTGTAGGCTGAACTGACCCCATACAAAACTGACCAAAAAACCCTAAATTTAAAAGTCCATAACATGATCCAAACAAACCTTAGATCCTAGCTCAAAACAAAGTTTTAATCAAGCCCAAACATGAAAGAAAATAATAAAAATAACTAATTTATCATTAAAAACCGCTAGCCCTTTTTTTCTTTGTGTAACTAGGGTAAATAAAGAATCCTTATAAGAAAATAATTCTGAAACATTAATGAATCCTTGCCACCCTTAGAGATTATATTGTAGCTCAATAAAGATCCTTATGGAACTAGGAAGTTTCCAAAACCAGTTGCCACATCCTTGTAGAAAAAGAAACCTAATCAAATAGGAAGTCCACAAGTTAAAATGAAGTAAATAACAAAATTCATACAACCTCTGTTGACTAGTATTTTCATGTTTTCCCAAACATCGATTGACCTAACATTTTAACCCAAGGTAGGACAACATGTCTAGAGAGTCCACGTAAGATTTTAGCTCAATCCAACAGTCGGATTGAGAATTATGGTTGTTGCCGTAAACCTGGACTATTGCGCATTTTACACCAAAATTTGAATATGACCTTACTTGGGTCGTATCACAAGGTTGAACCGTATCACCAAGACTAGAGAAACAATATAGATTCTAGGTCAAATTAAATGATTTTTCGACAGATCTGCATAAAAATCAAGGACTTAATTGGTGAAAATTAAGTTTGGGAGTCCAATTCGTGCTTAATTAAGAAGATTGAAATTTTAGAAGACCAAACTTAATTTTTACGAAGTCAATTGATTGAAATTAATGGTAAAATTGCATGAAAATTAGTCACGCAACCCTCAATCAAGATTGAGATCTGATCCTGGAAAAATAAAATAGGTATGATAGGAGTGTGACACAATAGAAACCTACCACAAAGCACCAACACTATTGAAATAAAATAGAGTGACGTCATAAAGTCAGTTAATCTTTGATAAGTCAAATTCAGTTCATTCAAGAACTGAAGAATGCAAAAATCACTCTCAAACCTTAAAACTGAAAAAATCAGAAGTAAGATTTATCAAAGGTTGCCGAAATTTTTGTTACATATGTTTAAATAGTTCTTAAAAATTAACCTTAATATATCTACCCTAGTGGGCTGAACTGGCCCACATACAAAACTGACCCAAAAATATTAAACTGAAAAGCTCATAGCCTGATACAAACAAGCCATTGATCCTAGCTGAAAAATAAAGTATTAATTAAGCTCAAACATGAAAGCAAATAATAAAAATAATTAATTTATCATTAAATACCACCAGCCCTTCTCTCTTTGTGTACCTATGATAAATAAGAAATCCTTATAAGAAAAGGATTCTGAAACATTAATAAATTATTGCCATATTTGGAGATTATATTGCAGCTCATTAAAGATTCTTGTAGAACTAGAAAATTCCCAAAACAAGCTCTCACATCCTTGTAGGAAAAGGATCATTGTCAAATAGGAAGTCCACAAGTCAAAATGAAGTAAATAATAAAATTCATACATTATCTTCTGACCTATATCGCAAGTCCTTGCGGAACTTCAATTCACCTTAAACTTTACCCCAACATAGACCAATACCTCATGAATCTTCTGGTAAAGTTTCATCTCAATCAAACAGTTGAATTTGAAGTTATACTCAATAGTGTAAAATTGGATGGTAGAAAACACCGAAATTTGAATCTGACTTTGCTTGAGTCGTATCACAAAGTTGAACCATATCAACACCACAAAACTTATAGGAGGAGGAAATTCTAACTGCCACTTATGTACTTAATAAATTAGCCTATAAAAAGTTAGAAAATACATCATATAAATTATGAAATGATAAAAGACCTTCTTATAAATACCTTAAAGTTTAAGGGTGTCTTGCAAAGGTAATACATGATCCTAAAAGGATTAAGATGGGAAATAGAACTATGGATTTTATATTTATCGGATATGCATATAATAGCAATGCATATCAATTTCTTGTACGCAAGTCAATTATTGGGAATATTAATCCTATTATTATTATGGAATCAAGGAATACTACATTCTTTGAAGATGTGTTTTCATTGAAAAAAGCACAAGAAAATTATTCCCTTAAAAGAACAAATGCTAGCTCAAGTAATCATCATCAATCAGAAGATGACAAAATTGAGTTTAGAAAAAGTAAAAGAATAAAAACAACTAAAATATTTGGTCTTGATTTCTTAACATACCTGTTAGAAAATGGACCTCGAGCTACTTCGAGGCAACGTCTTGTACAAAAACTTCCTATTGAAAGGAGGCAATCAATAGTGAAATTGAGTCTATCATGAATAAATATACATGGAAACTATTGTAACTCATTCTTGGGTTCTTGCCCCAAATTTACCATTTTCCTTTCAAAACAAATTTAAAAAAAAAAAAAGCAATAATAATAAAAGAATGCCAAGTTTGCAAAAGTAGGCTAAGGAAGATTTCATATATATAAAAATATCAAGCTGCAATTTTGGATGGAATTATAAGCCTAGTCACCCCCATTAAACCTTAGACTAAAAACACAATATAGATTCAAGATTGAATTAAATGGTTATTGGACGGATCTATATAAACAACTTACTTATATTTTTAATAGACCAATTCAATTTAATCATGGGTCAAAATAAAATTTTAATTATGTTTAAAATTAATTTGGGTCAAACTAATATTTAATTAGGTGCAAGGACTTAATTATACTTTTAAGAGGTCAAATAAATTTTATTGGGGACTTAATTGGTGAAATATTAAGCTTATAAACCTTATTTGAGCTTAATTGAGAAGATTAGAAATTTAGAGGACCAAACTTTATTTTTACAAAGTTATTTGATTGAAATCATACATAAAATTACAAGAAAATCAAAGTTTAAGGCCAATTAAAGGTTAAAATGAAGAGATTCATTACAATTGATCTTTTTTAAAAGGCATTAAACTATGGGGACTCAATTCGTTTGAAAACAAGGGTGAAATTGAAGTAAATTGAAAGTTTAATGGCCAATTGAGGGTCAATGTGGATAAATCCCAAACCAAAAACCAAAATAAAAAGTGAGCTGAAATTCAGGGTTGGTATTGAAGTTCGGCAAGGGTAAAATCATATAAAATTAAAAGTTCAAGGTCAATTGGGGATGTGATTATAAGAAATCAAAAACCGAATAACTAAATTGAACTTTAGTCAAATCCCTAATTAAAACCTTAAGAAAATCAAAATGATGTAGTTTCACTAAAATAAAACGGTGCGTTTTGACCAAAATGGTTTGTTTTGGTAAAAAACGATGTCATTTTGACCAATACAGGAACAAAAACAAACAGAGGCCAGATGACGTATCGTCTGCCTACTGTTCATTATCTTCTACATTTTGCACCAGAAAGGTTGTTTGGGTGGCTGCTTTTCCAGAGCATTTAATGTTTCGTCTCTCCACCAAATTAGACAAATCATGCACCACTATGATGGCCTGACATTGTACTATACCCCAGTATAATTCATGTCAGCTGATTACCCTTACAGCTATTGCAGCGCTGCCCCAAAAAGGCTAACCCGATCATCCTTAAACAGCTAAATTTAGCAGCTCATGATGACGACTTTGAGCCAGTGGTTGAGATCTTTCCCGACTGAATTAAGAACCAAGATTGGTCCCCTATAAAAACAATAAGTCCCTCTTCCACCATTATAAATAAGAGTAGATTTCGAGTATTAAGGGGCAAGAGAGAAAAGTACAAAGTGAGCAAAAAACCAGTTTTTTCTTAGCCTTTTTAATATTGTTTTCTCTTCTTCGCCTCTACAACCGTTTTCTCCGCCATCAATCCCGGCAGCTTTAACCTCTACACCATGATCAATAGCGGCCCAACACCCTTGTAACTCCATCTTCCCACTGGCAACAAGAACAATCACGCGAACACTTAATCTCTTCTTCCAACAATGCCAGCCCCTTCTGACCAGCCTCTTCGTTGCCAACTTCCCCACCAACAGCTCTACCGTGAGCCACTAGAAACATCTCATCCAACCCAACAAGCTTCTTCGCCCATCCTCCCTCTGCACTTTTTTGCTTGCATGCAGGACATGATTAATTCATGTCCAATAATTGTTGGCTTTTTGCCAGCAGATGTAAGCTGGGCTCGACACATTTAGCTCAGCCTATATGGTTGGGCTGGGTCCAACAAATTTAAAAAAAAAAACACAGAGAAAAGAAGAAAGGATTGTTTGGCCTGCAGCCAGCCGAGCCCAGTTCGACTAGGCCTCAGGCTGGGTTGAGCCCAAATAATAAAAAATTAATAATGATAATAAAAAAAATTCAAAAGATCATTTTAAAATTATGTGTGGGTCTGTCATGTATGTTTTTAATAATTTTGTTTAATATCAAGCCGTAAACTTACCTGATGTTAAAATATCTTATTTTTTCAAAAAAAAAAATATTTTCAAAAAAACAAAAAAGACTTTTTGTCTTCATGCATATTTTTCTATTAAAAAAAAGATAAAATCACATTTTTATCATGTTTTAAGAAATGCAAACATGAATATCTTAACCAATTTATGATTATCCATTAGAGTTTGGTCAAAATATCAAAAATCCTACAATAATTAGTTTGTTGTTTGGAATGCTATGAATTAGCTATATCTAAGAAATAAATAAGTTTTGGTCTAAGAACGGTTAGGTTTAATCTACTAAGGTGGAGACTTCCTCATGAAAAGAGATCTACCTTGGACTTTAGACGAGACCAACGGATAGAAACATGACATAGAAACATAATAGATAAGCAATGCAGCTTACCTTAGATAGGATGTACTAAAGGTGATACGTTTTTTCCTTGCACAACTAGTCCCCTTGCCCAAATTCTCGTAGGCCATTAGGTTTTCTAGTGACCATAATATTAGGCGACAACAAGGTTGTTAAAATCACGATTTTAACACGAAACGGAAAGCCGTTCACAAACTCGGATCGTAAAAACGGATCGTAAAATCGTAAAAAAATCGTAAGGAATTTTAAAATACATTAAAAAAAATTCATGTTTCAAATAAAAATTCATACATAGTTCAAGCACCTAAAAAAACATGTTTCAAATAAAACTAGTTAAAAAAATTCAGTTTTTATTTTTATTTTAATTGTGTTTTATTTAAAAAAAAAATTAGAAGGAATCACTTGATGACGTAACAAAAAATTCAATTTTTATTGTTCCATGCTTAAGAAATCATGAAAAATATAGTTATTGTTGGATAGATTTCGTATGTGATGACATTGCATATCGTTTAATAGAATAATAAAAAATATTTGATAGCAATATTATTTATTTCATGATGTAATAATGGTAGTTAAATCTATAATATTTAAATTAAAAGTATTTTTTTAACTATTTTATAACCTCAATTTGAAAAGTATTTTTTTAACCAAACACATTAAACTATTTTTTGTCCATCCTCAATTTCAACTACAGTTTTAACCAAACATATATTTTTTCAAACCAACCTCAACTAAAAGTACTTTTTATAAAACAATTTTTTTAAAACCACAACCACAACAGCAACGCAATACCAAACACACCAAATGTTATTAACAATGAGGTCCATGCACAACAATAAACGGTTTGCACGTTACCAAACATTAAGTTTTTGTAGTTTGCTACAACAATAAACGCATCCACGAAAACAAATGGATTCAAACAAATAATCGACATGTTTTTTTATCTGTTCCTGTGACTTTTTGATTTTTATTGAATGAAAACATATATCAAAATAATTTTTTATTTTTTTTATAGAAAACAAAATTAAAAATAAAAAATTATACAATAAAATTATTATTTTTCGATAAAAGTTTAATTATTATTCTTTTTACAAAAAAAAAATAATTTTCATGTAATTAAATAAAAATATTTTAAAGAATTTATTGTAATATGAGATCAAATATCTTAATTAATATCTATTCTTAAATTCTGGCTTGATTTTTAGTTGTTTTTCACAAAAAAAAGTTTACGACATCTTTAATCCTTTATAAAATTATAACTATAAAATCTTCTTGCTATTCTAAAATACACTAGCGATGACTATTATTTATTTATTTATTAATGCACTAATACATATATAAACTAATTGGTGTGTCAATACGGGTTGATAAAATAATGGCTGCAATTGCTGTTCTTATGCAGATTCAAAGTTAGCCGCAAAGTTAGCCTTGTTCAGTGAAGAGTGAAGACTGAAGACTGAAGACAGTCACGTGAAGGGGAAAAGCAAATTCCAATAGGCGTCTGAAAGCTGGACATGAGGGGGAAAAAAACTTTCAGTGCTTCATTTTATTGAAATCGCACAATCGGTCCTGATATCGTGAATTTGCGCGATTTCATCTGATTTTTGCGATTTCACCCGATTTCAACCTGATTTTACCCATTTTCGATTTTTTCAAGCGATTCAACTCGTAATGCATGTTTTGACTCGTAAAATCGTATGATTTTACAAGTCAAAACGTGATTTTAACAACCTTAGGCAGCAACTCCTGAACTCTATAATCATAACCTTATGATTAAACCCCTCCCTTAACTTCCAAAAGGCAATTCTATCATTTGATGTCATGCATGTCACGACAGAAACTAGTGGATCTTTCTTTCAGAACTAAAACTTTAGGTCATAAGTGAAACTTCAAAAGAAAGGTGAAAGCCGGTGAAATGATTGACAAATATAAATTTGGATTATTGTTAAGGTTTTAGACAATAAGAAGGTTTGGACTATTAACACATAATCACTTGTGTTAAGAATAATTTTCATACAAATGTTAACAATCATTACGGCTATTAACAAGCTCAAAATACTTCAAATGGATGAAAAAATAGCTTTCTTAAATAATGACTTTGATGGATAGGTTTACATGGAACAACCTAAGAGGTTTGTTATCAAAAGACAAGAAAAGAAAGTTTGTAAGCTTGTCAAACCATTGTATGGTTTGAAACAAGCACCTAAATAATGGAAAGAAAATATTAATAAGATTATGTTGTCAAATGAGTTTAAAATCAACAAAGTTGATAAATAAGTTTATATTAAGAACACAGATAAAGGTTATGGCATTATATGCCTTTATGTAAATAATATGTTTATTTTGGATAGTAATGACCACATGGTCAAGTCTACTAAGAAAATGTCAACTAACAAGTTTGAAATATAAACTCATGGCTTTAAATTGTAAGAACTTGCTAAAAACATTTAAAATGAGTTTAAATAAGGGTGAACTAAACTAAATGGTTAAGGACCTGCGAGGTAAGAAAATTATGAATTTATAACATGGTGGTAAATCTTGACGGAAGGAAATAAATTAACAAAACTAAAATAAATAAGCTATTAAATAGGGAAAAAAGTCTTGCAAATCTTTTGAGAAGTATTAGAAAAATTTATCATAATTCAGTATATGAAGATAATGGGAATTGAGGAAAATTACAGAAAATAACAATAAATTGTTAAGTGATGGTATTTTTTTAAATAAGAGCGAAACAGCCCTTCCATCTTTAAATAAATTGGATGGCGTCATTAATGGCCAAGAGAGATTGAAATTTTATCTTCCTTCCTATTTTGAGTGATTTGCTTTCTAAAATTAGCGCATTTAGGGTCTGAGGAGTGGATTATAAGGAAAAAAACACTATTGATAAAGGATTTGGGGGAGAGTTTGAGAGTTTGAGAGAGAAAGAGAGAGAGTTGGAAACTTGATTAAAAAAAAAAAACAAAGGATTTGGAAGAGAAAAGAAGTGAAGGAGGAGAAACTTGCAAAGAAAACCATACCATTAAGTGCAAAGTAACTTGGTTAAGTATTCCTCACCAATTAATTCTTGTTGTTTTGAATTTGGGGCAATTTTAAGAGAAAACCCTAACTTTTCAATTTAGGATTATTTAATAAAACTTAGGGGAAAATGTGTTTGATTGAAGAATTGTTATAGTGACATGACATACTTGTTACTATGAGTATGAATTAGTTAAATTTTAAGAAAAATCAAGAGGTAACAATAAGTCTTAAGGTCAGCCATGTTAGATGTGTTGGGGAAAATTAAGAGGTGGCAAAAATGTGTTGTGAATTAAGTGTTGGTATTAATCTTATAATTTATGTTATAAGTATGTTAAGGAAAATGATTTACATGTTATGGAAATACTGAGAGGTGTTGAATTCATATGTAAATGTGATAATTAGAGTTTGTTTTTAGTGCTTGGCATGTAAAGAAAGAATTATGGAATATAATTTTGAATGCCAACAAAATTCTTAAAAGTATTGAATTTGATTAAGTATGGATGTGATAGTCATTGGATTATGGAATTTCATGTATATGTGATTGTTAAATTCTATAATATTTTGAGTTTGGTAATGTGCTAAGAAAGAGTGAAATGTTTAAATATTAAATGGAAAGTTGTTAATACGGATATGGATTAGTGAATTTGAGAGACATATTGATTAATGTTATATCTCCTTTTAAATTAAGAGAGGCATCAAGAGTTAGGCTAGGCCATCTGTTGGAGGATTTGGGTCTATAGGAGTAGCAGGTAGTTGCACTGCACCTTGAATTTCTTTAAATGAAGCATGTTTTATTTATAAATTTTTTTCTTGATTGTTGTAGTATAGCTAAATTTTGGGTTAAATTAACAATAGTGGCGTTAAGTCTAGTCTTCAGCCCTATAAAGTTATTCTTGTTCAAAGTCAAGCTCAGCTATTTTAATGTTCATTTGCACATCGAATTCGTTAATGTGATCTTGTCAATTCTTGAACTTCTATCTCAACAAACTCAACTCTCCTTCAGCCTTTAAATACTACTCTTTTAGTTTCCTCAATTCTTACTCCTGGATTTCTAGCTCGGACTATACTATGGAGACCTATTCTTTTTGGGAATTTGTTATATCTTGATACTCCCTCATATCTTATTTAGCTATCTTTCTAGATTCTCTTTCATTACCAGCTTGTGCTTTGTACTAAACTTTTAAGCTTCTTTCTTCCTCAATAATGAGATTGGCCAACCTATTCTTTTCTTTCTCAACTTCCAACCTTTTTTTATTATTATTCTTTTCTTTCTTTAAAGAAGCTATCAATTCTTTGTCGACATGAGCTTTACCTTTGGAAGTCCTTTTTAAAGTGACCAACTCTTTTTCTAACATCATATGCTTGTTCACTAAATCGTTATACTTGGCCATTCTTTCCTTCAACTACTCTTGGATTCCTTGTGCAATTTCCTTAGACTTATCGGCCATGTCCTACCATTCACTAATCATCTCTTCATCATCTTTTCCTCATTCTAAGTCTTGTATAAGTGCGGCTATCTATTCATCATTTTCCCTCGACTATTGGTTCAAAAAGACCCTCACCTTTTCTTCTTCAAAAGCTGATTTTCTAAGAACTTTTGTTGACTCTTGATGTTACTTAGCTCAATTATCAGCTTATCCAACTCATCTCACAACTCCTTTTCATTGATAACCTTTTTTCTCTTAGGTTTCCAAGTGATAAATGACGCGTCTTTGCTAACCACCATTGGGCCTTGCACTTCAAAGCTTTCAAGTACCCCAGATAACCCATAGTGTCTCCAGATTGAGTAATCAGGGCTAACTAAGTATTCGACCTCATCTTCACCTCTGTGCATTCAAGTTACTTCCAATCATGTCTGATAGCCTCTAATTCGGCCATAGAGTTAGAATTCTTGAATAACTAGGTATATTCACATCAACCCCAAGTTTTTGGCACATGTTGAATCTAGCAACCAATAAGGGTGAATAGCTAATATAACCGTATAGTCCAATCAACGCCTGTAATTTATCTACACAACTCATGATATTTAAGAAAATTTCTACCTAATTTTTTCTCCATCTGAAGTACTACGAGAGACAGCCTAATATTTCTTTACCCATGCTCTTTCATCCAAACTACTCAAATCTTCACTCATAAAAAGCTTGAAAGACCTCATATTAAACTATCAAAAATTATTAAAAACCTCTTTCAGAGTTTCCAAATAGCTTACTACCCAAATGAACAATAAAGGAATACAGCATTGCATTACTCTCTTTCCATGTAGCCTATGATGGTTCAGTGATAAGAAAACTTCAGCCAAGATAGATGTAGCAACGATGCTCTTTTGTTCATTCATACTCAATGAGGCATTAGCGCTTCAAAACTGATAATCCTAGTAGATTCTAAAGGAAATAGGACTTACCCAAAGTTGCTAAAGGTAATAGATTGGTATCTCTCTTCTCCTAACTTCCCTTCATCTTTGTCTATCTTTGACTTACCTTCAATAAGCTTCCATTTAAACCCCCTCATTACTTGTCCTATATTGGTCAACTTAGTCTATGTGTAGTAATTTGCCAACTTCGATAGTTGTGTCTCCAATTCTTTGTTTAAAATATACCTTTTGATGGTCGTTTGGGAAATTCAGGAATTGAGCATACTCCTCAATAGTGGGGGTTATGTCAATTTCTCTAAAGATGAAGCATCTATAGTTTAGGTCCTAAAAGCACAATTGGGCTTTTGAAATTTGCACCAAAATCTTTATCATATGAGAAATTCCCATATAACTTCTTTCAAATAGAGTCTCGTCCACATAACATGTGACTGATGTCACAACCAATTTCTTGGTTATTCCCTAAAATTTATCTTTTTTCTTGTAAAACAAAAAAAAACAAAAGCAATAATAGTAAGAAGGTTGGCAATATGACAAAAGTTGCCCAAAGAAAGTCCCTAGAATTTTTGGATAAAATTTAGAGCCTAAACATATCTTATTGTACTCAAGATTAGAGAGACAATGCAGATTGAAGGTTAAATTAAATAATAATTGGATGAATTTGTATAAAATTTAAGTTCACGGATATAATTAGATTTTTAATAGGCCAATTTGATTTAATCATAGGCCAAATTAAAGTTTATTTATGTTTAAGAATTAATTTAGGTACAATTAAAATATTTAAATAGGTGTTAAGACTTAATTATGCTTTTAATAAGTCAAATTAATTTTATTAAGGACTTAATTGGTGAAAAATTAAGTTTGGGGCCCAATTTGAGCTTCATTGAAAAGATTAGAATTTTAGAAGACCAAACTTAATTTTTACCAAGTCAATTAATTGAAATTAGGGATAAAATCACAAAAAAAAAAAAATCAAAGTTCCAGGTCAATTGGGGGTCAAATTGAAGAAATTTACGGCCAATAATCTTTTTGAAAAAGAGCTAAACTTCAGGGAATTGATCTAGTGGAAGACATGGGTGAAATTGAAGAAATTAAAAGTTTAATGGTCAATTAAGAGTAAATTTGCATAAATCCAAAACCATGGACCATAATAAAAAAATAAAAATAAATAAAAAAAAAGACCCTGAAATTTAGGGCTGATGTTGAAATTCTATAAGGGCAAAATTGCATAAAATCAAAAGTTTGAGGTCAATTAAAGATGCAATTAAAAGAAATCAAAAGTTGAAGAACTAAATTGAACTTTGGTCAAATCCCTAAATTAAAACCCTAAAATCCAAAATGACGTTTCATTTAAGTGAAACGGCATGTTTTGACCAAAATGATGATGTTTTGTCAAATAGTAACCAAAACAAAACAAGACAAATGATTTTTGGTTTGGTTACTATTCATCATCTTCTTCTTTTTACCCGAAAGACCTACCCGAGTGGCTACTTTTCAGGGGCATTTAATGCTTCTTCTCCCCATTAAACCAGGCAAACCATACACCACCATGATGACTTGACATTATACTACACTCCAAAGTAGGCCATGTCAACCGACTGCCGTAACAGCCATCACAGTACCGCTCTAAAATGGTCAACCCGACCAGCCTTTAGCAGCCAATTTTCACAGTCCATGATTGCACCTTTGAGCCAACGGTTAGGATCATTCCCAATTGAATCATTGGCCAAGATTTTTTCTAAATGAAGACAAAATGTCTCTTTTTCACCCATTATAAATAGAGGTGGATTCCAGGCATTGAGTATCAAAAAATTGGAGGCTAGAGCTAGGAAAAAACTAGTTCTTTCACCCAAGTCTTGTTGTTATTCTTTCCATCAACCTTTCCTTTCTTCCTCCCTCGCGTCTCCTCTACCGTCACTGCCACTAGCACAATGCAAAACCTCCTAGCATGGTCACCAACCATCTCCATGTCAGGTAACTCTCTCACTCGTGTGCTAGTCCCACCCCCCCCCCCCAAACATAGGATGCAGGACGTGAATTAATTCACGTTCTACAACTACTAGCTTTCATCAGCAGTTATAGAGATAGGCTGGACCCATTTCAGCCTATCCCAGACAGTCGGGTCGGGTCCAACCCAGCATTTAAAAAAAAGAGGTTGGGTCTTATGCCAACCCAACCTGATCGAATTGGGCTTAAGCTCCAGACCCAACACTAAAAAAAAAAAAGAGGAAACGATCTGTTGGGTTGTCAGTAGGCCCAACCCAACCTGACCGGGGCCAGCCCAAACAGCTGGTTCAAGCTCAACCCACTTAATTAAAAATATTAATATAATAATATTAAAAATAATAATAATTTTTTTCAAAGGGTATTTAAAAATATTTATGGGTTCCCTGCATGTTCTTCGAGTAATTTTGCATAATATTGAGTTGTAGACTTACACTGTAAGATACAAACCCAATATTAAAAATACTTGGTTTTCTCCTAAACTTTAAGAAAATTCAAAAAATTGAAAAATATTTAAACTAATTTATTCTTTCCAAATATATATATATATATATATATATATATATATATGTTTTTTTGTCTGCATGCATATGGCTAAATCCTAAAAACAAAATACGCATATTTTCTAAAAAGGAGATAAAATCATTTTTATCATATTTTAAAAATACAAAATGGATATCGTAATTAGTTTATGATTATCCGTTAGGTTTTGGTCAAAATATCAAAAATCCTTTAACAATTATTTTTTATTTAATTAATATTTGAAGTGTTAGGAATTAGTTGTAGACTTTAATATTTAAGAGTATAAAAT
Source organism: Populus tomentosa (assembly GCA_018804465.1). Taxonomy (NCBI): domain Eukaryota; kingdom Viridiplantae; phylum Streptophyta; class Magnoliopsida; order Malpighiales; family Salicaceae; genus Populus; species Populus tomentosa. Next base: position 12,309,227 of record CM031975.1, read on the forward strand.
TACATTGTAAAGTATCAACTCATATATTAATGATACAAAGTGCAAAATAAATGTGATGCTAAAATTTAGACCTTAGAACAATTAGGATTTTAACCAGATAAGGTAGAGACTTCCTCACAAAGGGAGATATGTCTTAGATCTTATAAAAAGACTAGTGGATAGAAACACGACTTGGAAAAATAATCAAACAACAATGCATCTTACTTTAGGTATGGTGCACTGAGGGTGATGCATCTTCCCTTTGTATAACTAATCCCTTACCCAAACTCTCGTAGACCATAGGTTTCATGGTAACCATACCTTTATAATTATACCCAAACCCCCTTTTCAACACTCTCTCAGGAGGCAGGCCCACCATTCAATGTCGTGCACATCACGACAACTAACACAGGTTTCTCCATGTTATTTATAGAGCAATGACTTGAGTTATACGCAGTAATTCCCTGGTCCTGGTCCTTGGATAATTCCCCTCAATTAGTTACACCATTTTAGATTTTTGCCTATATGCAGAAAAGGTTATAAAAGTCATAGCCAATGTAGTGGTTAGGAATTTCAAAGGTAAAAAGGTTGTGCAGGGTGGCTCACGGTGGTGTATGATGGTAGGGTAGCTGTGAACTAGAGGGAAGAGGAGAGGTGACAATGAGTGATGGTTATTATAGTGGGTTTTGGTTGGACTAGGGAAACTACAAGGGAGGCCTTTTAAAAAAAAAAGTTTTTTCTCTTTTTTCTTTCTTTCTTCTCGGTTGAGACACACTCAAATTTATAGGAGGTGGGGGGGGTCCTTAGGGTCCCTTTCGGGCTTAAATCATGGTGTCATTGATTCGCTTGGAAAAGATCTCAACAATTGGCCACAAGCCAACAACCTGGTACTGCAAAACCAGGTTGTTAAAGCTAGCCAAGTCAGTATCTTTATATAGGTTTTGTAGCGGCTATAGGGTTGAAACCCAATGGGGACAAGGCCAAAGATGTAGTACAATGTCAAGGCGTGAGGGCGGTCTGTTTTTTATCCTGTGTGAGGGAGAAATTATGGAGAAAAAGGCAATCCAAGGAGGAACCTCAACCATGATTCACTAGTTCTTTTGGACAAGATGATTAATAGTGTCGGGCTACATGTCATCTAGCTTTTATGTTTTTTTGTCTTAATGTTAGACAAAATGGCGTTGTTTTACACCAAAACAAATCCTTTTGGTAACCTTAAGATCAATTAGGTCATAAGTTCCCCTTTTGATTTCGATGTCCAATCTTTGAATTTGCTTAATTGGAACCTTAATCAAATTCTGATTTTAAGAATCAATTCAATTTTACCCTTACAAAGTTTTAAGAGGTTCCTTTGATCTTAGCATCTTTTTCAACTTGCTTCATAGTCTTAGATATTTTCAATTCCATTCTCAATTAACCTTCAAACTTCTAATTTCTTTAATTTCACCCCTATTTTTAACCAAATTTGGTCCCTGAACATGAGCCCCTTTTGCAGAGAAATCCTTGGTCTTGAATTTCTTCAATTTGGCCCATAATTGACCCCCCTACCCCCTTAAACTTTGATTTTCTTGCAATTCTTCCCTTGATTTCATCCGATTGAGTTTGTAAGAATTAAATTTGACCCTCCAAAATCTCAATCTTCTCAATTAAGCCTGAATTAGGCTTTCAAATTTAAATTTTTAGCAATTAGATCCTTAATAAAATCAATTTGACTTGTTAAAAGTCTAATCAAGTCCTTGCACTTAATTAATTCTTTTAATTTCGACCAAGATTAATTCTTAAACTTAATTAAATATTTAATTAGATTTGTGATTAAATCAAATTAGTCTATTAAAAATCTAATTATATCCTCCTCATACTTAATTGTTATGCAAATTCATCTAATATTCATTTAAGTTAATCTTGAATCTAGATTATCCTTCACTCTTAGGTCCTTTTAATGGTGCAATTGAGTTTCCAATTTTGTCCAATATTCTAGTTTGCCTCCTTCATGCTTTTAAATCTCTTTTGAGCCTATTATTGTTAACCAAGATGCTAGTCCTTTTTCTTTTTTTTCTTTTTTTCTTTTTCATTTTTTTCTTTTTTTGAGAGAAAAGGTCAATTTGAGAGAACCCAAAATTGGGTTATGACAACGTGTATCTGATGAAATTCTGAGTCATTTGAAATGTTTGAATAATTCAAAAATGAAGTTGAAATATAAATTGGAAAGAGTATTAAGATATTTCAATCTTATCGAGATGGTGAATACTTAAGTCTAGATTTTCAAGATTACCTAAAACAAAATAAGATTCTCTCATAATAGATACCTTCTAGAACACCATAATATAATGGAGTTTTTGAAAGGAAAAATTGCACCTTGTTGGATATTGTATGATCCATAATGAGCTATACAAACCTTTCATCCTTTTTCTGAAGTTATACCCTATAAACTATTGGTTACCTTTTAAATAGGGTTCATCAAAATCTATTGATAAGACTCTTTATAAGATATCAAATGGTAAAAGACTAATCTAACCATACTTAAAGATTTGAGATATGACGCTTATGTAAAATATATTGTATCTAACAAGTTAGGAGCTAAGTTAAATAAATATAAGTTTATGGTCTATCCAAAAAAAACTATTATATATTATTTATATCATCTCATTAAACAAAAGTGTTTGTCTCAAAACATGCAAACCTTTCAAAAGAAGAACTAATAATGTTTTTCTTGTCAATGGAGAAGATGAACCGGTAGTTCACGGTTATTTGAATGGTAGTTTTCAATCAAATGTTGAAAATAAAAATGAAATCAATTTGGTTATATTTTACTCTAAATAATGATGTTGTGAGTTAGAAGAGTTTTAAATAAGAGACCAAAGTAAATTCTATAACTAAAGTTTAGTATACCGTTGTGTTTAAGAGGATAAAAAAGATTGTTGAACCAAGAAGTTTATCACTAAATTAGATGTGGTCACTAGCTTTGTTGATCCAATAGCCTTGTATAAAATTAACAATTGATCTATTTCATAAGCAAAGGAGTTATGGTCTCATCAATGATCCAAAAATATATTTAGAAAATTCCATTTGATTAGAGAATCATAGAAATAAATGATGTGAAAATAGAGTGAATACCTACTAAAGAGAATCTTGTAGATCCTCTTAGTAAAATATTATCCTAGTAAAAGTATTATCATCAAGTAAAGCGATATGGTATTTGATACATGAGTTATTGACTTTAATGTAAGTGGAAGATTGTTAGTGTATATGCCCTATAGTCGGTTAATTTGTTACACGTGGCATTGACTTTTTCATATAAATATAATTAATTTTTCATAAAGGCTTTATTTATCTTTAATATTCATTAAATATTTGATTAATAAATCTAATATTTGATAAATAAATTTAAAGTAAAGATATAGTTCTTGGGATAAAAATATTTTGCAAAGAAAATTATAAAGTTGTTATAATTATAGGATTTCTATTGCATCAAAACATTATTCTTAAATGTTCCTTATTAATACTCTATTAAGACTGGGTATTAATTAGAGTTGTTGAGACGAGTACATATGTTCTTTTCTTTATGAAAGGAAACAGTTGTTATCATAAGATTGGGTATAAGGGATACCTAGAACTAACATATAGGTGCCTTTCAGATGACTTGTCTAAAATGACTTACATGAGAATTTCATATGAAGAGATATCATATGTCTATGAAAAGGCTTGTGTGACAGCTGTATAAGTGATCCTTATACTCGATAATGCTGAGTTATCTTATATATAAAATGTTATGCTTTAATCCATCTACATGTTGTCTAATCAAGGGTAATAACGGGCAAATATTGGATATAACATAAACTATATGAAAGTATTTGAGTAATCAAGAAATGATCTATCACTTTATGTAAATTAAAAACAATATTCAATTTGTTCTCTGATTGAAAATTCTTACGAAATGTGGAATGAAATTTGAAAAAAAAAATTAAATTTTACTCAGATAATCAATAACTATGTTTTGATAACAAACATGATTTGATAGAGTAGATATATTTCAAGCTATAATATCTAATCCAAAACATTGTTAATGAACGAATAATAATTGTACTAAGAAATCAATTATTGACATGTTAAATCAAACCACTTATAACTTTTTTAATATTTTGGGGATCATAATACATTACTAGACATTGTACTTGATTTTTAAATATAAATCAATTAATTAACGAATTGATAATTTATTTATTTATTTATTTCTATTTTACTTAGAATTGTGATTTATATTTGGGTTAACCTAATAGATCACATACATAAGAATTATTGGTCAAAAATCAAACTTAGATGATTGAATAAATTTTTAAAATTATCTTGGAATAATATATGTGATATTATTTAGGGGATAAATTGAAAAAAAAATTATAGAGTTTTTAGATTTTTTTATAAATAAAATATTATATATCTTATTTTCTGTAAAATATAGAACTCCTAAAAAACATGAAAAAAAAAAAAAAAAAGAGTGTATTTGTACCCTTCCATCCACATCAAATGCATGGCAGTAAAGGGGCGTTATATGTTGTTCATAGACCTGTGCCGAACATCCACTTCGCCACCAGAGTGAATTGTAAAATATTCAGAATGGTTCGTATATACTATTAAGGCATGAGTGTGTGACATCATAAGGAGATAGAGTGATTGTGAATTTGGGGGAGATATATTTAATTTATTGGGTAAACTTTAAGAATCTCATTCCTATCCTACAAGTCTTTTAATATTATAATTAATTAATTAATTAAATGTTTTTCAAATTACTAGTGGAACCATCAACTTCATTTCTCCTTGGTTGGTTTTGCTTCAAATATTAATTAAGATTTTCTATTCAAACCTAGCTATTATTCAGCTCATTTTCAGAATTCCCTTTTTGCTGGGGCACAGAATGATTTCTCATTTATTAAATAAGTGTCTATAATAACAACAAATATTAACAACAGAAATAGGAGATAATTTAGCTGACCGCGCACGTGTATATATTGTGATACGAAATTTTACTTGGAGTACTGTGTTGGATCTATCCCCACGGCAGGTTTGGAACGCTCTGCCCTTCTTCACACTACCTTTGTTGAACAAGCCTCATTTTTTGGTGGGAGCCCAGCCCAGAGGCCCGGCCCATCTGGGTGTGCGTGCGTCCCGAGTCATGACTAGAAGCATTGTTAATCTGCCATAAAGTGTATATACTCAATATACCACCTGTGGTGCTACAAGCAAACATAGCTTACCAATTATATATCGATAGCCTCCTCCACTAAAACAGAGTTTATTTGATTATTATTATTATGCAATATAAAAGGGATATCTCCCATTGTATAGCCCAACATCCATTGGGCCTTCGGTGGAAAATAAAATAAAATAAAAAATAAAAAATCTGGCACAGGCAAAGTGCTTGGAGATTTGAGGAAGTCGGGATGCGCAGCATAACCGTGCTCAAATTCAGGGGTTATTTTTGTTGGCTTTAGTCATTGAGGTACAGAAGCAAAACCACAAAAACACACAGCAGAGCAAACTGAAATCAAATAGATGATGCTAGGCAACGCAAAGACTGAAGTCTGTTACAACTTACAAGCAAGCTTGCAAACAAAAAAAAAAGGTACTTTAATCAGTTCAATGCCAAGAAGAAAGTAATGAAACCACGCTTGTTTGGGACAAAATCAGAGCCCATTGAGTGCTGCACATCGATACAGACAGAAATGTCTTGAAAAAGAAGATGAGAAATGGCATTTATGGTACAAAACCAATATCCTTGAAGTATTCATGCTCCAAAGCACTCCTGGCAGTAATTCTTTTAGTGGGATCCAAGAAAAGCATTTTCTGATATGCAAAACATGCATACATAAGCAATTAATCGGGCAAAAAACACGGGAAATATTATTAAGATTCAGTTGCATGAACTTCTTCGCATAGTGATAGTGTGGAGTATTGGGTATAACTATAAAATCCACTTACAGAGAGAAGATCCACACCAGCTTTTTCAAGAGTTGGAACTACAGTTGCCAAATCCTGCAAATTAAACCAAGCATCAGAAACTTCAAAACAATACAACTCGTAAGTGAACTGAATGGCATAAGGAAAAAAGAATGACACCTTAGAAGGCCACTTAGGGAATGCACTCTTGAAGTCGGGCAAAGAAGTAACTCCAGGCCACGTGTCCTCATTTGGAGTACCCAAGATTCTTCACATGAAAACAACAATGAGTGAATAGGCATTAATAAATTAAATGCCTTTAAAATCAGTGTTTCTGTAACTTCTTCCAAACATATTTGTTTACAACAGCATGTATGAACATCCCACACAAATTGAACAGCTCTGCCACATTTACAGTATTTACGTCAAACAAGATAACTGTCCACACAAATGAAAAAACACGATGTAAATCATAGCCAAAGGCCAGGGAAGCTGTTACATATGAATTAACTTCAAAACAGAATAAGTTCCAGAAGAGGAGAGGAAGAGAGGTGGAGGGCCATCCATGAGATGATCGAAACTCATATTGTAAATGACACAAGGTCTTGTTATAAATGCATAACAAAGAGGCTACTCATATTGGTTAACAAAAATATATCACGCGACATTCTCCTAATTTAACTTCTCAGCTGTTTCGCATTATTAGCAATTTTGTGCAAGGCCAATAATTATGTCTCAAAATGTATTTCAACACAAAAATTTAAGGCCTCTTAGCCCACTCATTCAAACAAAGGAAATGTGACAACACTAAATGTGCACAGTAAATATGGAACTTGTGATTCCAAACTAGCCATTATAAAAACTTTCTGTAGCAGCTTGGTCTGGGTTGTCTTAAACCACAACTAATTCAAGGTCAGGTTGATTCCTAGGATTTGAACCCAAACCCAGTCATTAGAACCAAAAGCCAATGCAACCCATGAAGGGCTTGGTTCATTTGGATTGACAGGCTCAAAGGCTCTTTTGCGTTCCGCTTTTTCACAGTTTTGTCTTTTGTTAAAACCATGAATCAAATCAAAACAACTCAATCTTGATTTCAAAAAAGAAAAAATAAACTTACCACAGTAGAATCATCAAATATTGTATCTTATGAATAAACAACAAAACACAAATCAAGATGCACATGTTTTATATCGACACATCAGTTCTGAAGCAACACTTTAACCCCTAATGTAAGATTGTTCCAAAGCAATCCTCATCTTCTAAATCAACCCAAGACACTGTAAAAAGCTAAAATCAGTTGCTTCACAGGTTGGCCTAGAGCAAACTTATGTCATACTAAGAAAGACAAGGTCAGCCTCACTACTCCATCTTAATCTTATCTTCACTTTCTTCTTAGATGCCACGAATTTATAGTGTTATAGTTTAATCTTTACTAGATGAAGAGAATTGAAAAGGAATGCAGAAAATAACTGTAGTATTGCTTGCCAAACAAATGCAATGTATCTAACAAACATTTTAAGAAAGCCAAAAGCGGTTGCGAAGCTGTAACACCTGAAAATTTTGAATAGTTCATCAATCTCGGAATCCCCTGGGAATAATGGCTTCTGGTTCACCATCTCAGCAAATATACATCCCACCGACCACACATCAACTGGAGTTGAGTAATGGCGAGATCCAAGCAGAATTTCAGGGGCTCTATACCACAGGGTAACAACCTACAGAGAAACACCAGATACCCACAGAGTGTTGGCTGATAAAATTGCCAATATTTCATATGCCCAAATAAAACACCAATTATGATTGTCATATTATTTCCTACAAACACGGGAAAATAACAAAGAAAAGAAAACATCCAACAAAACTGGATATTTAATACTTCAAAGCTTCTACTTTTGTTTATCAGAAAAAAGTTGATATTTAAGATATCATACCACTAATGATTTAGCAAACACAAATTCTAAATTTAGAGAAGTTAATCCAAACAAGACCCATAACTTGCATCACTATAATTTGTGCATGCCAAACCCAAATAGGGGCCGTGTGTGTGTGTGCGTGCGTGTGTGCACGTCTGTGAGAGCCAACTAGAATTGGGTGCATGTACATTTTTAATTTGCTAGTGACAAGAGAAACAACCCCAGACCAGACACAAAATGCAAAAAGGCATGTTTTTTTGCAGAAACAGATGCTTCTTTTGACAGTAAATAAACTAAATATTGTAATAATTCAGATTTAAGACATTCTAATCAAGTGTTTATTAGAATGCAGGTACATTAAATTAAATAAAACCCAAGGCATACTGATACCTCATGTGTAAATGTCCTAACAGGTATACCAAATGCTCTAGCCAGACCAAAATCTGCAAGCTTCAGCGCGTTGGTACGGCGATCAATAAGCAAATTCTGAGGTTTCAAATCTCGATGCAGAACTCTATGAGAATGGCAGTAAGCAATGCCACGGAGAATTTGATAAAGAAATGTCTGCAAATAGAAAAATAGTCCATATGTATTTAATCATGAGTATGATGATCACAACAATCACCAATCATTCATTCAAGTTGAGACAGGAAAGGTTAATCATGTTAATAGAGACCTGCAGAGAAGGAACACAAACACATAACCAAATGATTATAGAAGGAGGTATTCTAAAAGGAAGAATGCATGAGCTTATAGGGGGAAAGATCCGACTCACTTTCACAAGGCGTGGATCATTAGCAAATTCAGGAGAAGAATCCATGTGCTTCTTCAAATCCAAGTCTAGATACTCAAAAACCAAGTAAAGGCGCTTCTCACTGTGCACCACATCCTGCAGTCTGTCACCGGAATAAAAATCAGATAATTTGTTACATGAGAAATCAAAAGAAGGAAAGAAAAACAAAAGATGGAAAAACAAAATCAGACAGTTGAGGATGGATAATGACAAAGGAGAATGAAAGTTATTGGGAAAAACAGTAGCAGAACCACAAACTAAGATGATTTGACACTACAAAAGTGGTGATAACTTTTATCAATTCAGCAGAAGAAACTATTACAACTTAGTAAGGCGGTCATGTGTATAAAAAATGAATAGACAGACTGTGCAGCATCATTTAAACTTGCAAAAGATCTCCTTCTATGCTAGAAATCTAAACTCCCACTATAATCATCTAAGAAAGATGACAAGGAAAACTCCCCACCCCCTTTTGCTTGTTTCCACGATATACAACACCACAACTCCATTTTTTCAACAAAAACTTGTGAAAGGCCTTTAGAAATATGTTTGGAGGCCTAGTCCATAAGCATGCTTTCCAGGTTACCTCCGAAGGCTATCTCACCTCAGGTGGGAGTTTCCTGTATAGTTTGGCATGCGTTACGGTAGTGAAAAGTGAAAAGGGAATGGAAATGACCTGACAATGTTACCATGCTGCATCTCTTTCAAGAGAGAAATTTCTCGGATAGCAGTGCTGGGTACGCCCTCGTCTTCCTGCTCCAAACGGATCTTCTTCAAAGCAATGGTCTCATTGGTGACACGATCACGAGCTTTGTAGACCACTCCGTAGGTTCCTTCACCAATTTTTTCCACTTTCTCATACTAAAACAAACAGATTAATTAAGTGATAGCCAATAAAACAATCAAACGCAAAATTAATGATGATTACAAGAGGAATGTACAGAACACGACACAAATTGTTTAAGATGACTACCTGATCCATGGGAATGGATATGGGTTGGTCAAATCAAACACCGCCTCTCTCTCTGCAACAAACAAACAGAAAAGAGTTAGTAGCAATATCATGGAAGCGAATGTAGCAGCAGTATGTAGTAGCAGAAGCAAAATCAATTACAGTGATTATTACAATCATAACAGGAGATTGGGAAAGCAAAGAAAGAAAGAAACCCTAGCTTTTGCTATTGCTAGATTACATTGATAAATAATTGGGAGATCGATCTTACTTACCTCTTCTCTTACCAAGAAGAAAGAAAGAAAAGGAAGCACAGATACACAATCACTCACTCCGCAACTTTGTTGCTTTGCTCTTTACTCTCTTTTTTTTCCCTCTCTCTCAGAAAGTAGCCACAGATGCTTTCTCTCTCCCTTTTTTCCTTTAATTTCTCTCTTTTTAATTCAATTTATTACTAGATAAGTGGTTAGCGTTTCCTCAATTCATTTTTTTTTTTTTAACATAAAAAATAATGCCCGGGCACTCTTAGCATGTTCTAAAAAAAACCACGTTAACTCAATTATACAATTACAAAAAAACGAAAATAAATTATCAGAATATTAAAAGTGTTAAAAGTGTCACATCAACATCATTTTTAAAAATTAAATTTATGAAATAAAATAGATTTCTTATATCTTATTTTTTTGGTAGGAAAAAATATTGTTTAAAAAGTAATCATATAATATTATGGTTACTACGAACCTAATCGATCCACAAAAATTATATAATTAAGGATTGGTTACGCAAAAAAAAAAAGATATTATCATCTCTTAAATGTTCTATCTAAAATACATTGTTGGTTTTATCTTAAATTGTTAAGAGTTTGTTGAATCATGCTATGGCAATCTGCTCGTAATATTTCTAACTTTAGCGTCGGTGAATATTCTACTACGGATATCTTTAATTCTAGAGTTGGTAAATATTACGTAACCAAAAAAAACATATGGTATTCCTAACTTTGTTATCAGTGCATAAACCAGTAAAATGATCAATGCATTCATATTTTTTTTTATCTTTAAAAAAAAAAATATCGTATACTAGATTTGTATTTTACAATAAAAATCCACATATCAATTATACAATAACATATCTAAAAACAAAAACAAGGGACCTACAAGTAAATTCAAAAGGGCTCACAATTTTTTCTGGAATTTTCTAATATAAAAAGGAGGTTCGTTTGGCAAGATATGAAAACAAAGAGGACTGATATAAGGATATGTTTTGCCAAACACACCCTTGCCCCAAATCAAATTGAGTCGGATGGGCCTGAGGCCCAGGACCAGCCCCAACCTTTTTTTTTTTTTTTTTAGGGGTGGATCCAACTCAACCTATATGGGTTGGGTTAGACCCAGTCGGCCCCGCCTGGTCACTGGTCTAATTACTATGAGAAATGATTAATTAAAATTTAAAAGCTACAATGTTAAGTGAATTACAATATAGCTTAACCTATATGGGAAAAGAAGTATAGCTTTTCTTATAAAATACTATGAAATTTATAAGATAGTGTTTTTTCACATGATTTTTTTATTAATAATTTTTTTAAAAAATTATTTTTATTGATTTTATTTTTTTTAATATTGAACTAATTGAAAATTTAATTTTATAATTATTTTTTAAAAAAAAATACTGTAAATTACTACAGTAATTCTCCAAATGATTTTTTTTTGTTATAATTTTTCTAAAACTGTCTTTATCGATTTTATTTTTTTAATATTAAACTGGTTAAAAATTATAATTATAATTTTCATCGTAAAACATTATAGATTGCTACAGTTTTTTCATCGTAAAACATTATAGATTGCTACAGTTTTTTCATATAGTTTTTTTTATAATTTTTTTAAAATTATCTTTATTAATTTTATTTTTTTTAATATTAAATTAGTTAAAAATTTAGCTTTAATGAATATACAAAAAGCTTTTCTCCACTTCTTTTTTAACAAATTTCTCAAATTACATTACAAAGTTTAGAAAAACAAGCCACTGGAATAATACAAATGAAAAAAAAATAAAGACTTATCTTATTTTGCTAATTCTTGCCATCATTCTTTTAATTATTATTTTTAACTAAACCATATAATTGAATTTCATAATAGCAACCCATAATGTATCGTTGAAATAATTATTTTGCATAGCGCAAAAAGTGCATGCTAAATGAAACAAACCCTAACACATAAAACCATGGTTCGGTTAAAAAAACAGAAAACTTAAAGGTCTAAAATCATAGTGCTTCGTTTCGGCTCTGCAGGGCTGGAAAACAGGGGGGGATTGTCCAGGGGTGGGGCTTTGAAAAGTTATAGACAATCAACTATTAGACTCTACATCTGGAAATAACCGGCGAAGAACATCACTCAATAATGCTGCGAAGAACATCAGTCAATAATACTGCTTCGTTCCGGCTCTGTCCTGTCTTCCAAACCTTGAACCCTGGAAGAAAGTAGTCAGCATCATTCCAACGTTTTAATAATGTCAATGAGAAGGGACCTTGTACATCTCCTTGGGGATCTAAATAATGCCACAAAAAACTTCCCGGATCACAATCAATAATCTGAACATTATCTCTATGCCTCGGGCCTTCATCTTCTTCACTGTCGCTCAAATCAATCACCAGCACGTCCATCGAGCATTGACGGTGCTTGTTATCTTCTATGTTGACAGGCAGCGTTTCATCGTTGCTCTCCCCGATGATGTTTGTTAACTGCTTTGGCTGAGCTTCAACAAAATGCTGATGATCTGAAATAGAATCGTGAGATGCCAATGAGCAATAAGAATTGAAGGTTAAGACTACCCTGCTGATTCTCACACGGATGAGAAACCTTCTGAATAGAAATTAATTAATTCACGACCACCAAGATAAGCAAATGAATTCCCTCCCTCCTTTTTTAAAACCAATTCATAGCTTCTTCCCAGGAGAACAGGGTATAAAACATCTAAAATAAGCGAATTATACAGATTCTAACTTTCTGGCGGAATGATTCACTGACCTGACAGTGAACCAGACCTGATGAACCATAAAACGATGAAGCTGTAAGTGCCGGCATGCACACCTCCAATAGGAGGCAGGGGGGTAAATGCATGGATGGGAGGTTTGGAAAGGGGATGCAGCATCCTTTGCGGAGAAAAATCATTTCCCAACATGTTGAGGGATATGAGGGTTAAGAGTTAAGACTATATAAAACTAGCATAAGCAGGATTTCTTAAATTTTTATTGTTTGTTTTATAGGCAATCTTGCAAGTAGCGTAGGTTGAAGTATTTCAGTACGCAGCATCCTTTAGTGCCCCGTCTAATTTAAAAAAATCAATTAAATTTTCCTAGTCTAATAAAAAATCTCACTACTTTCTGTCATTACCCCTTACCACCAAATGTGATAAAATTGCATCACTCCCTATGATAGAAAACAGTAACCAGAATGCCTGTAATATATCAAGTAAAATGATGAACATATCTATGTTAATGTAAGGAACTTAGAGGAGAATATTGACCAAGCGCTTCTAGAACATAATAATTTGTCGAACAATTTCCAGTTGCCTCCCCTCTGATCTAGATATCCTGATTCCAAATTCTCAAACAACAAAGAAAAAACAAAAAGATATCCCAATTCCAAATAATTGTATTACAAAGAGGAGGGAATAAAATATATGAAAGAGTATAATTTACCCATTCTGTTGCTCTCTTTTGGTGTTGCCAGGACAGCTTGGTTTCCTGCAGAAAGAAAGAAGATAATTTCAGATTGTTTAATAAAAATGAGGGAGTTATGCCTCACACCAATGCTGGAGGCTTTATACAAGGATTGGTATCCAACATTACAACTCATTTTGACACCTTTATTTTGGATGCTGGCTGATCTCAGGAAAAAAAAAATAGAATATTTAACGTTTACTGCAAAGGAACCTTCCATAGACTGCTTGGTATCAGGAGATGAATGGGCAAGTTAATTCTGCCTCAGTTCTACAGTACAAGAGGGGACACCTTAACTTTATGCATGCCAATTGTGCATCCAATGGATCAGTGTTTTCCAAAATTGATGTTCTGAATACTTCAAATGATGATATTAAGACCTGTATGAATATATATAGGTTAACACAGCCACCCATACTCACATGCAAAGTTTTTTATACCATGGATGTTCTAAGGATACACGCAGCAACAACTCCCTGATAAGTTATCCTGTAAACACAGGGTTCACCAAATAGCTGACCAATCACCCTGTATAGAAGAGACAGAAACTTGAGAGGTCTTAAATTTCCTACAAGCTTACCATGCCATGTACTGTACCACAAGCTTCCTAGTATTTAAATATTAGACCTACTTATTTCCAAGCTTGGCATGCTCACATCTTCAGCACGTACTTTGATTTCAAAACCCACAGTATGGAAGGATCGTGCAAGGCATTTTGCAATATGATAAGTAATTTGCAAATTGCTTATAAATGATCCAGAATTGTCCAAACCCACATGTGAATCACTGCAGCCATGAAAATCAAGATACAATCTAAATCTTCACGTGGTTTTTCAGAGATTATGGATATATTTTGTGGTTTCCCATTCCTATCCGACAAATTGGCAGCACTTCAATGGTAGATCACCAATGGGGTTGGTATGCCTTATTATTTAGGACTCGATTGTTGTTTCTTTTTCCTACTTGAAAGGATGTCTTATTCTACATTTATTTATTATTCCTTTTCCATCTTTCTAATAAAAATTTCTTCTTTCATCTGAAAAAGGAAATACCCCCAATGCTTTCATAATCAAAGACAACAATGCTCCATTCCCCCAGTTGTAAATACCAGACCAAATAGATGCATGCACACGCATGCAGTTGCATGTTGTAAATATGCACCCACTTGAGTAGAAACAAAAAAAATTCACCTTCTAGGAGTGCAACATCACTGAAAAGAAAAACTGAATGTTACTAACATACCTGCAGAATTCTTGCTGAAAGAAATCCAAGTCGAAGTTTCATTTGAAGCTACATCAAAATTGGGAATTTCCAAAACTCCATCCAGAGATGATCTTGGTGAACCATCATTTCCTTGTTTTATATTCACTGGAAAATCCTCTGGTGCAGGCTCATCCTCTATTTCATCAGCTATGACTTTTGGAATGTCAAGCAATAGCCGTGTCTGTTCATCAGGAGTCTCAAGCAGCTTCTTTCTTTCCAAGTAATCAAACAGTGTAAATGCTCAAGCGAGTTAAGGATTCAAAATATAATGCTGCAGCAGGTTGACAAAGCAAGAGGAAGTGTAACGCAGGAGCAGATGAAAAGATGAACATGGGTGGTGCATTTCTACAAACCAAGTCCTTTGGTGATATGGTTTATCATAGAAGGCAAAAAAGAAGGAAACGGAAAACTTTGACTACTTGTTTGAATGTAAAATGGTTCCTCGAGTTTTTTTTTAAAAAAACCTTTATATATACTAAAAAGAAAAGAAATTTACATGAAAAAAAGTTTTTCTGCGCATCTATTTTATGCTCAGTTCGAAGTATGGACAGCCTATCTCGTGGGAGTGGAATCAAAATTTAGTATAAATTAGACCCTAAACTTTGACTTTCTGAGAGAACCTAAATAACCTATCAGTCATATGGATAATGATTCTACCCATATGGATAGGATGTACGCCATCAAATTAACATTTACTTCTAGAAAGTTTCATAGTGCTTGGCACGGACCTTCAAAGACACATCTATGTGTCATTTATGATCCCATATCCTTTTTCATTTTGAGCAGCCTCAACACACTCCCTTTTCCATTATTATACTCTGATTGACCCTCAACTTTTTGGCTTTGAAATCAAATTGTGACCAGTTTCTTCATAATACCAAAAAAGAAGAACAATGACATGCATACAATGATTCCTATGATTTGAATTTCCTCAAGGAAATTGTGATAGTTATCCAACTCATCCACAATTTATTACCTGAAAAAATGTGACTAGTAGCCTACAGCTTTTAAGAAGCAAAGCTTACCAGTCATAACCAACATCGGTGGGCACCAGCCAAAGCCATGCAATTATTGAGCAATTTTCATTTTGAGCAGCCTCTACACACTCCCTTTTCCATTAATAGCAGCCTCTACACACTCCCTTTTCCATTAATACACTCTGATTGAACCTCAACTTTTTGGTCTTGAAATCAATTAGTGACAAGTTTCTTCATAATACCAAACAAGAAGAATGATGGCATGCATACAACGATTCCTATGATTTGAATTTCCTCAAGGAAATAGTGATAGTTATCCATCTCATCCATGTTTAATTACCTGAAAAAGTTATCCATCTCATCCATGTTTAATTACCTGAAAAAGTTATCCATCTCATCCATGTTTAATTACCTGAAAAAATATGACTAGTAGTCCACAGCTTTTAAGAAGCAAAGCATACCAGTCTCAACCAACACTAGTGGGCACCAGCCAGAGCCATGCAATTATTGAGCAATTTTGCTACCACTAATCATAGAGAATCACAAGTTATTTGATAAGCTCAATTGGATTGATTTTTGTCCTGAAGTACAATGTTTCTTGCTGATAATCAGTGTCTTGTTATATTTATAATAGAGTTTAGACTGGATTATTTTAGTCTGGGAAACTTAATATATAATTCATTATATGTTGACTTCATAGTGATACCAGAGGGGATAGTAAAACCAAGAAAGGATATTCTCTACGCCAACCCTTTTCATTTGCCCGATCAATGAGCTTTTGAAGAAAAGCAAGTTCTCCACGAAGCCACTGAAACAAATCCACATTTAGTGGTTAAAAAATTGAAGAATCAAACCTTAAACAAATCATGAGGAACACGCATGATCCTCTGTATAGATGCTGGAACCAGTATTTGAAGTGGCTTTCTGTCACAGTGCATATAAGATAATTACATTTAGCAATTTAGCAAGCCAAAGCACATTAAAGAGAAACATAATGGACTAGTGAAGAATGGCTTCTTCCACACCAACATTTAAAGTCTGAGCAGGTTTTCATAAAGCATGAACGATGATTGGCAATAGACACAACGAATCAATAAAAAATGACACGTTCCATCAGGATTCCTTGTTCAAAGAAAAAAAACATTTATAAATGTTATAGCATATCTAAAAACCTCAAAACAACAAAAACATAATAAACAATTCAAGCCACCATCTTCGAAACATAAGGTGATTTCTTACTTCTTGCTCTGTCAAAATAAAGAAAGAATTAAGAACTATTTATCTTACAATACCATCAATGTAATGATTGTCCCTGTTATCATTTTGCATGGCATTCAGCACAGAAACTGTGACAAGAAATAGGCATTAAGGAATGGCACAACGTTATAAAAGTTGAGACTAGGTGTTTCACAAGTTTATTACAACTTTCCCAATTAACCACATTTGAGATGATAGATTTGTGAGTTGGATTCTCTACTTACTAATTAAGTAATTCACTTCTATAGCGCAACCAAACTTGAGATGCATCAAGGGGCAAAATAAAGTGCTTGAGATTTTTCATTATCAATATAAACTTGCTAATCTTTATAATTCAATACTTCAAAAGTATAAATATCAATTTTGCAATGCATATTTAAGGCTCTCTTTTTCCTGCAGTATCTACACATCTTTTTTTTCTTTTATACTACAATGGATAAAATTGCAAGATCATGGTCAATTAGCATTACAATCCCCTACAAGCTTGCATACAACAACATTTTGATGAAATTATAGTTCAGAGGTTCATGCCTGGTTTTTCATTTTCATTTAAAATGCAAATGCACATTGTCCACATCTTTATAAATGCACTCTAAGTTTTTCATATTGGAACATCAAGAATATTTGTACTTTATATAGGGTTCCTGACACATCAACCTCACTAGCAAATCAGTACAGAAACATTCAAAAACCTGCAAGCAAATATGAACTATGAGGAGAACAGAAACAAGAAAAAGGGATAACCAACCATTTTGTTCATGGTTAAGTTTTCCTTTTAGTCAAGTACCTACATGCTTTGTTATATCTTCATGCAAAACTTGAGCCTTCTCTTCAAGCTCTACCTGTAAGAAGTTTAAAAGGTACATTAACAAAAGATTGAGGGATGGGGAACCTTAAAACAGACAACTCAATTACCAAGGCAAGCAAGACACATCTTGTTATCAGGTATGAAAATATACTAATATATAAATCTAGAGAGCCAGATGTCTAAGCAAACAGCGCAACATACCAGTAATCCTATACGAAGCCATGTCATAGACTTTCTTCATGCACAAAGAATAGTGGTTACTAGTATTGTGACCCGTGCTTTGCCACGAGTCGGATAAATTTTTTTTGGCAAAAAACAAAAAATATACATGCAAGCTTCAAATTTATTTTTTAAAAAAAATTATAATTATAAATCAAAAGGCTTACGAGAACTATTTGTGTCAATAAATGCAAAAAACAAAGTGTTAACGCGTTTATTCGACTCTTCTAGTTGCACGTCGAATAATTTTTTTTCCAACACAAAAAAATTAATGTATAGGTGTTATTTACACGCTTTTTTACATCAAGTAAAAATTATAACCGTGAATCACAAAGTTGATGCTTACATATAATAAAATATAATAAAAATCACATGCATTAATAAAAGTATGTAAGATCTCAAGCTTTTTTTTAACATAGCCGAAAAATAAAACAATGTTGCAATTGCTACAGTGAAACACCATTTCCTTAGTCCATGTAGAATAAATTTCCAAAAACAAAAGGTGAAAAGAAAAAAACATTAAAAAACAAATTATAAAAGAATAAAAAAATGAACAAAAAGAAAGGTATAAATAGGCCACTTGTAAAGAATAAAAAAATAATATTTTTTCCAAAAAAAATGTGTAAAGTAAAAAAAAATGGAAAAACTAAAAAACCATTAAAATCATGAATTTGGCATGTTGGTTATAATTTTAAAAAAAAAAAAAAAAAAAACAAGTATGCAGGTTGCTCCAATGTGTTTTTTTACATGAAAAATTAAAAGTGTCATTTGAAAAGCCTATGCAATTATCTAACTAAATAAATCGATAACCATTTATATAAATAAAAAAAATTGTTAACAATAACCAAGAAAAAAACTATAAAGATGAGATATTTACCCAATTATGTTTACTAAACTTTTTTATTTAAATAAATAAAAGATAAATCCACCCTAAAAAACTCATGGCTTAAACAATAAATACAAACAAAAAATGATTGAATAAGCCCACGGCATCAAAAATATTACAAAAAGCCGAACACATCAGAAAAATATAAGGAATGGACACCTGCCGATATGATGGAAACATTTTAAAAAAAGATAAAAAAAAAAGCCTCAAGTGAGCGCGACAGCCAACCCAAGTGAATAAATCAAACACATGACCTAGAACATGAAATTGAGATGACCCCATAAATAACAAAGAGAAAAAAATACCAGTGAAAAAAAGAATCTTTGAAAAAAAGTCTTTAAAAAAAGATCAAAGTCGACCCGGACTAATCTTTCAGATTTATGACCCGGGTCACGAGATCAGGGTGACCCCATTAAAGGCATACCTGAAAAAACAAAGAAGCAAGATTCTTAATCAAACAAATATTGAGGGATGAAACTGAGGAAAAAAAGTCAATAAAAGAAACAATGCAAAACAAAATAAATAGCAATTAAAAAAATTAAAAATAAATTCAACATAAAAACCAACTGAAATTAAATGTTTAGGGATGGAATTGAAAAAAACAAATCAATTAAGAAAATGATTAAAAAAATAACAATTAAAAGAATTGGCACCAAACTTGACATAAAAATTCAATGAAAAGAAATGCTCAAGGATGGAATTGAAGAAAAACAAATAAATCAAGAAAATGATTGAAAACCAGAAAAATAGCAATTAAAAGAACGAGGACCAAATTTGATAAAAAAAAACCTAACAAAATCAAACAACCAGTGATGAAATCGAAAATAAAATCCAATTAAAAATAATTAATGTAAATAAAACAATTGCAATTAAGAATAGAATGACTGAATCAAAATAAAAAAGAAATTGAAGGCTGGTATAATTTTTTGCATGGCCAGCACGCAATCCAAGGAAGAAAGAGAAGGAAAAGAAAGAAAAAAACAATTGGTGCCACCCTTAGAAGAAGAGGAGGACGCCAAGACACATTAAATGATGTGATGGAAGCTTGATTTCCACCACCGTCGTCAGCCGCACGTGCCACCCAATGGTGGCGGAGCGGCTAGCGCGTGCTAGGCACGCGTCAACAGCCTTTTTTTATGTTCATAGAGCCAAAAATACCCCCTTGACTAAACAACAATAGCAAAAAAAACCCTTATGAAATCACAACCAAGCTTTTGAAGTCAAGGCTAAAAAATTTGAATGGCAAGGGTAATGGAGTAATTCAATTGTTCATAAAATTATAAAAAAAAAACAAAAAATGCCCCTAGAAATAAATAACAATAACAAAAAAAAATAGTAAATGACAATCAAGCCCCTGAAGCCAAGGCTAACAAATTTGCATAGTAAGGATACCTATGTAATTCAATTATTCATGACAAAATTGAAATTACCATGCAACCCCTAGACCAAAGGTTCTGATTTTTTACCCCCTAAAGGCAATACAATTGTTATTAAAAAAAATGAAAAGTCAGTGCTACCCTCAAACAAATCTAGAATGACAAATTGGTTGTTTGCAAAGACTATCCTACCCCTCAAGTAAAGCTTTAAAAATGAAAGGATGAAAGGTAAAGGGGTAATTTCACTATAGCCCTAGACACATTTCACTGTGAATAGACTACAATGAAAAACCCATGCAATATAGTATTTTACTTAATTATTTTTCTTCTCAATCCATGAAATTTCTTTGCCAATATAAAACTTAGGGCGTGAAGAAATCCATACAAAAAACAAAAATATTGTTCAACATAAATCACAGTGAGAATAACCAGAGCTATAGAGGAAACACTACAAAACTAGGCAAGGGAATAGATAACTTACAATAGTTGGCCTCTTGAGTGAACCATCTCTTACTCTCTGATTCAGATCTTCACATTCTTCCTGCAACCAACAGAAACAAGGCTAAGAGTGAATGCCTACACCTTGACATAATTGTCTATGAGCTTACATTTTGCAGAATCTTATCTGCAGCTACACAACAAAAATGTGGACACTGTTATCCACACCATATACGGCAGCTGCATCAGTCTCCAACTTCTTATCAATACATTCAAGCCCATTTCTCAAGACCCTCACAAGACCTCATATTAAAAGTGAAACTCTAACTAAAAAGAACACAGAACCATGGTCTAATTTATTAAAAAAAGTATTGATTCCTAGCACAGAATATAATTGGTTGCTTGATATCAGCTGAGTTTTTAAGACCTGTAAGCATCTGCAAAACTTCAACGAAAATATGGAGCCAATAAGCATTCAACAAGAAGAGAAGACAGTACCATATCTAGCTAGGTATCAGAGCCAATACAATGTGAAAACTGAGCAGTACTTAGAAAGAGCTAGCAAAATGTGTCGCTTACCTTAGAAAAGTTATCATCTGAAAGCATAGATATGCGGACATCTTTCATATAATTTGAAACTTCAAGAAGCATTTCAGTGTCAATACCATTAGCTCTGGAAGACTCCACTAAACCTAGAGAACAGACAACACAAACACCAAAAGTTAATCATCGATAGTAGAGATCAACAATTCCTAACAAATGTTTCCCTTCCAACAAAAATAATTAACACGTGTAATCCAAATATACCAGCATCGGTGGAATAAAAGAAATAATAATGATATCAAAGTGAATTAGCAAATAGAAGCTCAGAGTGTTCATAAATAATTATGTTTTATAGCATAAGCAAAGGATGCAAATAACAGTAAGCAACCAACCAGTGACCTGCACGAGCATGTGAGAGTTTTTCTGGAGGTAATCATTAGGATCAGACTTGATTCTCACAAAGCTTCCAACAATTTTGCTTTGAAATGTTTCGGGGTTGTTCTTGGCAAGATCCTGAACCAAAAGCCTCTTCAAATAAACAAGCTTAATGTTATCAGGAACAATAGCAGCAAAACAGCTCTTGGGAGCTTCAAAAACCCTTTTCTTAGAATGGCATTTTCTATCCGAGGCTAAGCACTTGTGGCGTTGGTAGGCATTATTATCCTCGTCATCATCCGTAGTATCGAAGAAATCATCATCAGAACCAACTTTGTTTTCAGCAAAATGGGGTTCGAGGAGGTCATAGATTCGGATTCGATTGATGGTCTTCCTTCCGAAAAGAGGAAGAAGCCATTCATCGCAAAGAACCCTCTTCTTTTTGGTGGGGTGGAGGAGGTTGCGGTCGTTGACATACTTGTTAATGATGGCGGTAACATCGTACTGAGAAATCTGATTGGTGGTACCTGTACCAATAGATTGAAGGAATTCAATGAGGAGAGTGGAGCCCCATCCAGTAAATTCCAGTTTCCTAGGCGTTCGAGCCTTTCTTTTGGAGGTTGAAGGGGGAGCAAACAGTGGGGGGCCATCTGTATATTCTTCCATCCAAACAAAATCACCCATTTTTTTTCTTTTATTGATAATAATAATCACTCCCCTCCTTCACTGGTAGACTGCAGCTGCATGCAGACAGAATAGATAACAATAATTGGTGATAATAACGATAATACCGTGAAGACAGAAAAGGCATCCATCCATCCGGCACATAAGAGAGAGAAAAGGGCAGAAATTGATTGAATACACAGAAAAGAGGAGTGAATGCAAATTATATAATAATAATAATAATAATAATAATAATCCAATTTTTAATAAGACACGGAAATGAAAAGGAATGGGAGCGAAACCAAACAAAAGCAGAAATTGAGTTAAATTCAATAATAGTAGTAGAAATTGATAAAAAAAAAAAAGGAAAAAAAAGGAAAACAGAAATTGGATTGCATTGAATACAGAGAAAGAAAGGAAATGGAAGAAATCGTACCCTTTTATTTACAGGAAAGAAAGGATAGTTTCTCCACTCCACTCCTGCGACAACTCTGCTCTATCAGTCTATCGCTTCGCTGCATACTCGCCTCTCTGGAGACACCGGGGAGTGAAGAACAAAGGCCAGGAGAAAAGGAAAGGAAAAGAAACGGACGTAGGGAGGTAGGGACTAACATGTAATCTGCCTTTGCTTGTCTTTCTTTCTTGGGCTTATTCGCAAATCAGCAATCACCTCGCTGGCCCGTTCTTACGATTACCGGCTGGGCCTTTCATTTTCCATTTTTTCAGTTTCCAACCCCTCTCACTCCCGTCACTACTATTTATCTTCTTTAACTTTTTTTAACATCATGCTTAGTATTATACTAGTTAGGACTTCCACAAAAAAATATTAAGAAGAGGATCCAAGCCTATTTCGGTCATAGTAAGCTAAGTTCTAAATATATTTGGTTTTGTTGTGGATAGAATTCAATGTTATTTTCGTTCCTGCCTAGCCTGTTTTAAGTCTCGCCTTAGACTAGTTCATGCAAAATCTAAGTTTATTTTTAGATTCCGTAAATAATAATTTATATGTAATTTATAAATAAAAATAAATGTAAAATTAAATATAATTTGATAAAATTATTATTATATTGCATTTGATAAAATTAGTAAATGATATAATATTTTCTTTCAAATTCATCAATTATTTTATGAATAATATTAATTACAATAAAATATAAAATAATAATATTTATAATACATATCATAATATTTTTAGTATTAATATTATTAATTATTATAAAAATAATATTATTTATAACTCCAAAAATAATAATATTTTTTATATTAATACAATTAATTATACTAAAAAAATATATTAAGAAAAAATATAATATTAATTATACTCAAAAAAATAATATTAAGAGAACAAATAATAATAGTTTTGAGATCAACAGTGTTAATTAGACTAGAAAAACTAATAATATTTTCAACACCGATACTATCAATTTTACTAAAAAAAATTAAGAAAAAATATAATAATTATGTTAATATTAACTATACTAAAACATAATATCAACAAAACAAATAATAATATTTTTACTATTAAATAATACTTTAAAAGGCGAGGAAAAATCACTGTAGCTTTCCTCACACCTTTTACATATTAGTGTTTCACTGTGTACACAGTGCACAGTGAAACACTTAAGTGTTTTTTTTAATTTTTTTTCTTATTTTTATTTTTGTTTTTTTGTGCTATTATAGGTTTTTTTTTTTTTTTGCTTTTTTCTTTGTGTTTTTTTTTAATGAATTTTTTTTTGTTTAGTTTAGTTTGTTAATGTTAAAAAAAATTATTTAGTTACCAGATTTTCATGACACGGATCTCGGGTTTGACGGGTTAACATGGTTTGACGAGTTAACCATAATTTTTTTTTTTTGCTTTTTTTCTTTTTAATCAATTTTTTTTGTTTAGGTTAGTTTGTTAATTTTTTTGGTTTAACCCGTTGATTTTTTTTTCTATTTAGTTATCAAACTTTCATGACGCGAATCCCAGTTTTGATGGGTTAACTCAATTGATTCAAATTTTTTTTCTTTTTCCTCATTAGTAACAGGCTTATGTTTTTTGTTAGTTTTTGTTTTTTTTAATTTTTAATTAATTTTTTTCATTTAGTTTAGGTTGTTGATATTCAATTTTTTTCTATTTAGTAATCTGACTTTCATGACACGGATTCAGGGTTTGACAGGTAACCTGATTTGGTGGATTAGCCCAGTTAATTCTGGGTTAACCCATTAATTTTTTTTTTCTATTTAGTTATCAAACTTTCACAACACAAATCTAAAGTTTGACGGGTTAACCTGGTTTAAAAGGTTAACTCAATTAATTCAGATTTTTTTTCTTTTTCTTCATTAGTTTTTTTTTCTTTCTATTAGTTATTTTTAATTAATTTATTTAATTTTCACACTTTTATGACACGACCTTGTAGCCATACTCGTATCCAAGGCTATTGGGTCTGGTATTGCAGCTGGACCTACTAGGTCATGCAAGTTTAATGTTATTATTAATATTATAAATATTACTTTTGGATCAGGCGTTACAACCAAACCCAAGATTCTTGAATATAGCTTTGCAGAAAGATCTTAGCTTTTTCTTGGTATTTTTTTTTAAAAAAAAATAACTTGTGGCATCGCGCGGGTCATGTAACTAGTTAATACTCAAAAAATTAATTATACTAAAAACAAAATATGAAGAAAAGTAATAATAATATTTTTAATACCAATACTTGAATTATACTAAAATGTAGGCATCCCAAAGCACCACGTGGCGCTTAGGTGGGGCTGTGCTGCTGGCTTGGGGTGGTGCAGCCCAAGCACCACGCGGTGCTTGATCTACCCGAGACCAGAACCAAATTCTATTTTGAGTTCTGCCTGCCAGACCTAAGGCTAACCTTGGGATATGCCTGGCGGTGTCCAAGTTAGAGCGTCACTTAATGCTAAGGTTGTCTACCCTCATGAGGGGACTTAAGTGCCACGTGCCCTAATATGGTGTTTTTTCATAATAATAACAGTTTTTTTAAATTTTATTAATGATGATAATAATATTTATGCTCTTGTAAATTTTAATGAAAATACTAAAATTTTTATAATACAAATAATAATATGTTTAGTAGCAATGATATGAATTATTATAAAAATCATATTATTTATAACACCAAATATAATAATATTTTAGAGATTAATACTATTAATTATACTAATAAAAGTTTTGAGATCAACGCTATTAATTAGACTAAAATAATAATAATATTTTTTTATATTAAGAAAAAATATAATGATTCTTTTAATATTAATTATACCAAAAAAATATCAACAAAACAAACGATAATATTTTTACAATTAATAATCAAAAAATTAATTATACTAAAAAATTAGAAGAAGAAAACTAATAATAATATTTTTAATATCTATACCTGTAATTACACTAAAAGTAAAGGTAGCCCAAGCACCACGTGGTGCTTGGGCTACACCCAAGAAAAGGCAGACCAAGCATCAGGTGGCGCTTGGTCTGCCCCGCGCACAGGATCCAATTTTTTTTTTGATCTTACCTTGCCAGGCCCAAGGCTAACATTGGATCATGCTTGCGAGTGCCCAAGCCAAAACGTCATCTGACGCTTAGATGGCAACCAAGAGGAAGCAGGTCAAGCGCCACATGGCGCTTGGGTTGTTTGCCCTCAGAGGGTATCCAAGCGCCACGTGTCCCAGTGTTGGTTTTTTTTAGTAATAACAGTTTTTTTAAATTTATCAATGATGTTTATGTTCTTATAGTTTCTAATGAAAATACTAAAATTTTTATAATACAAATAATAATATTTTTAGTAGCAATAATATGAATTATTATGAAAATCATATTACTTATAACACCAAATATAATAATATTTAAGAGATTAATACTATTAATTATACAAAAAAAAAATAATAGTTTTGAGATCCGCACTATTAATTAGACTAAAATAATAATAATATTTTTCATACCAATACTATCAATTATACCAAAAAATATATTAAGAAAAAATATAATAATTCTTTTAATATTAACTATACGAAAAAAAATCAACAAAACAAACAATAATATTTTTACTCTAAATACTCTAAAAATTAATTATACTAAAAAAAACAATAAGAAAATTACTAATAAATTTTTTAATGCCAATACTTATAATTACACTAAAAATATAGACAGCCCAAGTACCACGTGGTGCTTGAGCTGCACCCAAGAGCAAGCAGACCAAGCACCAGGTGGTGCTGTGTTTGCCCAGCTCCAGGCAGACAGCCCAAGCGCCACTTGTGCGCAGCCCCAGGGGGCGCGCTTCCAACCTAGCGCTTGGGGCCTGCAAGCTGCAGCCTCCCCACACGCCCCCACTAACACTGCAATCTACATTGAAAGCATTCACAATGCATACTACCCGTGCTACAATGTAGCATAGTGAATTCACTTATAGCTCTAGGCAGACAGCCCAAGCGCCACTTGTGTGCAGCCCCACGGGGCGCGCTTCCAACCTAGCGCTTGGGGCCTGCAAGCTGCAGCCTCCCCACACGCCCCCACTAACACTGCAATCTACATTGAAAGCATTCACAATGCATACTACCCGTGCTATAATGTAGCATAGTGAATTCACTTATAGTAAATAGTATCCCGCGCTATAATAAACCACTAATTAATTTTAGTTATAGTTAATTAATGATTTTTTAATTAATATTTTTTATTTAGAAATATATTAAAATATTTTTTTATTTTTTTAAATTAATATATCAAAAAAGTTAAAAATATAAAACATATTTTAAATAAAAACAAATTCATTTTTTTTGAAAACGCATGGTCAGCCGCCTTTCCAAACATATTTTTATTTTTGTCTCTTGCCGCCGAAATTGTTTATCCATTTACTTTAATCCCTATTTATTTTTCTTTTAGAAATTGACTAGTCCCGCGACCTTTCCTACACTGTGGCAAAAAAAAATAAATCTTGGAGTTAAAAAAAATCAAGAGACCGCAACGGTGTTTAAAAAAAGCAAGAAAATAAGTTTGTCTTATCCCACAACATCTTATGCATTGAACAAATAAACAAAAAGAAATGATCATGGTTTTAAAAAAAAAAAAAAAACATTAATTAAAAAAACTAACAAAAATATATTTCAATCTAACTAAAAGCATCATAAAAAATTAACTCAAATATTAATATATGCTTTTAAAATAATTTTATTTCCAAACCTGAAGCATATCAAAGGGTGTTTGAGAATAGATAATGATTGTTTTTCAAAATGTTTTTTCTTGAAAATAAATTAAAATAATATTTTTTTTAAAATTATTTTTGATATCAGCATATCAAAACAATATAAAAATATCAAAAAAAAATAATTTGAATTAAATAAAAATATAAAAAAATTCAATTTTTTTAAAAATATTTTTGAAACACAAAAATAAATAAAATCTAACCAAACATATTAAATTATTTTTTATTTTAATTTTAATCACAGTTTTAACTAAACATTTAATTTATAAAAAAACCTCAACTAAAATTAATTTTTTAAAATCACAGCAATAAAAATTATCACATTACTAAATATACCTAACTTCTCTTTATCTCATTTCGGTCAATTTTTTTATTGGCAAAAGAATAAATCAAGTCATATCAAGTTAATACATAATTACATCCACGGCATAATAAGCGATAGATTAATACACATGGTGATGGTGATGGTCGTCGTCGTCCATCGGCTTGATCTGGTCTCATGGAGGTTATCTATTTTGCTATAGAAATAGGGGCGCGGATAGAATTATGTCAAGATGGAATTTATTTATTTTTCATTTCAAAAGGTTTAGTTTGGAAAAATAGAAGGTTTTTTTTTTTTAAATTTAGGAAAAGGACATAAAAAAGGCGTCATGATGATGATGAGCATCGTGGCTGTCTGGGAGTAGATTTGGGGGTGCCTTCATTAACACGCACATCATCATTAGTATTATTACAAGCACACAAAGAATTACTCTTGAAAAATCTAATCGAGGCGCTCTTTCTCTCTCTCTCGATTTTTTGTTTTTCTAGTAGTGTTTTATAATATAAATTAGGGTTTGGGAAATACGAGCTCCGCCAGTATTTGGTATTAGTAGCAGTAGAGGAGGAGGAGGAGGAGTGCGATTGGAATTGGAAGATTGGGAGGGAGACGAAGAAGATGGAGAACGGTGGTCGCGAAAGGAAATTAGCAGATAAGCTATCTGGATTATCCTTCAATAATAATAATGACTCCAGCCAAAACGACAACAACAACAACAACAACAGCTTGTTTCAGGTCATGAAAGCAGTCGAAGCTGCCGAGGCTACCATCAGGCAACAGGTTTTCTCCCCCGACAATAGATCCATTCTTACAATGAGCTACTTTCAATTCAAACATTTCCTGTTTATCTAATTATCTGCCAAACCCTGGTTATACCTTGCACCCAATTATTGTGTATAATCAGTAACCATGTTGGATTTTAATGCCAATGATTTTGTTGTCAGGCGGAAGAGAATACGCTATTGAGGTCTGAACTTCAGAGCAAGAATCAGCAACTTGAAAAATATGTAATTACTGTGGATTTCAACCCTTTCTCATTACAATGGAGAACTGTTTCTCTTACACTTGGCCTTTTTTGTTTGGCAGAAAATAGATGAACCTTTGACTGAAAAGTCTCATTCTGTTGATCAATGGAACGAGCAGGTTCATCAATCAGCATCATCTGCTGTTGCTGGTGATCCTACCAGTGTACTGGTTCCCAACAACGGGGATCCTGCCACCCAGAGTGCTCTTTGGAAGCAGGTATCTGCATGCGCTTCTGCAAAACTTTTCCTTTGTTAACTCTTAGACTTATGGAACTTTTTATATTTGTTAGGATTTTGCTCTCAAGGTTCGTGAAAATGAAGAAGAGATTATGCAGTTAAGGAAACATCTTGCTGACTATTCTGTCAAGGTAGAATTAACTTAACTAATCATCATTTGCTCACTCCATGTTCACATTACATCATGGAAATTCATTTGAGTAATTTGGTTTTTGTTTATAGGAAGCACAAATTCGGAATGAAAAGTATGTTCTGGAAAAGCGCATTGCTTACATGCGACTGGCAAGTGTACCTTTTTTCCTTCCTTGCTTTGATCAAGAACCCCCCCTCCCATCCCTTTCTCTTCTAGTTTTTTTGAAGAGTATTTCACACAAATTTTAAATGAACTTCATTTTGCCAGGCCTTTGATCAACAGCAACAGGACCTTGTTGATGCTGCATCAAAAGCTCTATCATACAGACAAGATATAATCGAGGAGAACATACGTCTTACATATGAATTGCAAGTAGGTCTCTTCTTTTTTATTTCATTGTTTTGGGGTTGATTTTATGTTTTCTATTTCTTTCTTGGATATTTTCACTGTTTTATCCAACTTTAAACCAGAGAATTTGACTTAATCCTTTGATTCTTTAGGCTGCACAGCAAGAAAGATCCGCATTTGTATCGTCATTGCTGCCTCTTCTCGCGGAGTATTCTTTGCAGCCACCAGTTCTTGATGCTCAGTCTATTGTTAGCAATGTTAAGGTCAGTGCCAAATGCTTTGTAATGGTATATTGAGTATTTTATGCACACAGAACCCTATTTTTTTTTCCCGTCATGTCTCCTTTCGGAGATTCTGGATTGAGCAAGTTTTCCACTTTAAGCGATCGATGCTCCAGAATGACAGACATAAGTTTGTTCTTGGACTAAAGTTTGCTAGTGGGCATTGACCTCCAACCAGACAAGGTTCTAATTATGGCTCACTCATATGCATCATTTTTTAGGAGTCTAATTAAATAAACTGATCTGATCACATGTGGGCTGAAACAACTTCTTTAGCTAGCAAACTCCTCTTTTAATTAATTTTTTTTACATGCTAACTTATCCAAAATAATGCATCACAATATGCACAACTCTCTTTTCTTTATTTCTTTTGATTTTTAGAGATGGCTACCATACAAGATGTGCTGTAATTCTGTTCTTAAAAGTATAGATACAGATGCTTGAATATTTCTTGCTATCGATTGATATGACTGGAGCTTCCTTTTGAAAGGAGAACTTGAAAGACCTTGTTAGTATCTTGAAAAACATTTCATTCCTTATGTCGTTTCTCCCTGAAAAACATTTTCTTGTTGGAGAAGCACATAATGGAGAGACTATCCAGGGATAGCGATGTTGTGTCAGGGTAGGTGCTGTTTTTTATTATTTCGTATGAGAAGATCAGGTGATAGAGCACACAGGAAATTTGAACAGTGACATCACTTTGAAGCATTTCTGAAGCTGACCTTAAACACCTGCCTTTTCCCTCTTGTTGTTTCATTTATGCATGCTATAAAATCACTTGTTTGTTGTTTACCAGCTGAAGTTTTATCGTGTAGGTGCTGTTCAGACATCTTCAGGAGAAGCTTATTCGTACTGAGGTATGTTATGCTGACCAGAGGTTGTTATAGCTAGTTCAAGATTATTCATCTTATGTGATCTGTAATTAGCAAGCTAACTTAAGTTATGGGAGTTTGAGATCTTTTGCTCCTCAGCTTATTATTTCCATAATGAATGAATGGGTGTTGATTATCTTCTTTCCTTCTGTCCCAGTCAAAGCTCAAGGAGTCCCAGTATCAACTGGCACCTTGGCGTTCAGATGCGAACCACTCAAATTTTGCTCCACAGTCACCTTCTCATGCTGCTTTGGTATGTTTATATCTTGCTGGAATTTCATCTAGCATTTCAAAATTATTTCTTTAAATGCTCATGTGTTTTACATGTCAGAGCAAAAGTGGACTTGAATTGGTGCCACAGCCATCATATACCCATGGAAAGATACCTATGACTTCTTCTGATACTCAGACAGCAGCAGATTGGGATCCATTAAGTCACCATCAGAGTGGTTTGGCTGGTGGTGCTGCGAAAAACCTGGATCTTGATGATGCAGGGAGGTATTCACCTCTTGCTAGCAGGTGAGCCTGGTCAATGGAGACTGCTACTGTGAACTGAATGTACACTCTGCATTTGTTGGTGGGTTCTGTTTTCATTAAATTCTTGCATCAATTGGTCATATGTATGATTTTTTTTTTTCTAAATAATGAAATCTCCATTCCTTCATTGGAAAATATTGTGCTTTTTAAAATAGTATTATCAACTTTTCTTTTTTAAAACAAAAGCACGTGCTAGCTTCTGATCATCGAAAAGAGAGAATGATTGTGTGCTATGAGCTTTGCCTAAACTTTAATTCATCTTTTATGTTTCATTATTCTTCTTATTCCTTCATAAAATTTCTTCTTTCATGCTTCTTATTTTCAAGATGTGTTCCATATGAAAATCCTTAAAAGCTCTGCAACTTGAGCCAACAAAGGCAAGTAAACTGATTTTGTTTAAAAATACTTCCTCTGATATACTTGAGAAACCTTGGAAACAAACTGTACTGAACTTGTGGATCCACACAAGAGACCTATGCTTGGTCAGGGTTGATGTCTAGGTAGTAAACAGCCAAAGAATATTTGGTAGCATTGGAGACCTCATATGTCCTTCTGATTGAATTCATTCTTCTGACTTTGTTGTACTCCGCCATTTTAAGTAAAATTCAAAGGTTGTGCAACCTTTTGCCTCACCAAAAATTAGACTCTCTTAGCAATAGAATTCTTATAATTTGGCTGCTGCATCGTGCAAATCCCTAACAGTGTAAGCTGTGTATATATAGAAATTCTTTAGATCAACTTTTGCAATCCATTTATCTCAATCATGCATACTTGTCTTCATCTTTCCCTTTCCCCTTCTTGCCTCTGGCAGGGAACTTATTTTTCTTCATTTATTCAGATTTGTACAGGCTTTTCCTGTTTCTTTGAGGGATTTCTTGTGAATTTTCTTGTTAATTTCTCATTATAAAAATTGTGTTATAGATGGAACAATTACTGCTTATACAAGCTGGTCTTGATCCAGTGACATTTGCTTTTTACCAGGAATTCAGCAGCTCATGATACTCCGACACATTTTACAGTTTCCAGGGCTGATGCACAAGCTATTCATTATGGTGAAGAAACAACCAATAAACAAGTCATGTTTCGCGACCCTGTCAGCAACAGTGAGATGGATGATCCTGAAGCAGAGGGACAACTGAACGAGAGAGAACCTCCAGCTAATTGGGGATCGGGAAACCCTCTATACTCAAATACATTGGATGATCCTGGCTCCTCATATTCTCCTTACCTACCTCCAGTTCTTGAAGAACCTTCTTCTTCCTTTTCTGAGGGTGAGACTGTAGTGTTGTTGCAAGCTCGAGACATTCTTCTCCAAGAAAGTTTTTAGTTAAGTATTGTTGTTGAACATTCCCATTGGATGTATTATGATATGCAGCTGCAGATGATGATCCATTACCAGCAATAGAGGGCCTCCAAATTTCAGGCGAAGCACTTCCAGGAAGAGAACTCCAGGCATGCGGATACTCCATCAATGGAACAACCAGTTGTAATTTTGAGGTGTGATTCTGTCACTTAAATTCTCCATCCATTAGCGCTTTTGGTTGCAGTTTCTTGAACTTTATGTGGAAGCATCTGGGTAGAATGTTAATGTTCCTCACAATCTCCTCTTTCTTCATTGGTAGTGGGTACGACATTTGGAAGATGGATCTGTTAATTACATTGAAGGTATACTCTCTTTTTCATTCTTCTTTTTTTTCTCTACCTCAAGGCTGTTTCTTAATGAGTTTCTGGTTGCAGGAGCAAAACAACCAAACTATCTAGTTACTGCTGATGATGTTGAAACCTACCTTGCTATAGAAGTCCAGCCTCTGGATGACAGGAAGCGCAAGGTATGAGTTCTGAGTTTGGGATGGTGATTCTCACGTGCTTGCAATAGTTAGTTCCTCGTGTGTGCTTGTGTCTTTTTCTTGTCTGGTTTTCTTTTTGGGTTTCCAAGTTCCTATGACAAGCTAGGTGACGTAGAACCAGGACAGAGATAAGATTTAGGAGAGGATAGAAGAAAGGGAAAGAAATAGAAGAATACCATAGCAAAAAAACAAAGGCTTCACAATTATCAAACTAAATTCAACCTCTTAAGCATTAGATTAGTGCTCTTATACACACACTAAAAACCTAATGAAATCCTGAAGTAAGATTGGAAATAGAATAGAGTCTTGAACAAAATAAAACTTCTAACTCATACTGAATATAGCTAGATTTATGAAATATATTCTAAATGAAATAAAATAATCTCAAAATTTCCTAAGCTAATAATTTGAAAAGCTTTCATTCTCCTGCACCACCAACAGTCTGATTAAATTTGATAAGGTATATAAATATATATATATATATATATTTATTTTCATTTTTTGTTCTTTTTTAGATCTTATAGTTAATTTTACCTCATCTCCTGGGATATATAGTTAGGCTTCTTCTTAATTCACATGCAAGGGTTGCTGCTTAGAGTGGAAAATGACAAGCACATGCTGAGTTTAGACTCTCAGCTGTACAGGATGATCAGGAAGAGGTTAAGATCCTCAGTCTTTGTAGAACTTCCTATATGAGATTTCCCCTTTCCTTTGCAGATGTAGATGTACAACGTAGAAAATGCCAACTGCTGCTTCTATTTCTCTTTCCCCGTCTTGGATCTCTCATGTTTTCTATCTCCATCTCCTTTCTCTTATTGATGGATTTTCTAGCTCCATCTCTTCTTTATCTCCTTTATCTTATTCAATTTTGCTATCTGCTTCCTCTTATCGCTGGAAAACTAAACTTTAGCTCCTTGGCCATTGAAGACCAACATTTGGCAGAGCTTGGTAAAAAATTCAAAACAACCTAATAGGCTGTCAGATATACACCTCCACAATTTCCCATTCTCATGTTAGCGTCCGAACATGCTTTGAGCTCATTCTGCATCAGTTTTAGGGCTGTACGGTCGTACTGGTTCTCTTGTTTTAATACAGGTTTTAATTATTGATTTGGCTCATACCCTTTGTTGGCTGGGCCAATATACTTCTTTGTGACAGTTGCTGGTATAGCTTGCTTGGACCTTGATGCTTGAAGAACAAAGCATCGGAATTTAACAAGAATTTTGGTAAAAAATTGTCAGAAGTTGATTTAAGATTAAAAACAAAGAAAGCAAGATGGGAGTTTGTCTCTATGAGATAGGCTTACTTTCCATGTGCAATAGGTTTTACAACTGTGATAGGTTGGTAATGTAAAGGAATAGGTTTACTAAGTGTCTCTTGGTGTTCTGCTGCATACCTGCTGTTATGTAGGCCTTTTTTTTGTTTTACTTTTCTCCACACTGTACATTAGTCTATTGACTATGCATTTGAATTGAATTGAGCTACATCTGCTTATGATTGTGTGGGAGTGTGCATGCGCTCTTGAGAGGGATTGCATCAGGTTGCATATTGGCATCTGAGTTTATTCATGTCTGCATGGGTAAAGAACTCGAAAATCCTTTCACGTGTCTTTTCTAAGTCCAAGTAATTGGAGCATATATATATATATATTCAAGATATTCAGAATAATATTGAATCAGGTGATTAGATCTGCATACAAATTGGAGGTTTTGTTTGAGCCCATTCACAAAAGATACATAATATTTAAATGTGCACATGCATGCACGCAAGCATAATAACTATCCTTGTTTAGCTTGTTGATAGTTTTGGGGTCAAGAAGAAGCGCTTCTTGGGTGGTACTGATAAAAATGTTAATTTGAGTGATTACTATTGTCATCGCTACATATCTTAGTTGTCATATAAATTGTGAGTGAGATAACCTTTTTTTATTTCTTAATGTCTCCAGGGGGAGCTTGTAAAGGTCTTTGCAAATGAGCACAAAAAGATCAGATATGGTTAGTAATTATGCTATAACACGCAGTTTCTATGGATTTTTGTTCTTTCTATTCTTTTATTCTTCCTTTTTTTTTTTTTGATGGGATGTCCCTTGTTACATCATAAAAACATTACTTACTCAAGTTGTCCTCTTGTTCTCCCCTTGTTGTGATCCTCACATTAGTTATAAAAGCATCCTTGCACCCTTCCTATTCAATGTGGATCTTTTTTCTACTTGATTTTTCTTCCCTATCCAATCTTCTTCTTCTTTTAACTTTGGTTGCCTATGGTCAACAGATACAAGCTCTTTATTTGTCACCTATGTAGCTAGCAAAAGTTTAGAAAGTACCTTTCCCTCATTTACAAGTTAGGAACAGAAGTCTTCCTAATACTGTTTGCAGGTGGCATCAAAATTGGCCGCTCCAAGCTGACAACTCCTTTATCGATTTTGGAAGCCTATACTAAGGGCCACAGTTAGTCTTTAATATTTTTATATCATTGAATTGTTGCAGTTCCGTTTACAGTTCCTTTGCATTTTGATACCTTAATTTATTTTTTCTGGTCAAGTTGCTCACCATAGGATAAATGTTACAAATTGTCACTTTCCTGGTCACAGATCCTGAGATGCATGAACACATACAGAAGACTGTTTATAGTGGCCATGTTTCGTATAAAGTAGGCCTTCCGGTATGAATCTATACACAAATTTTGTTCTCACATTTGTTATCAAGGTCTTACTGAAGACCTCTTATACATATTTTAAACAGGATGGATAGTAATTTGATGTTTGATGTTACAGACTGGATTTACTGATATATGGGAACCAGCTACTTTGGCCATCAAGAGGGAGGGCTACAGTATAAAGAGTGAATCTACTGGGGGTGTGGTTGTCACTGAGAAGTTTTCACCAACCATAAGTGTAAGCTCCTCTCTTCCTCCTCTTAATTTGTATGAAAGGCCTTGCAATCTAATGAAAAATGTGATCTCCTGATGCTAAAGAATGTAGAGTGCCAATTATGTTACGTGCTAAGAATGCCCCTAAGAAAATGTTTTCATGACATACTAAAAAAACTGGGTACTTGCCTTGATGGGGTGTGTTAACTTATTTTTAAACTCATGCCCCTAATAAACGATGCCTTCAGACCAGAATCCAAGCCCAAACAGTCTTTGATAGTGGATTTTGTGCAAGCCCGTGAGTAATGCGGTATGCCATGGACCTTTCTCGTCAAGAAATTACATGGATGAAGATCGATTAATGCATAGTGCATGTGCATGGACACTTATATCTTGCAGTATATGCACACACTTTCTGGAGGAAAGTGGCAAAACACAGCAATGGCAATAGCTAGTTTCAATTATTGTAGTTATGATTAATTGACTTGCACTTGTTGAACCTGATATGATGATAATACCAAGATTTTTCATTTAAATGGAATTTAAGTCTGCACAAAGGCTCCCTGTGATTGTGATCATCTTGTGAGTCTTGCAAGTTTAATGGTGCAGGGTTCATGCTCTCAGTCATTGAAGATTACCATCCTTTTGCCAATTGTTTATCTTCCAAAATCACAAAGGTGGTTGATGTCTTGTTATGTTATTCTCATAATCTTCTCTTTTTTCTCCCTCTATAGGTTACAATTCCCTACGGACATGCTTTAGAATTTATATTAACTGATTCTACTGGCCATCAGTATCTCTTACAAGCAGATGACAGGTCAACAGATATTGTCTAGTAAGTTGGAATTTTTATTGTCCTTGGGTTTTCTTCCTGTTCCTCCACCATGGTCAAAAAGTAAAAGAAATACGATCTACGTTTATCTTCCATATAATTATGAATATGGTGCATAATATAGAGAATAAAACAAAATTACAGAACTGGATTGCTAAAGGTTCAAGTATTTTGATTTGTCGTGATTATGTGGACGGTTATGATAATTTTCATGTCATTAATTTATTTTAAATGAAAGCATGTATCCTCTTTCTTTTTTCCCCCCCTAAAAAAAGTAATTGATTGGAACAGAACTCTTGGGAGTACCTCAAAATCTGTCATTTAATGGAAAAGGGAATCTAAGTTTTCTCTGTCTGGATCTGAATGCATCAGTAAGATTACATATGATATGAAAGGGAGATTAAAGTCTCAAACAGCTAGATTTGTATCCACTTGTACTTTTTGTAGAGTTGGTTTGGTTATGTTTGATGGCTAGTGGCTTCTAAAGAAGTGTTTTTTTTTTTTTTTTTGAAGTGTTGCTTCAAGAAAGTTAATGCATTATAATGTTGAAAATGGAATGGAAAAGAACAGGTTGAATATTAAAAGAAATTACAATCATGCATGACTCATGGTTCTGTCAAGGCATGACATGAAACTGGTTTTAATCCATGGCTTTGTTGGAGCAAGGTATAAAACTGGTTGTTCTCAAGACTTAAACCATGAACTTAGCTTTGGATGCCCAAGCAATTGGTAAACCTTAGGATTGTTTTGAGTTGGAAGTGCCATAATTTGCTAGCCTACTGTTGATCCTTGACACTGGCCAAGTTTGTCCCTGATCATGAGGTTACATTTGGCTTTTGAGCAGTCTCTAAAGGTTTTTGATTTTTCTTTTCCTTTGTTTTTAGATTCCATTGATCCTTTATCCCATACGCCTCCTTCCTACTTGCTGCAACACTATATAGTTTGCTCATTCCAAATTTTGCTGCTGTTCCTGTCCTATTCAGATGCTTAACCTTTCATGCACTCTTTTTTGCAGCGCAAGAGATACAATTGTTCTCACGTTGAGATTATTTATCAAACAGGTATGGTTCTTGTACCTTTCTTTTCAGCCCTCTTCTTCTTTGTGAATTTCATGGAATTCTGTGACTTGTATGTGCCATGTATATCTATGCAATATATAATGCAAGCTACATTACAAATTATGCATTCTGGTATATGTAGCATTGGGGTTTATAAGAATGTGAGAGTGTTGGGGTTGGGGTGATGAAAGGGTTTTTTTGAGAAATGTGGTAGTGCAACTCATTAGCTGTCGTATGCTCTTTCCGTGCGAAGGGTTGCCTGATTCTGTGGACACTTCATTCAAAGCTGTTCTTTCACAATAAGATAATGTATGAAAGAACAACTCTGTTGAGTTGGCTCTCATTAAAACGGGATTTTCACTCTTATTGGCTGTTGCAGTTTGGTGAAAGAAGGAAAGGAAAGAAAAGAGGTCTATTTTTCAACAAGTGAGGGAACAACATTTTTTGAGACGTCAAGCCTGGGAATAGCATTCTGAACTCGTTGAATCCTGTGTACAATCTATTGTATGCAATGATGAGCTTGAGTTGTAATTGCAAGTGCATTAGTGCTTATTTCTTGTCATACTAGTCTCTCAGCTTACTCTATTTTGTAATTAGAAACTCATTTTAAGGAAAGAGAAACCGTGTTGATTGGGGAAGTTAACCCGATGTAGCCATGAAGTGAAGATCGAGGTGGCTTTTACGAAATCTCAGCCTCTTCCATCCAACTGTATTCTTCTGCTTAGAACTTCTTACACAGCAGTTTGAGGATGGGTTGTATTCAACTTGGTACGTATGTAAAATTCTTTTTTGTCGCAAAAAAATAAAATAAAAACTCGTATCAGAGACCACTTAAGGAAGAGATAGATAGGTGGATGCCAGTCGAGTTTCATGCTTTCAATTTGGGAAATGCAGCGATCAGCGTTATATAGCATGCTGTACATCTATTACGGGAGAGTTGCATCAAGTTAACTGAGAGTGAGGCGTGATTTGGAGGGAGATATGAAGGCTACGATGGCTTTTGCATTTCTTACGTGGGGGAAAGCGTCGTGGTGGTGGTGAGACGCCTCAAATTGTTTTCAGGCCCTTTGACAGCCCCGAAGGCTGGACCTTCTCTGTTGCAGAAGAGGGCTGGAGCGGGGAGTATATACATATTTTGAGCTTTTGAAATAAGAATAAGAAAAAAAATCTGTTAAAAAAAATCCAAAATGAAAATGAAAATGAAAATTTGTATAATAAGCAACAATGAAAGCAGATCTTTTTAAAAATTGTTTTTAGATTTAAAATGAATTAAAGTAATGTGTTTTTCGGCATTTGTTTTTGACATTAGCATATAAAAAAGAAGTAAGAGGTACCGCGCGGTGTCAAACACAGGAAATATTTCATATTACTGACACTTTTAGTTTCTTTTTTAATTCCTACAAACAAAATGTTGTTTTCTAAAAAGTAAGGATATATTTTTTTGTCCTTTTCATTTAATTAGATTTCTGAATTCATCCATGCAAAACTTGGATCCGGTGTTTTCATCAAGTTGTAAGCCCAATAAGTAATTTGTGCTGTATAATAGGAAGAAAATAGAATTTTGATTGAGTGGGCTGTTGGGCTGGGCTCCTTACCCTCTTCTCTTCCTCTCCTCCGGCCGCGTTCCTTTATTGTTGGGTGTAGAAACGACATCGGTTTGAGGCGTTGTTACTCTAAGTGAGAGCGCATTTCGAGTCTAGAAGCTTACCCAACCCACCGAGGGAGGGCTGGCAGCCATTTTTCGTTTTTAAGAGGAGGCAGGCGCTTTAAAGTTTAAACATACAAGCACACTAACAGTCCGTATCTTCTTCTCCTCTCGTCTCCTTTTCTAGGGTTTTTCTACCTGTATAACCTAAACAAACGAAAAGGAAGGATGCACGCTCCAGTTCTCGTTCTCAGTAAGTTCTAAAACCCTAATTTCTTCTTTCAAATGTTAGAAAAAAAATAACAATCACAATAATAAATGAAAAATGTTTGGCCGCTGCTGCAGGGGATTCGTTGAAACGAGAATCAGGAACGAAGGTACATCATGCCAACATACAGGCTGCAAAGGCAGTTGCCGATATCATCAGGACCACCTTAGGTCCGCGGTCCATGTTGAAGATGCTCCTCGATGCCAGCGGTGGTATTGTCGTTACCAACGACGGCAATGCAATCCTCCGTGAGTTAGATCTGGCTCATCCTGCTGCCAAATCCATGATTGAATTGAGTCGCACTCAAGACGAAGAAGTCGGTGACGGAACGACCTCTGTCATTGTTCTAGGTCGGCACCACCTCGTGTATTTTTTTTTCCTTTAAAAGAAAACAACTTATTGAACCTATCACTACTGATTTTAATTGGATGAATGAAAATAGGAGGAGAGATGCTTCATGTTGCTGAAGCTTTCATCGAAAAGAGCTATCATCCTACTGTCATTTGCCGAGGTAACTTAACTACTTCTACTACTAGTCCTGCATCTTTTCTTTTTATAATAAAATTAATTATGCTTTTTATGGATCATCAGCTTCTTTCTCACTAACTAACTAACTCAATTTGTTAATTATTTCTATTCCCATTGCTGCAGCCTACAGTAAAGCTCTGGAGGATGCTATTGCCGTGCTTGACAAAATTGCTGTGTCCATTGATGTCAACGATCGTAAGTTGTTGCTCCTTAACTTTCTGATTGTTATTGTTTTATCAAGATTCTTCCTTTTTGTTGGTGGTGTTATTGCCGTTTCAATTTACTACTTTTGGTCAATGGTTGAATCTTGTTATGTTTTTAATTTGAGTTTATATTGAGGGAGAGGATTAGTGGTTGGTGTTTGTCTTAGTTGGAATCTGTAATATTCACCCTCTCCTTACTAGTGCTGATAACCTAGAAGCTTATCTAGGTTTTTTTTCTTTCTTAATATGAAAAAGATAAAGATGAAGGTTTCTAAAGAACACCCTGTTGTAGGAGTTGGACTATTTTTACCGGGAATGTACTCATTTCATATAATACAAAGGATTGTAGGGTCATTACGGGGTGCTGAAAAATTATCCTTTTGGTTGGGTTGTTTTAGTAACTTATGGATATATATGACAGGTCTGGCAATGTTGGGGCTGGTCAAGAGTTGCATAGGCACAAAGTTCACTAGTCAATTTGGGGACTTAATTGCTGTAAGTATCCTTCGCATTCTAATGGCTTATACACATGGCATTTTGTTGACTTCTGTTTTGGTCTTTTCTGTTATCTGAACCGTGAAATTTCTTAATACTCTCATTTGGGATGCCTATCTATCCAAGTTTATTGGATGCTTTTAAATGTGAGATTTCAATCTCTATATGATTATGCATGGTTCACTTTTTGTTTTTGTCCCTGATTATAACAATGTGAAGATCTTTGAGATGTGTAAATTTTGCATTCTTCATTTAATGAATTGTGGATGAGGAATATCTATGCAAACAATGAATCCATGTTGCTACTAGAAGGAAACATAGTTGAATAAAGTTGGACTATTCATTGAAACTTTTTCCTTGCTGATGAATAGACGACACTTCCATAAAAAAGAAGCAGAAGCACAGTATTTGGTGATGCGGTGCTGATATTTTTATTGCATTTCCTTATTTCCTGCCTTGGTTTTAAAATATTCTGAATACAGGGAGTACCTTGAACATTAATCATTGTCCCATGCCTTGTTCTTATCTGGTAAAATTTTACTTCCTTTATGCTAAGTAGTTAC
Source organism: Populus tomentosa (assembly GCA_018804465.1). NCBI lineage: Eukaryota > Viridiplantae > Streptophyta > Magnoliopsida > Malpighiales > Salicaceae > Populus > Populus tomentosa. Next base: position 12,350,575 of record CM031975.1, read on the forward strand.
TAACTTCTAGGATCTAGCAATTGATGCCACCTCAACAGTTGGTGTTGACCTTGGCCAAGGGTTGCGGGAAGTTGACATTAAGAAATACATTAAGGTTGAGAAGGTGCCTGGCAGCCAGTTGGAAGATTCGAAGGTTCTTAAAGGGGTCATGTTTAACAAAGATGTGGTTGCCCCAGGAAAAATGAAAAGAAAAATTCCCAACCCGCGCATTATTCTTCTTGATTGCCCCGTTGAATATAAGAAAGGAGAGAACCAGACAAATGCCGAGCTGGTTAGAGAAGAAGACTGGGAAGTCCTGTTGAAAATGGAAGAGGAATACATAGAGAATATGTGTGTGCAGATACTTAAGTTCAAACCGGATTTGGTAATCACAGAGAAAGGTCTCAGTGATTTAGCATGCCACTATCTGAGCAAAGCTGGTGTTAGTGCAATCAGGAGGCTGAGGAAGACTGATAATAACAGAATTGCCAAGGCATGTGGGGCCACCATTGTTAACAGGCCAGATGAGTTGCAAGAGTCTGATGTTGGTACTGGGGCTGGCTTATTTGAGGTTAAGAAAATTGGGGATGAATTCTTTGCTTTCATTGTTGATTGCAAAGATCCAAAGGCTTGTACTGTTCTCTTGAGAGGTGCCAGCAAGGATCTTCTGAATGAAGTGGAAAGAAACTTGCAGGTAATGAATGGTTTAACTGCCAAACTTCTCTCTCTGTTTTTTTTTTTTTTTTAAATATTCCTCAACCATCTGATGTTCTAAATCTTGTTCTCAATATAGGATGCCATGTCTGTAGCAAGAAATATACTCAAGAATCCAAAACTCCTTCCTGGTGGGGGTGCTACAGAATTAACTGTATCTGCTGCTCTGAAGCAAAAAAGTTCATCCATCGAAGGCATAGAAAAGGTGAATGGTTAAAATGTCTTGCACCAATAGATCACCCTTCAATAAGTTTTAGATTTGACCACGCAAATTTTTTTGAGGATAAAATTAGGATATGTATTATAGCTAACATGATTTTCCTTAATGTTATTTCTATTGGTTGTGAAACAGTGGCCTTATGAAGCTGCTGCTATAGCTTTTGAGGCTATACCAAGGACATTGGCTCAGAATTGTGGTGTTAATGTGATCCGAACCATGACTGCTCTGCAAGGGAAGGTATGAACCTTTTTTTTGTAGTATGCTTTTGCAGAATAAAAGCTCTGCCTACAGATTCCACTCATCCATCTTATGGTTATTTTGTGTCTAATTCATTACTGCAGCATGCGAATGGTGAAAATGCATGGATTGGCATAGATGGGAACACTGGTGAAATTACTGATATGAAAGAGAGGAAGGTATAATATTGTAGTTTCAAGTCCTGTTGCTTTGTTCTTCAAATGGAGGTCAGATAATGACCCCTTTATGCAAACATTCTTTTGCATCGTAGTTTAATCCCCATAGTTGATTGGTTTGGTCCTTGTATGTCTGTGATATCATTACCTTATCTTTGTCCTCGCATATTCCTATATAAAGTTAACTAGATAGATATGCGATGGTGATGGTGACGGTGATGATTGAATTCTCAAAAGTCCACAAAATCTGTTTTGTTTTGATAGCCATCTGCCTGTGTCATCAGATATGGGATGCATACAATGTCAAAGCACAAACCTTCAAAACAGCAATTGAGTCCGCTTGCATGCTTCTGAGAATTGATGACATTGTGAGTGGAATCAAGAAGAAGCAGGCCCCTGGAGCCCAGGGTCCATCCAAGCCAAAGATTGAGACGGAAGCTGATGCAGACAGCGAGCAGATACTTCCCGACTGAAGATGTTAGTTACTATTTGAACTGACTTTCCTCCAAGTATTTGACAAAAGAAAGCCAGTTTCCTTTCTTCAGCTGTTCTATTAAAGTTTTGATTAGGTAGTACGTTTCTTCAAAGTCTTGGGCCTATTTGTCTGAATCTGCCTGCTGGTATTGTGGAGCATATATAGTTATTGTATGCTACTCTTATTAGTTAGTGGTAGTGTCCAGTCTGAATTTCTTTATCTACATGAACTGTATTGACGTGGTTCTCTTTTCTCTTCTTTTTTGCCTTCTTGTTGTCTTACGCATCTCTTTGAAAGAAAATACTTGCTTTGGGAGTTTGTTGTCTGATTTTAGGAACGTGGGTCATGTTGGTATTATAAATTATGCAAAGTGGTGAGTCCCCAGACAGGCACCTCCAAAGTTTTGCCAAGATTCGGTGCAGGGCTGCATTTCTATTTGTGTGATAGATCAGGAACGATGATGAAGAGCCACGGAACGAAGGGGGTCTGCTTATCCCTTTGTGCAAAATCCAAAGGACGAAAGCAAAGAATTGAGAAAGCATACTAGCTCAAAACGTGACTGGTAGACGTGGTCCGCGCAATGCTGCGGGTCTGTGTTAAGTCTCTGTAAGTATGTCTTTTTAAAAATAATAAAAATCTAATAATTCAGGATATATTTTTGACTAAATAATTAGTCCAGGAAAACCCTCGGCAAAACCTGCTGATTATTTTAAAAAATAATGTTATTTTTATATATTTATAAAATGGAAAAAGATTAACACATCTGAACCAATCTCATTTCAAACTTACTCTGATTTGAAAAGCATGGGATAAATAATTTTTAAAACTCCTGACATAAATTAGTGGAGTAGAAGTATTGTACATTAAAAAACATAGAAGTTCAATCCAACTTGAATAAATTTGATGTGATGTTGAATAATAAAATTGAGAAAAAAATTAATTATATAAATAATCTAAAATAAAAATAATAATAAAAAAAATAAGGATGAAAATCAAATAAAAAAAATTAGAAGGCAAGAGAAATGTTTTGATCGAATGGTTAAATTAAAAATTAAAAATTTTAACAAAAGAATAAAAAATCAAAAGAATGAAGATTAAATTATAGCCTGGATTGAGTTGTGATTTTATTTTAATGAAATGATAAAAAAAACTTGATAATGATGGTAAACAAGCATTTTTTTTTAAAATGATCATGATATCCTTGGAAAAAAACCTTAGGAAGTATGTAATTTAATAAAAGGAGAGGAAAAAAAAAAAAAAACTAGGCTCTAGCAAACTCGAGGTTGAATGATAAACATGTAAACTAAATAACAAGGGGCGAGCCCACTTGAATTAACTCTCAAAACCTATAGTCCAAGTAATGAAATCGGGATAACCTAATAAATCACTTATTTAAAACATGACTTGCCCCTGTGGTTTGACTTGTTACCTTGATGATCTAGGGCCGAGGATGAGTCGGGTTTCAATAAAAATAAAGAGAGAACCCGATATTATTCGGTCAAAAATAGACCTCGAGAAAACCTACTCAAAATCCTTTGACCATTTTTTTAAAAACATTCTTTTCAAAATGCTGTCATTTTTATATGGTTTCAAAAAAATCAGAAATCAAAACAATAAGAATCGAACTAAAAAAAATGCCAAATTAGAATTGAAGGACTAAGTTGAAAACAAATAAAATTTCTATAAAAAGATTAACAAAATATTAGAAATCAAAAAAATTAGGATTGAAATTGAAATAGTAAACAAAATGAGGACAAACCTATATTTTTTTGAGAAGTGAGAGAAAAGAAGGGCAAAAAAATGAAAGGCCAATTGAGAACAAACCGCTACATCAACGACTACATGCATCGCACCTAGTAGAAGAGAATGCGGTGACACATCCAATGACATGACTGAAGGGCTTGTTCGGTCACTGGGAGATACCTCATGCACTGATCAAAGGGCAAGGCGTTTCCCACGCGTTGATGCATGGTAAGCACACATCGATAACTTTATTGATTAAAAAATTAATGTTTTGAAACAAAAAGAAAACACCACCCTCCATGTTATGAGTTTCGCAGTAAAACCTATTTGAAAAGACCAAGACCCCCAAGATCCATGGCTATTTTCTTCTTGACTACAAGGGCAAAGTCGAGTTTTAACTATTCTTAAAAAAGTAAAGAGACTAAAATATCCTTTATCAACCCCTTTTAACTTTTTTTTTTTTAAAATCAAGGGTAATTAAGTTATTTTACAGTTTAAAAATTATGAAAAAAGCATATATGCCCCCATACAATCATGAAATGACTAAGGAGCCGCGTAAAAATACCAAGATACCCCCCCAAACCGAGGCTTATGTGTTTTTTTAGGAAGGTCAAACATGTCATTTTACTGTTGAGCTAGATAGGGAAATGTGTTTATGGCTACAAGGAATGCCTTCCATTATAGTTGTTTTTAACAATTTGTGAAGAGAGAGAAAAGAGAGAAAAAGAAAGACAAGGAGAAAAAAATACTGGAGGCATACTAAAATTTCGATTACGATATCATTGATACCACAAAAAAAATCTTGATGAAAAGAATTCAATGATACCAAGAAAGGTCATCAATGGTGACTCGAGTGGACTTCACTTGCCGTCAAAGAAAAGTAAACTATCAACCATCATTAGGTAATAAGTATGACAATCTCAAGTCACCATCAATTTTTTTTTTTTTTTATGTTGTTAGATTTGTCTCGTCGATATGTATTTGATGGTATTGATGGTGTCATAATCAGAACTTTAAAGTGTTTTTAGAACATATTTTTTATTTTTTCTCTTCTCTTTCTTTCCTATTTCATATTTTTTTAAAATGTAGTTATTATGTTGATATTTAGAATAACAACAAGTTATAAATATTATGTTTCCACTAGTAATATCTACAAACTATATTATTTTGCTAATTTTTTTGAAGTGCACTGTTTTGCATATATTTCTAATTAGCTGTGCAATTTTTTTTTAAAAAATTCAAATTATAACGCTACGAGGTTTTAGCCGGCAGATAAGAAGACAACATCTTTGCTGTAAAAAATAGCCGGCAGATAAGAGGGCAGCATCTTTGTTGTCATACAATTATTGGGCTTCGATTCATGTTAAAGGCAGCATCTTTGTTGTCACACAATTATTGAACTTGATTCGCGTGGATGGTTATAGACATTCTAAGGGAATTAAATATATAAGACGGAGACTTGTGTTATTTACAAGTCGGATATTGGAGAATTACCTTCCCTCTGTTTTCAATATTCTTTCTTTCTATTCTTTCTCCCTTCCTCCGTTTTCCTTTGTATGATTATGGCAGCCTCTTTTTGATGCTGTGTCTGGAGAAAGAAAAATGGACCCCTCATAGGCTGCATCCTTTTAATGAGGAAGGAGACACTGAAAATGATGCCATAGAAATACTTTTCTGAAACCCTTTTGGTGAAACGGAGGAATATAAAATCCCAGATTGCCAGTGTTGGTGCCGACATTTGTCCTATTGAAAACCTTGAATACGAGTAAGAAACTCGCCTGTCTTTCTGCTGCGTTCTTCTTTTGTGTGGTTTGAAGTCATTCATTCACAGACAGCTATGATGCTTTGTTCTCTCTAGGAAATTGGAAATGTTTGAGAATATATATATATATATATATATATATATATATATATATATATATATATGTTCTCACTTGTTCTGCTGTATAGCCTAATTTAGTCCTGCGTTCTTTTGCCAACTTCATCTAGAAACTCAAGGAAACCAAGATCGTTCAATTTTTTATTTTTATTTTTTGTTCAAGTGATGGATGTTCGATCAATGTATGCTTGTGCATTGAGCAAAATAAACTCCTAAGAAATTAACCTTCTTCTTTGTATCTTTAAAGGTGGAAACTATATAAATAACTTGCAGCATTTGATTCATGAATTCTCTCATAACTTGTAGAATCTTAGCCATACTAATATCTGTAGAATCTTAGCTCATGAGTAAGCAGCAGTAAGCTCAGTCCATCACAATCTCATGAATGATTGCTGTTGACATGTCGTGTTTCTCTTATCTTGGGGTGGTAGATACATCGGAGCTGAGACCTGTTGCAATCACGAAAAGGGGAACGTCTGATTTTAAAACATTTGCTTCTGCTAATCGGCAGTTTATTAATAATGGTCTCAAGATTTGCTCTTGCCAAGTTTCTGGGGGGCCAAGCCTTGTTCTTTCAGTTTATTAGCCCGAGTGGGTCATTCGAGAAAAAAACCCCTTTGTAAGGTTCTAGTTGCATCACCATCATTTTCAGTCTTTCCTGTACTGAAAAAGAAGAAGCTGAAATACCAGCTTTCATGCATTTATCGACGAGAGAATCTTGAAATGCTTACTACTACTTATCTCTGGTAGTTCATTCTTTGTGTGTCCAACTGCATCCTCAAAAATGATGTGATCTTTTTTTTTTTTTATGGATTTCTATTATAATGAGTTTTTAACCATTGGCAATGCATTTGAATCCTGACTTGGTTCGCTTGCCAATTCTATGACATGGTAATGGCTCCGGTGCAGATATTACAAGGCTTCTGCAGCATTTGCTGGTTGCAACATGGTCTTGGCAACTGCTGCTGCAGCTCTATGTGCTTTCATTGCTCCAGCAGCAGCAGGTCCTGATATTCCTGACGTGAAAGCCTATCTTGATGGCAATGATGCTCATTCTATTTCGGCTCCAAGAACTAGATCTATACCCCATGTTACACAAGTATATAGACATAGAAGATGGAGGATGACCTAACCCATCATTCTTTGACTGGAAGACCGAGTCTATCTAGATCCATCGAATTGTATTTTATTTGAGTTATTTATTTAAACTTCTTAAATGACAATATTATTCAGTGAGTTGAGCTTAGTAGCCCATTGTTTTTAGAGTTTATTATTTATATGTGACTTTTAGAGATATTATGTTTACTTTTTGATTATTCAATAAAATAACAGACTATTTATCGATTTAAATTCTCTCTTCTTCCTAGCTATAACAATATCTTTCTATGCTATAAAAACTTGTTGTTTTCTCTGTTTTAATTCACTTAGTTTATTATTTCATATTAAATTTGATATAGAGCAAGATCTTTTAATTGTTTTTACAATTAAACAATCTAAAAGTTTGTTTAATTTCTAAATTTCAATTTAATAGAGATGATACACCCTATAAAGAGTTCTCATTAATAAATTAAAAAAATATATATAACATTATCATTTTTCAACACAATTATATCAATACATGATATGTATACAATGACATTAGGGTCAATTTTTTTTCCTCATATTTTTATACAAATGATCATATTATTTATTTTATCAAAATTTCAATAGAGTTTTTTCTATATCTGAACCATACCAGGTTATCGATCACTTTATACACAACACAACCAACTCCACCACCACGTTAGTCCAACCATCTTGGACCTTATCCCACATCAATATCAATATTTCTCAACATTATCACACAAATTTATTTCCATAATACACACACACACACAATATGAATCATAATTATTTCTTCAAAGTCATAAGACAAACAATAAGTAAAAAACATGAAGTAAATTAGATACATAATGCTAACATCCATAAGTTTACAAAAGATTTAATTATAGAATAAATAACAGATACTGTTAATTATACATAAAAAGCATACAAGTATAAAATTATACCTAATATAACAATTTAATCCTAACAGCTATATCAGTCCTGCTTTGCAGTGTATAATGGTCCTCCATATATATATACATCAAAAGAATAAATAATTTAATAATGTGATTTATAATTTACTCCAACATACATAAACAATTCAAATAACTCAAAAATACCATTACTTATTATGTTACAAATGTTCAGGGTTTTTATTTAATTATAATATCAATTACCATACTATTTCCCAACTTCAAGTCTCATATTCATCATTACTCGTTGATGTATATTTCCATTAACAATAGAAAATATAAACATTGACTTTCATTTTATATATATATATATATATATATATATATATATATATATATATAAAACAACATAATAAGAGTTTTTATTTAATAATGGAAACAACGAGCATTGACTTTTATTTAACAATAAAAGCAATATAATAGAGGTTTCCATCCAACAATGAAAATCACAAACAACGGCTTCCATTTAACAAAGAAAGCAACATAGCATTGTTTATTGTTTATCAATCATAGCAACATAACAATGATTTTCATTCAATGATAGAATACAACAAACAATGGCTTTCATTTAACGATGAAAGAAACAAATCATTGGTTGTCATTCATCAACAGTAGCAATATAATCCTTGATTTTCTTTACATAACCGATTTTCTAAACACAATCTTTTCCATTTCTACCTCATATCATTTTGTTTTCTTTTTTCCCACTTTATATACAATACACAATTTTGTTTTAAAAAATTATCAAATATGATGAAATCTCAATAAATAAATTATATAATAAAAAAGATAAGGTGCATAAGTACCTTCCAGCACTTACAACTGAGCATGCTCCTTTCATTATAGAAGATATCACTCTCGATGCCTCTCTTGAATCCATAAAAAGTATCATAAATTAATATTTTTATCATCCCATAACATACCACTATTTCTTTAACTTAAATCCTATTATACAATTCATATTCAAAGTCATATTTATTATTTTCTCCAACTAACCCCAAATATACTAAATACTTCTCACCTATAACTTATCATCTATCATTTCCTTGTTATATCATCTCTTAAATAATCAAATTCAATTAATACTTCATTTTCATACCACCCCTCCCCTTATTTCGCATACATATTTGGTCATAAACATTTCTTCTTTTCTTTTCATTTCTAATGCTTTTCTTTAACTTTATCATAGTTCAATTTATAATTTCTAAATTACAAAACTATTATTTAAACACAGCACACTCATTTATATATTTTTATAACTTTTCCTTTCAATACTACAATTAACAAATATTCCAATATGTTAATGAAAATTGATAACATGATCTAGTTTCCTTCTAATAATCTCTTAACATAGAACTTTACACTAATTCCTTATGATATTAACTTATAAACATCAAAAGAATACTTTCCCCTTTTCTCCGTACACTTGGCCGACCACCTCCACTTAAATCCTCACTGTGTTTTCTTCTTAATAATACCAATTTCACATCTGTAACACTTTTTTTCTATATGTTTTAGTATTTCTAACACTAATTTACAAAACCCATAAATTGTAAATCATGAACTCTAATTCACACAATTAAGAATTTCATCAAAATAAATTAAACTTCCTCGTAACATGTTCAAATGAGCTTAAATCATCTTACCCAACAACATTTTGCTCTCCAAATGTTATCCAAGTGCAACTTTCCCAAGTTTTCCTCTTCTTTCTTCAATTTCTTCACTTTATCTCTTTAAAACCTTACTCTCTCTTCTTTAATCTCGCTTAATCAATCCTAAAACATGGTTTTCCTGAAATGATGTACAAATTAGCATGTTCTCATAAGGTTTCTCTCTTTTTCTCACAAATTTCTTTCTTCTTTTTCTTCCCCAAATGACAAACCACCATATATATATTTATATATATATATATATATATATATAAATAACCGACAATTTATTTAGTTTCCGCTATGTCCCTAATTTTATACCTTTTATGTTTCACAGGTAATATTTCCTAGATCCCCACACCTGTTTATACCAAGCTTAATGTTCGTGAAATTAAATTTCTTTAAACTTTATTTCACAACATTCCTTCCTTGCAAAATTATTTTCTCTTAGTTTTTATTTGTGTTTTTATATTTTTAATTTTTCAGCTATTTTTCATATTTTTATTTTTAAAACCATCACAATCATTTTATTTTAAATTTTCAAATTCCATTATCAACCTCTTAGCATAACTATTCCATTTACAAGCTTCACATAACATTTACTTAACTATCCTTATAGATATTTTCTAAAGATTTACAAAAAATCTCAATACATCATTGTTTATAATACACACATAAACAAGTCATAAACCCAAACCTAGACACACTACCATCACCTCCCTACACCTGATAGATTAAAATTTACCAATAACAATACCAGCCCATGAATCACAATAGATTCATCGTTCTTGGCAGCAACAATAGGCTAACACAATGGATCCTCAACTGTCATCGCCTATGGTGCCACACTATCTCGTCATGACAACCCCTTCTTCATACTGCCAATCACAACCCACGACAACACCACATCTCTCCTCAACAACAATAAAAATAACACGACACTAGCAAATCCAGTCTACCATAACAACTTTGGTCATTTTAGTGCCAAAAACCAAGTGCAATGGACACCAGCTAACAAATTATGTCTCAATCCCTAAGGTTCCTATATCTTACTTTCCACAACACCAACAAGTGGTGACTTCAGATTTGACAATGTTGATCCAAGTAATCTAGCATGTTCAATTAGTAATCTGGTTAGAAAGTCATTTAACCTCTTAGATTCATTGAATTTTACTTCACTAGGTTTTATGCTTGTTTTTCTAGACTTAATATTGATATTAACTTGGTGCCAATGATAAAGATACCACATCTTCCATCTTACATGTTATTTTCATTTGTTAGCCTATTTTATTATTTATTTTTGATATCTAGTTCTCTTTGTTAATTCCGAAGTTGTGCTAAATTTGTGGAAAATTATGACATTGTGTTCGATTACCTGTTTGTGTTAGAGGTTTAACATTGCATGCTTGTGATTTTTCTGGTTTAGTATGTGATTGGTTAATCTCTAAAATAAACAAATAAGTAAATATTCACTTTATTTTTGTATTGCATTTTACTTGCAATAATTATTTATGATCTCACTTATAATCCTAGGTTAGTATTGCATACGTTTACATAGTTGTCATCTAGTATCCATTCTTAATATTATAGAATGTATTTATATAGGAAATACTGTATAGGAAATATTGTCTACTTACTCTTGTGTGGTAACCTCCATTATTGCTATTGTAGATTGCCCTACACATATATATAGAAAGGGTTGGCTAACCATTAGGTTAAGCCTCCCAATTACTCTCAATTCTTAAGTTCATATTTACCATGGATTTGACTTCTAGCAATGCCTTTAGAGACATTCAAGAGCAACTACAACTTATGTAAGTTGAAATGGCCAACATGTCCACTCAAGTAAACAATCTTTCTAGGATAATGAAGTATATAGAGACTTTGCAAGTAAGGTAGTCTAATGAGCAAACATTATAATAATAACCAATGACACCTTTAAAGGCTAGTTCACCATAGAAATCATCAACATGACCATAACCAGGTTTGCCATGACTATGATGACCCTAATGATAGTAAGCATTCCAGTAATAACTATTAAAGGCCAACTCACCAAAGGAATTGTAAACTTAATCGCAATTAAGATTATCATGACTATGATAACCCCTGAAGATTGAGTTATGGAACATATCAATGTAGAAACCCTAACTTTTAAGGGTCATATTAATCCATGGATTTTCACTAGGTGGATTCGTGATATTGATCACTTCTTTAATTGATATAATTTGTCTTTAAAATAAAGAGTAAGGTTTACGAAAGTAAAATTTAGTGGTGCTGCCCAATTATATTGGGATAATGTTGAGGAATCTTTGGCTTGGAGAGGTTAACCCCCTATTATTGATTGGGTTGAGATGAAACAAAAGTTACCGGAAAATACCTACCTAGTCCTATAAAGAAAATATCTTAGACCGGTAAAATAGTCTAAGATAAGAAAATTAGTCCGCCAATGAATATATAACACAATTCAATGAGCATAGAATAAAGTGTGCAGTTAGTGAGGATGAGGTAAGGACTCTAAGTAGGTTTGGTAAGGGTTTGAATGACAATCTTAAAAGAGAGATTATACTTCGAGGTGTGTTTACCTTTGACAAAGTTTATACCCTAATGTAAAACTAGGGGTTGGTGTTGAAAAGATAATAGATGAAACATCTAGATCCCCATAGTGTCCCTACTAGATCCTAGTTTAGTAATAATAATTCTTTACCTTATAAACTCAATCCTATTATTGCCCACGTTCCTAAAAAGGACAAGGGTAAAGATATTTTCCATGAAGCACCTAAGATGAGTTCAAGAATTCAGTGTTTTAAATGTTAGGATTTGGTCATGTCTCCTCTAGTTGTTCCAATAAGACCTTATTTATCACTAATTAAGAGATTATTAGTAATGAGAACAATTATGATGATGAAGTGTATGAACCTGACCTTATGGACTTTTAAGGTCTGGATGAGGAGGATGAGATGGTTCTAATCTACTAGCTTGTGTTCGATCTATATCTGCTTAGATTATGCAAAACCTTATAGGATTGCAGACAACTAGACTATGTGTAGTTAAATACGCCTTGACGCAACCTAAAAAGGCTGAAGATTAGAGAAGAACTATTGTTTTCCATACTTAAATTAAATATAGGGATAAAATTCACAAGGCCATCATAGATAGTGGGAGTTGTATCAATGTAATACATCAATAGCAATTAAGGAGAGATGTTTTTTCTTTATCAAGTTCTTAGACTATCATGATGAAATTTGACATGATGTGATTACCATAAATGTAAGACATGTCACTATTATTAGACGATCCAATTCTTGTTTATTCACTTTTTAAGTCAAGAAAATAAAAATCATTGGATTATCATTAAGGCTTAATGACAGTAGCAAGAAGAAAAAAAGTGAAAGCAAATGGACTTATAATTATAAGTTCGATGGAGTTTGAAAAGGAGGTTCATGAAAAATCTATTATGTTTGCCTTAATTGTCAATGAGATTGTAAGAGACTATTTAGATGAAAAACCTAAAAAGGTAAGTGTGGTGTTAAAAGAGTTTCAGGATTTCTTTCCCTCTGAACTCTTTGATGCCTTGCCTCTTATACATAACATTCAACACGTCATAGACTTTATTCCCAGCGCTATATTGTCAAACTTTCCCTACTAAAGGATAAACCCAGTGATCTATAAAGGCAAGTTAATGAGCTGTTACAAAAGAGATTTATAAAAGAGAACTTAAATCCTTATGAAGTGCCTACCCTTTTAACACCTAAAAAAAGGGTTATTGGAGGATGTGCGTGGATAATCGAGTCATCAGTATGATTACTATTAACTATCATTTTTCTATTTCTAGATTGGATAGCATGTTAGATATGATGAAAGGAGCCTTTTTTTTTAAGATGGATTTAAAAAATGGGTATCATTAAATTAGGAATTGTCCCAAAGATGAATGGAAAACAATATTTAAGACAAAAGATGGATTACATGGGTGGCTAGTCATTTTTTTGTCATTTCCAATGACCTATTACTTTCATGGAAAAAATTTTGTCATATGCTTTAATGATATCCTCATTTATAACAAAACCAAAATGCATCATTTAAATCACTTTATTCAAGTCTATACCACCCTAAGAAAGGAAAGTTTGTTTACTAATGTGAAAAGGGGTTCCTTTTTTTTCATAAATCAAGTGATTTTCTAAGGATCTATAGTATCATGTGAGGAAGTCTATGTTGATCCTTAAAAGGTTTAAGTGATTGTAAATTAGCCTGAACCTAGGAATATTTATAATTATAAGACTTTTTGATTGTAAGGTTGAAATTGAAAATTCCTAATAACAAGGTTAAATCTTCATTTCCTAATAGTAAGGTTGGAATTGAGAATTCTTGATAACATGGATAAAATTAGAGACTCATGATGATAGGGTTCAATTTGAGATTCCTGATGATAGCGTTAAATATGAGATTTTTTATGACAAGGTTACATTTGAGATTTCCTTATTGTAGAACTGAATATTCCTGGTGATAAGGGTGAATTTGAGATTCTTGATGACAAGGTTGAAATTGAGATTCTTGATGACAAAGTTAAAAAAATTGAGATTCAAAAAAATTGAGATTCCTTTATTAGAGGGTTGAATGGGAGATTCCTGATGACAGGATTGAATTGGAGATTCCTAATGATAAGGTTAAATTTGAGATTTCTTGATTGCAAGGTTGAACTGAAGATCAAAGTTCAATTTAAGATTCTTGATGATATAGTTAAATTTGAGAATTCTTGATAACGAGGTTAAAATTAAAGATTCTTGATGACAAAGTTAAATTTAAAATTCTTGGTGATAGAGTTAAAATTAGATATTCCTGATGACAAGGTTAAATTTAAGATTTCTTAATTGAATGGTTCAGTTTGAGATTCTTGAAAACAAGATTAAAATTAAGAATTCCTGGTGACAAGGTTAAATCTTTCTTTTCTAATAGTAGGGTTGAAATTGAGAATTTTTGATAACAAGGTTAAAATTGAAAATTTCTAATTACAGGGTTGAATTATCCTTTTCTAATGATAGATGGCAGGGTGGTGCTATAATTTAATTTTTCACACCTTTATAAAAACTACCCCATTTAAAGCTATCTATGGCTACCTGCCTCATTATCAAAAATTTCATTCTAGGTTCATCAAACAATCAGGTAGTTGAAACTCAAGTATAGTAGAGAGAAGAAATTCTAGAACAATAAAATGTAATCTTACTAAGATGCAAGTTAGGCAGAAGAAACATGCAGAAAAAGTAGAAAAAAAAATCTTGAGTTGAAAATGAGAGACTGGGTTTACTTGAATCTCCATCCATTTCAATAGTGTAGTATGTAAAGAAATGAAAGTCAAAAGTTAGCGTTCAAATACTATGGATTGTTTAAAATCACAAAGCGAATATGAAGGGTGGCTTACCATATTAAATGACCTGATGAGGCAAGAATTAGTAGGGACAAGGTTCCAGAACCAAGACTTCCCATTTTCAATTTAATAAAGAGGACCCAAATCGAACTCGTAAAAAATTTAGATTTAAGAAGTCAAACAATGAGAATAAAGGTTATAAAACAGGTGTCAATCATGTAGAAAGGCCAGCAAATAGAAGATGTTGAATGGCTTAAGGAATCGTGGTTGAAAAACACCCACCCTCACCTTGAGAGCAAAGTTTTTTAAAGGGGAAAAGGTTGTGGTGATCCTGGAGTAAGAAGAAGAAAGAAAACCCTAATTCTTCTCTTTTGAAAATGAAAGAACTTACTTTACAAGTGAGCAGATTGAATTATGGGAGACGAAAGGCTGGAGGAAATAAAGATAATGAATGAACGACGTAGAATAGGCTTGGGAAAAGATGACTTACATGGATGACTGAGATTGCTCCTTTCTCCACTAGCTAACGCATGTCCAAGGATAATTTTGCCTGCCAAAAAGACATAGTACAAGTTAGATGAAGGAATCAAAAGCAGATCAAGAAACGATAGTATTTTGAGGAGAAAATAAATCAAAGTTCATAACAGTCCATAAATCATAACTAACGTTTACCAAATTTTAAATTCAAATTCAAATCCCTAACTTTGTAAATAAATAAAGGAGGGGAAAGGCAAAAGAGATAGGAAAAATGCTTTGAAGCAAATCACATGATCCAAGAGGCTTGGACTACCTTAAATTTACCCAGAAATTATTTTAGTATTATTCTTTCAATTTCATCATTTGTAATCATTTTCTTTGAATTCAATAAAGAACTAGACTTTATGCAATTCATGAACTTTCTTAATCTTACCAATTCCATCTGAATTTTTTAAGGTTCATTACAGATTGCTTCAGTATAAATGAGTGTTTCCTTGAGGAGAGGATTTTGTTGTTGGTTAGAATCAAGTTAAGCTTGTTAGGTTATTTTTAGTTCTTTGTCGTCTTAGTGAAATCCATGAAGTGATGAGAAGACAGAAATGGGCTGGATTAGAATCTCTGATTTCAGGGGTTTTGAATTCTGCTTTGAATCAAGTATTATTTTAAGATTATTTTTATTAGTTTTTGCAATTTTCTTTTTTATTAGAACTCTAGTTTGGCTATAAAATAACCAAGGTGCATAGAAAAATTTTCAAGCAAAAAAAAATTAAAATACCATACACCTTTCAGACTTTTCCGAAACATCAGCTATCCTAAACTCCATTCCTACTCTAATCATTTGCGGTGTGTCTGTATTATGTTGTTCTTCCTTCTCAGAATGGTGTTTTATCTGATCTAAAGGGTTGAACGTCATTTATTTTCCCATCATATATCATACCCTTAATTTCCCTAGAAATTCCAGCCCCCATATTCCTGCATCATCTTTATGCATGGTGAAGTTTTCATCCAAGCAACCCACAGACCTGCAAGCAGGAGAAGCACTCTAACCTGTGAGCAGAAAACCAAATGACTACGTCACAGCGGAATCATTACAAAGGCAACTGCATCGGTGCCCACGAGAACAGTAGCTTTTGCCACAACTGCGTCCTCCATTTGTGTAGAACAGAAGCAAATCTTCTGGATTCTGAATCCTATTGTTGTCCCTGCAGAATATCTGGGGTAGGCATTTGGGGTTCAAGTTCAACAGAATAGAAATGTCTTTATTCAGTGAGTGGGAAGATTCGACTAGTTCTTAACACATTAGAATAATTAAGAGTAATATTTCTGCTAAATTCAAGTGAGGCGGCACTAAACTATGCAGGTTCCTGCATAATTATTGTACTCAGCCTCATGCAACGAAGTCAAAACAAGCAAACAAGCACACGAATATACAATACAAAAACATGTCACTGGGATACATTCAGCTATTTCTGTAAATTCAATAGGAGATCCGCCACCAATTTACAACCTTCACAGATCACAGTTCGCTCTATAACATTTACGCATAAGTAGATAAGAAAAGCTTATAACATCTTGATTTACTACCCTTTTAGATGATTCCAACACATTTTTTTTCTCTTCCACCTTTGAATTGTTGTTTTTTTGTACTTCCATATTCTAAATCTTTGCCGATCCCTCAACCAGCCAGAGTAATTCTTTCCCTGCTCGCATTCAATGAAGTCTGATAAATCATCTATAACTTTGGATTTTGCATACTTCCCTAGCACGCACTTCAGGAAGATCTCACCATTGCAGGTTTCCTTAGCATCTTCCATGCTGGCAACAGAATCCAACTCATTCATGATGGAGCCATATTCTGAAGTTCCTGCTTGATTGTGTTGTTTTCTGTCGTTGGAACATATGGTGGAGCGTGTTCTGAATAAAACAATAAAAGGCGGGGAGAAATAGGTGATGTTATCATTTCTCTTGACACAAGCGGTCTAAACAAAAGAAAAAAGTATGAAATTTATGACCAAAAAGTAAATAAAAAAAAAAAAGCTAGCGGCAAGCAGATTTCAACAGTATAGACGCCATAAAATTTGAACAATCATGCACTGTAGGCATGGTTCATTCCTGTATAGTGACCAAGTGGTCAACGCTACAGCCCTCTTGACCGAATGACCAGCAGAAACCAAACACACCCTAGTTCTGGCATAGAACTTCAACATTTTCGTTGTAGTTTATGAGATAACGCCATTATTTCACTAGTATCTATAAATTACAACAACATTAAGATTCATTTTAATACAAAATAAGTCTCTTATTTCAAAAACTATCAAATAATTTCAGAAATCAAAGTGAAGATTATGAATATACATCTGCAATGACCTAGTAACGTTTAGCAAAAACAACTAGTCACTAGTGCATTTGATACAGCTTCATCCACATTACTTATTAACTAGCGCAAATCTTGAAGGCATATAAACAATAACATTTTGAAATACAAAAGCATGGAGAACAAATATCCTTTTGGGAAAATTGTAAGTGCCTATATGTAAAAGGGAAAATTGTAAGTGCCTATATGTAACTTACAATATTACATTAACAAAAACCAACAGAAAGTTGAAAAACAGAACAACAATAACTAAAGATGCTAAACTTGAGTTATTTAATTTTCCCTGTGCGCAATTTTACACCATCAAGATAAACGACTCTGCATAAACAGCAGACAAAGTACAATCCTCAACAAATAAGGCCTGCCACAAGAAATTAATGACAAGTAGGTTGCATGCAACAGAAAAGAAATGGAGCATGGCATCTTAAAACAAAAATCTATCAATAAAGGTGAAGGTGTCCAGTAAAGTTGAAATCAATCGTGAAGAGGCAAGATCATTTACCTCAAGTACATCTCCTGAATCTTTTGAATTTTTGATGAAACTATTTGGCTGGATTTTGAGATTGCCATGACCTGCATCATTATTGGAAAATGTTAATGGGTTGGAAACACAGCAACAGTAAAACTAAGAAGGCCAGTGAAGTAAGATACCAAACTTACCCCTTCAGATTTATCAGAGGATTTAGATGAAAATGATTCCAAGCTGGAACCAAACAATGAATCCACTGCAGCGAGATCCCCCTCTTCAATAATAAACATATTCAACACTACCATAAGTGCAAATAAACAGTCCTTTACTAAAAAATCAAGCCCGCTAGCATAACTAAATGACAGCAACCCCGAAAAGTGGAAAAACATCCACTTGGACTTCTTATGCCTTGCTGGGTGAGATTGCAATGTTTCACATAAGAATGTTTGAATTGGTAGACTGATACTGAAGTGCTCAAAACAACCAAGAATATCCACTATAACATCGTAGCCCATGCATGAAGACACATCTTCCAGTGATTTCAGGCAAACTGAAGACCTACGATGCTTTACATACCATATAGCTTGCAACAACGAGCTACTCATTAATTTCAAGATGGAAGCGAGAAGATAAATGTCTTGACAGCTGGTTTCCTCCTTTTTGTACAGTAAAGTGTCACCAATATCATTAGATGGATATCTAAGTATTATGCAACTTAAGATTGACAGAACCTCATCTTTAAACGATTCATCAACAATGCACAGGCTCTCCTTCATGAAGGCAATAGAGGCAGCCACCAGTTCAGAATTTGTTCTAGAAGACATACTGCTTAAATAGGAATTCCATGCATCATATGACTTGGAAATTAGATGATGCAGTTTGTCTCTTGTGGCTGGATGAAGAAAAGATTCAAAATTCAGCTTACTGCTGCTCCCATGCAAACCTGATCTGATAAAAGAACCATTGTCACCCAAAAAATCATCAACATGCAAACTAGACATGTGCCTAGTATACAAGAAGATAGACCTTTCAAATGCCTCTGTATAGCAATCCATAAGTTTAGGATCCAGCATCGTATTTGGTTGAGGCATGCAAATACCAATGGCTTCACAAACCATTAAAATCAAGTACGCCTGAAACAATTTGGGTGCAGAAAGCATGATGGGATTGAGAAGCAATGATAAGGCTGCCGGCAAACTCATTTCAGGAATTCTGAAATCCTCCCCGTGGCACCAAAATAATCTGTTGAGGAAATTTTCAAAAGCTTGCTCATCAGAAAGTGATACGACAAAATGAGCACAAATCACCTCCAGAACGCTTCCAATATTACCATGCCCAGAGGGGCACACAAATAGCCTTTCGCTTCGGGAAGGTGCAGAATCAATCATCACAAAATTCTGTCTCAATGTTTGACGCACCAAAAGCTCATCTGCAAATACCTAAAGATGATATCTAAATATTAAGTTGGGTTTGGCTGTTGAAACTCTCATAAAAAAGCAACTATGAGCTGTCAGGAGAAAAGGGAAAGCATGAGAAGGAAATGAAAGGAGAAAAGGCTTCATACAAATGAGGCCATCCCTTTACACAAATAGGCCATACCATGAACTTTTTAATACAACTGAATTTCTGTCAAAGAAACTAGCATTGAGGAAAAATTTGGAGCATCACCATCTGGCAGATTGCAAATGTACCACCATCCCAAATAGGATCATCACAAAATTTGGTTCTCTCTGATAAACCTGGATTTCTTTCACATTATGCAAATAAATGTCTGCCCCTATCATCTTAAGAAAACCAAATATTGAGCTCTAGTGAGACTTAGCGACGCCTCAGGTTATGATAAATCCAGGTCTAAAACCCATCTCATGTCCAGGAAATAAAAAGATCTAAATGAGATGAGATTATTCTCGATCCATAGGAGTGAAGTGGAATATTTTGAATTCATTGAAGGCAACCTAGGGATGCATAAAAGGCACACCTGATGTCAAGAAATCTACATTCTACTTATTTCTAAGTCCTCCAAGCCATAATTTATGAACTTAAATTAAGCAGTACTCTTGCAAAATTGAAAACAAGATATATCTCATAACCCAAAAAAAACACTAGTATCACCAGAGAAAAGAAAAGGGATGCAAAAACGAAAAGGTAGACCTCAAGTACAGCACATAGAAATGCATAGCGCGGATCCGAAGGCTTCCATAAACATAAAGAAGCAACAAACTCCTCAGTAATAGAGGTGGTGCAATCGTCACTAACACTTTGACGAGAGGTCAACTTCTTGAAAGTAATAGAACTCTTTCCATTTTGACCACTTAACTCTGTAGCAACCAATCTGCGAAGCATGGAAAGAATACCCAAACCCTTCTCTATGACAAGAGGCTGGTCATGTTCAATCAAAACCAGCATAACCAAACAGCATCTCAAAAGCAATGTCAGTTCTTCAATCAGGAAACATTTTCCATTATCAGCAGCTTCGTGTAAAGCAGAGAAGAACCCATGAAATCTATCCTCAAGCTGCTTAAACAAAATATCAGACAGGCAATTGATGTCTTCAAGTTCGAAGTTGAGCCGACATTTCTCAAGCTTCATGTCTGGGAAACTGCCACTTATGGGGGTCTTCAGAGTAGACAAATGGTGAAGCAGAGCATACAATCTTTTAAGGCCGGGTGGATTTAGACCCTGCATGGAAATTGCAGTAAAGAGAAAATCTTTTCAAAATGTGCTGCATAGAATTAGATAAAGGGGGGTTTACTAACCTGTGGAGATTGAATTGCAGAGATGAGATGCTGGATCATCCCCTTGGATTTCTTGGCAACCATTTTCTCCTAGTAAAGAGGTCCGGTCTTTTTTGACAATTCTGAAAACAGCAAAGTTAACAAACAAGCCAACTCAGTTTCATTGTCTGTGAAAAGGCAGGGCGGGGCAGCCTGGCAGGGGTTCGAGGACTAGAGTGTTAGAAAGGGGGGGAAGGAAGGAAGGAAGGAAGGAGAACTCAACTGCCAGTAGGGAAAGGAAAA
Source organism: Populus tomentosa (assembly GCA_018804465.1). Lineage (NCBI taxonomy): Eukaryota > Viridiplantae > Streptophyta > Magnoliopsida > Malpighiales > Salicaceae > Populus > Populus tomentosa. The sequence continues at coordinate 12,371,400 of CM031975.1, forward strand.
AAACCCAACCTTTATTGTTACCCAATAGGGCAAAGCCCACAACAACCTTTGATTATTAGAATGAGCTTTTATTGTTAGGCCCAAGCCGAAGCATAGTTATCAAAGAGATTGACCCGGCTAGAAAGCCAGATTTTAAATAAAATGGGTTGATCTAAATCAACCTTAAAAAAATAAAAAATATATATTTAAAATTTTAATATTATATATAAAAAAATTAAAAAATAATTTATGTGAATGTATGTTATATATATTATAAATAATAAAATTTTAAAGATTTTTTCAAAAGATTTTTTTTATAATGTATTAGAAAGATTATTTATTCTCTTTAACTTAATTAAACAAAAAATAAATTTATTTTACATTGAAAAAGCATAGTATTTTTTTAAAACAATAAATATATATAATGATGAACTTTTAATCCTTTGTTGAAAAAATAAAAATTTATTCTAATGTTTATAGTAAACTTTGATGAAATGATGGTATGGCTGTCCCTTTCATTCGTGCAAGGCAACACCTATCTCTTTACTATTCATCAAATTTTTTTTCTGGTTTGCTAAGAAAATGTAATTTTTGCTATTCATCAACACCTATTTTTTTCTCAATATAATAATAAAAATAATAATCACTATTTAAAAAAAGCTAAATAAACAAAAAAAATCACAAATAAAGGGCATTAATCAAAACATAAATGCAAAAACTATTTTAAGAAATGCATATAAAAAGTATTAATCTTCTAAATAAACAATATATATATATATATATAAAAAAAAAAAAAAAATGAGGCCAAGCATTATGAGCCAGAGGGTTTGCGTGCAGGCCTACAATTTAGGCCCATGTGTGCAGACCTTTATTTTATTTTTTGAAGTTAGTGAGACATTTATTTTCACCAAAACAATAGACGATGCATTATCTATAATTGTCTCGAAAAATAGTTGGAAAAATAGGGTTTTTGTTTTTTCAACCTAAAAAATTATCTTTAACTCGTTTTTAACCCAAAACACCAAGAAACACCTTGGAACATTGTTTAGCCAATCTTTGACCTTAAAAAATGAAAAAAAAAAAATGGTTTCAAAATCCATAATCAACCCAAAAATAAAAAATATTTTATAGCTCACATATTATTTTAGGTGTTTTCAAAGTAAGAAACACACTTGATCTTAACCTTTCTTGTTATATGGAACAATTTGATGAAAAAATTAGTTGTTTTAGTTGCCCAGATTGTTATCAATGATAATTTTATCTCTCTAAATTGAAATCTAGCGACTCCCTACCTCCCCTCTACTGAAAAAGAACTAAAAAAAGAGGAAAATAAAGGACGGTACAAAAATGTAATATTTAAAAATCACAAGAATCAATTACCTAATAGCTTAAAAAGTTAGGGACTGAAATAAACTTTTTTAGACAAATTATAGTGTCGGCATCCATGTTGCCTCTGTTTTTCACCTAAACCTTGTTTCTTTATATTCAACCCTCGCCTCATAAAAATGATGTTATTGGGCTCCAATCTAGGATTAAAAAAATCTAATTATATATATAAAAAAAAGTTTAAGAACTAAATTAAAATATTTAAAAAATCTCATCATTGAAATCTATAATGAAATGTGAAATGATGAACGGTAAAATAGCTATAGTAAAAAATTATAGTTTCTTATAATATATTAAAATATAGATTGAATTAAAGAATAAATTTTTATGTTTGTTGCTAAGATATTGGGAAAAAAGAGAGTCTGTGCCAGTTTTTGTCGAGTCACAAGTTGACCTAGTAGGTCAAGTGAAATTTATCGGATTAATTATAATTATATGTTTTTACTTACTTCAGATCCAATTAATATTTTAGATCATTCGTATCTCAGGTTAATCTATAAAGACAAATAAATTTTTATGTTTGTTGCAAAGATGTTGAAAAAAATATAGATTTATGCTGGTTTTATCATGTCACATGTTGATCCAGATAGTTAAATGAAATTTATCGGACTATTTTTTTTACCTACTTCAAACTCAATTAAAATCTTAGATCATTCGGACATCGGTTCAACCGACAGAGAACTACGAGTAAAAGACAAGTACGAGTCATGGAGGGAAGAGACTAGTGAGTGACACTTTTTGGTTTTGGTTTTGGAGGCAATAGGCGCCAATGCCACAAACCAAAACACACATCTTTTCGTTTTCGCTTCGTTTCCCGCTCATTGTTTTCCCTTGAAATCCACCATTACCTTTTACGTTTTCATCTGGTTCCTGTCATTCACCCTACCCAACCGAATCCAACTCAGGCCACCACAAAGCAGAAGCAGTTGTTTGTTGATTAGGGAAGGAGAGAAAGGAAGATGGGATCTTCATCTATATTGGATATAACAACAAATGACCCAGTTGATAATTCTACTTTTTCCGCATCATCAGGTATTCATCTAATCTCAATCCACTTGTTGTCCGTTTGATGATTGGATTATGGTTGGTTCGTGTGTTTTTCACTCTTTTTTTTTTTAATTTAAAATTTGATTAAGGTGTATTGATATTCATCTACGCATGCAGTCAAAGGCAAAGCATCCGACTTTCTTTCACCAAAAACTCAAACCCAATATCCAAGTAAAAACTGTACAAAATATAAAAACATGTGGTGCATAGACAGGGAGTTGTAAAGTTTCTGCTAGAAAACAAAACCTGTTGGGACATCTTGAAATATGAGAATATAGATTTCCATCCTTCGTGTATAAAAAGTTGCAGTGCATACTCTTGACTGTAATGAGTCCTGTTCGCATTTGCCAAGTGTACCTCATGCACGTAGTTTGCCGTTCGTGGGAGCATTGTTAGCCTTCTTGATTTGATGGTTGCGTAACCCTGTTATTTGCGCCGGTGAAATAAAAGTTTCAGGGCATTTACCGAATTGCGGTCAACTATGATCGGAAATGCGAAATGCATTTTATATTAGCTTTCTCCATCTGGTGGCTTTGTAACCTTGTTACTTGCCGCCATTGTATTTAAGGCATCGTTTGATATTTTGTTCAAGTATGTTCTGAAAATGTTGAAACTTGAAAGCATTAATTATCAGCTTTCTTGATTTGCTGGGTTTTTTTTAAACCCTTTTTTTTTTTTTTTTTAACTAACATGATAAAAAAATCTTTGGTAAATTACATATTTCGAGAAATAGGTAACGCTTGTGGGTTGCTCTTGCAGAATCTATAATTCATAAATTGCATGGTTTCCAATACCGCAATCTAATTTCTTTTACACAAAGATTGCGTCATTTGTAACCTATAAATTGTGTTGTTTCAAATAGGGCTATCATGATTATACTGTTCTTAATAGTTAATCTAAAAAAAAATATAAAAATAATTCAAAAAGGTTATGCTGTTTCTTACACTGTAATCCCTTGAAGATATATATATATATATATATATATATATATATATATATATATATATATATATATATATATGATTGTAACAGTTAAGTAGGATTGGAAATGCGAAGAGATTCAATTATTAGCCATCTTGATTTGGCGGGTCTGCAACCCTATTATTTTGCCTATGGTCATCAAAGTTTTACTCGTTTGGGAAAAATGCTCAAGTGCATTTTGAAGTCCGGTTCGGAAATGTGAACAGCATCGATTTGGTACCCTGAAATGCGATCAATTCGATGCCTTCCAACCCTACCGTACTTCCATTTGCACCAGAAGATGACTTTCTTGTGGCACTCAAAGTCTAATGCTTTTTGCTTCATGACTGACCTTAACAGTCAAATTCTTAACGTTTTTTTGCTTCATCACTGAACTTTTGAACTTTGCAGTAGGAATGAGGAAGAACAAGAAAGGAAAACAAAAATCTTCAGTTTCCAATGCAAAGAAGGAAGTGCCAGAAAAAAACGCAAAAGGAAAGAAGAGAAACTTTTCTGATACTAACAAGGAAGATCCTGCTGGTGGGTCGTTGATAAGGCCTAGGAGAGCTGCTGCATGCAAAGACTTCAAGGAGAAATCTCTATGTTTGCATGAAGAGAAGTCTTCTGTTGTCGAATCAAAGAAAGAACAAGTTGTCAACGAAGAGATTTTAGCTCTTCGTTTGACTCAAGGACAAGAAGAGGGTCGCCCCAACAGGAGATTGATTGATTTTGTTGTGCATGATGCAAATGGTAACCCTCAACCCTTGGAGATGATTGAAGTTGATGATATGTTTATCTCTGGTGTTATAATGCCTCTTGAGGAGAGCCTTGACAAGGAAAAAGAAGTGCCTGTTAGGTGTGAAGGCTTTGGGAGGATAGAAGCATGGAATATCTCTGGTTACGAAGATGGATCCCCAGTCATTTGGCTGACTACTGAAGTAGCAGATTATGATTGCATCAAGCCTTCCGGTGGCTACAAGAAGTTATTTGATCGTTTCTTTCAGAAGGCACTTGCTTGCATAGAAGTTTACAAAAAACTCTCAAGATTTTCTGGAGGAAACCCTGAATTCACCCTTGATGAGTTGCTTGCTGGCGTTGTGCGAGCAATGAGCGGAAATAAGTGTTTCTCTGGTGCTGCTTCCGTAAAGAATTTCCTCGTTTCTCAGGGTGAATTTATTTATCAACAAATAACTGGTTTAGACCAGACCTCCAAAAAGAACGATAAAAATTTTTCAGACTTGCCTGCTCTTGTTGCCTTGAGAGATGAAAGTCGAAATCATGGAAGCGTTCTGCTGGCAAAAGCAGCAAATCCTGGTGGCAACTTGGTGATTGATCCAAAGCCTGTGGATGGTGCTATTGTGAGTCAGTCTAACCAGTCCAGCACCATAGCTGAGGAAGATGAAGATGCAAAGTTAGCAAGATTATTACAGGAAGAAGAGTATTGGCACTCTAATATGAGGCAAAAGAAAAGTCGGGGTTCAGCTTCTGCATCGAACACAATCTACATCAAAATTAATGAAGATGAGATTGCAAATGATTACCCTCTCCCTGTGTTTTACAAACACTCTGATGAAGAAACCGATGAGTATATAGTTGTTGCAAGTGATGATGTAATTGACCACCCTGATGATCTCCCAAGAAAAATGCTTCATAACTGGTCACTTTATAACTCAGACTCAAGGTTGATTTCTTTGGAGCTTCTTCCAATGAAACCTTGTGAAGATATTGATGTCACCATCTTTGGATCAGGACGCATGACTGAAGATGATGGAAGCGGGTTCTGTCTTGATGATGATCCTGATCAGTCTTCTTCTAGGGGATCGGAGGCTCAGGATGACATGGGTTTGCCAATATTTTTGAGTGCCATAAAGGAGTGGATGATTGAGTTTGGATCATCAATGATTTTTATATCAATTCGCACAGACATGGCCTGGTATTGTACATATTCCCATATTGTTATTAATCAAACACATATATCTAAAACTATTGCTGTCTCTTGACATTGCTGCTAATCATTTTAACTAAAGTCCTACAATTTGTTGCCAATCAAATATGTCTTCTCATTGGTAATATGTTGAAACTATTTAACTGCAAGTTTATGTTTCCCTTGGGAAGTTATTTTGGGTTTTATCTAACGAAGATTTCTGGTATTGCAAGTTAATAATGTTATTTTCTCCTGATCTTTATGAGTGTTTTTTCTTTCTCAATATCTTCAGGTATAGACTGGGGAAGCCATCAAAACAATATGGTTCCTGGTATAAGCCAGTCCTAAAAACGGTAAAGCTTGCAAGAAGCATCATTACATTGTTGAAGGAGCAAAGTAGAGTATCACGGCTTTCTTTTGCAGATGTAATCCGGAAAGTGTCTGAGTTCAAGAAGGATCATCATGCTTATATTTCATCTGATCCAGCAGCTGTTGAGAGGTACGTAGTTGTGCATGGACAGATAATACTGCAACTTTTTGCCGAGTTTCCAGATCAGAAGATCAAGAAATGTGCTTTTGTGGTCGGTTTGACTCGTAAAATGGAGGAGAGGCACCATACTAAATGGGTAGTGAACAAAAAAGCCATTGTGCAAAAGTTTCAATCCAATTTGAATCCTCGAGCAGCAATGGATACTGTGGCTCCTGGGGCATCCAAGAGGAAGCTCATGCAGGCAACAACCACAAGGCTGATCAACAGAATTTGGGGGGAGTACTATTCGAACTATTCTCCAGAGGATTTGGAAGAGGGAGCTGATTGTGAAGTGAAAGAAGAGGATGAAGCTGAGGAGCAGTATGAAAATGAAGATGATGATAAAGAGGAGGTGGTAGAGAAAACACTAAAACCTCGTTCAGTGTCTGAACGCACTAAATCACATGCTTCACAAAAAGAAGTAAGATGGGATGGGAATCCTGTAAGCAAAACATCTTCTGGAGAAGCCATTTACAAGCGAGCCATTGTTTGTGGAGAGGTCATTGTGGTGGGGGATGCTGTCTTAGTGGAGGTTGATGAATTGGATGAACTTCCTGCCATCTATTTTGTGGAGTACATGTTTGAAACACGGAATGGAAGCAGAATGTTTCATGGGAGAATGATGAAGCGAGGATCTGAGACAGTTCTTGGTAACACTGCCAATGATAGAGAGGTTTTCTTAACAACCGAGTGCATGAGTTATAAGTTACAGGATGTTAAGCAAGCAATTATTCTGGAAGTTCTAAAAAGACCTTGGGGACATGATCACAGGAAAGATAACATCAATGCTGATAGAATTGATAGGGAAAAGGCAGAAGAGAGGAAAAGGAAAGGATTGCAAGTAGAATATTACTGTAAAAGCTTGTACTGGCCGGAAAGGGGTGCTTTCTTTACTCTCCCGCTTGATACTATGGGTCTTGGGTCTGGTGTCTGCCACTCTTGTAACTTAAAAATAGCTGAAGAAGACAAGGATATTTTCAGAGTAAATTCTTCTCAGACAGGATTTTCATACAAGGGAACTGAGTACTCTGTCCATGATTTTGTCTACGTAAGCCCTCATCAATTTGCTTCAGAAAGGGGGGAGAATGAAACTTTTAAGGGTGGAAGGAATGTTGGATTGAAGCCTTATGTTGTGTGCCAGTTGTTGGAGGTTGTTCTAAAGGAACCAAAACAAGCCGAAACAAGATCCACCCAGGTCAAAGTTCAAAGATTTTTCAGACCAGATGATATTTCACCTGAGAAGGCATATTGTTCTGATATTAGGGAGGTAAAAGCTTCTTTCAAAAACTTTTTTTGTATAATCATGTTCTATCAGTTTTGTGGATTCTGTAATCACACTTTGAGCATATCATTTTGGCATTTATAGTCGCATACAAATTTATCTGACAACTCTGTGCTGAAGGAACTCTAGAAACTGCCCTGACACCAGAAATGTTTTGGTTTTTGCTTAATTATTGGCAGAAATAATTATCAATCTTTCAATTTTATGTTTCCAGTTCTTGCTTCAGTCCATACAAAGCTTTTGGAGTATAGACTTTGCTGCTTCGTTCTAACTACTAATTTAATTGCTTAATATCAGATTTATTACAGTGAAGAAACACATCTTTTATCAGTCGATACAATTGAAGGGAAATGTGAAGTCAGAAAGAAAAATGACATTCCAACATGCAGCGCTCCTGCAATCTTTGATAATATCTTCTTCTGCGAGCACATGTATGATCCTTCTAAAGGGTCCCTCAAGCAGGTGATTTGTCTTTTGTTCAATCCCATAATGTTACATACTGACCGAGTCCATCAGTTTATGGAAAATTGTCAATCTAGTAAATTTCAAAAGTCATCAGATGCACCATGCACCTGAGCTCTTCCTGTTGTTTCTCTGGACAATTAATTAGACTTTGCTCCCGTGTGCTATACAAGTAATCATCCAGTTTTATCGTGGACAGCTACCAGCTCAAGTCAAATCGAAGTTTTCTGCAGTGAGTAAAGATGGTGATGTTGCATGTAGAAAGAGAAAGGGAAAGTCTAAAGAAGGAGAAAATGATATAGAAGCTGACAAACAAAGGGAAGCTTCTCCAGAGAACCGTTTGGCCACGTTGGATATATTTGCTGGTTGTGGTGGATTGTCTGAGGGATTGCAGCAAGCTGGTAGCGCTCATCTCTTTCTATATGCTTCACTTGGAGTAATAATTGAGATTTAGGCCTATTGTTAGATAAATAGATAATTGGCTATTTTCACCATTGCAGGTGTCTCATCAACCAAGTGGGCTATTGAATATGAAGAGCCTGCTGGGGAAGCATTTAAACTCAACCATGCAGGGTCATTGATGTTTATTAATAATTGTAATGTGATCCTGAGGTAAGTGGTTGTATGGTGATTTAAACCTTTTTTCTCTCATTTTCTAGTGGCTTATCATGGATTGTAATGAAGGGCTGTCATGGAGAAATGTGGAGATGCAGATGACTGTATTTCTACTTCTGAGGCTGGTGAATTGGCTTCATCACTTGATGCAAAGGTGATTGATGGTTTGCCATTGCCAGGGCAGGTGGATTTCATCAATGGAGGGCCTCCATGCCAGGTATTTATGGCCTTTCTTTGCACTAACCCTAGGCATCTAATATCTCTGAAATTTATGGACCACGCTCAAAAAAGTAGTGTATCTTTGCAGGGCTTCTCCGGAATGAATAGGTTTAATCAGAGCACTTGGAGTAAAGTTCAATGTGAGATGATCTTAGCATTCTTATCCTTCGCTGATTATTTCCGCCCAAAGTATTTCCTCTTAGAGAATGTGAGGAACTTCGTATCTTTCAATAAAGGACAGACTTTCCGTTTAACTATCGCTTCTCTTCTTCAGATGGGCTATCAGGTAGATATTGCGATGCCATTGGAACTAACCATGGCTGTGTACTTTAATTTTTGTAAGCAGAAAGCTAATTGTATATAACCGTGTCTACATGTGTATGATTGTGATTAGGTGAGGTTTGGTATTTTGGAAGCTGGAGCATATGGAGTATCTCAGTCACGCAAACGGGCCTTTATATGGGCAGCCTCCCCCGAAGAGATACTCCCAGAATGGCCAGAGCCAATGCATGTTTTTGCTGCCCCAGAGTTAAAAATCACATTGTCTGAGAAATCACAATATTCTGCAGTTAGAAGTACTGCTTATGGAGCCCCTTTCCGTGCAATAACAGTCAGAGATACAATTGGTGATCTCCCTGATGTAGGGAATGGTGCTTCTAAGACTAATTTGGAGGTATATAAGATGCTAAAATTTTCATCCGAAACTTGTTACTGGTAAGTAATATGGTCACAGGCATGATCACTCACTCTTTTGTTTTGCAGTACGGAAATGATCCTGTCTCTTGGTTTCAAAAGAAGATTCGAGGCGACATGGTTGTCTTGACTGACCATATATCAAAAGAAATGAATGAGCTGAATCTTATCAGATGCAAGAAGATCCCAAAGCGGCCAGGTGCTGACTGGCGTGATCTTCCAGATGAAAAGGTACAGGCACATCTTATCGAGACTTTCAATGCGAGGCTAATGCATGGTGAAAGTATGGATAAATGATTTGCTACAATGTAATGATTTGCAGGTCAAATTGTCTACTGGACAAATGGTTGATTTGATACCATGGTGCTTGCCAAACACAGCTAAACGACACAATCAGTGGAAGGGGCTGTTTGGTAGGTTGGATTGGGAAGGGAACTTCCCAACATCAATAACAGATCCTCAGCCAATGGGTAAGGTGGGGATGTGCTTTCACCCTGAACAGGACAGGATCCTTACTGTTCGCGAATGTGCACGATCTCAAGTAAGTTCAGTCTCTCCAGTCTGATTGACCATTGTTCAAGTTCTATGACTTCACAACATGAAGTGATTCTGAAAGCAGTATAGAAAGTAGACAGCAAGCCTTGCTTATTTCTTGATGATCTTACGTAATCTAACCCATGCACGCCCGCTCCTGCATGGCTTTGTTATTTTATTTGTTTCTTTTACCATGACCCTTCGGTCTTCTGTAATCTTCTTGCGGAGTGAACAACTCCAAGTAGACACCGAAGGTGGATGGATACTGAGTTCTTCATTTTTTGTTGTTTCTTTGACCCCCAGGGATTCCCAGATAGCTATCAGTTTTCTGGTAACATTCATCACAAGCACCGGCAAATCGGAAATGCTGTCCCTCCTCCTTTATCATATGCACTGGGAAGGAAACTTAAGGAAGCACTGGATAGGAAGAAGCGGAAATAGTTTGGATTGTTAGAAAGTAGAGAGTTTCATGAGATGGGGAAAACACTTGGGTCTTTAATCTGCAATTCATATATCCTGTTCTTGTGTAACTCTCGGGCATTAAGCAGCTGCAAGTTGCAACCATGGTGTGTGTTCACCATAATAAGTTGTAATTAGATTGTGCTTATTGATTCTAGCTGTTGTTTAGCTACAATACACACACCCCCCCCTGTATGGTTGACCCGACACATGCTGCGGGTGAATGTAAAAAAATAATAATGTTTGTTTAAATCATGCAATATAATTTATTTGATGTAATTTGTTTGATTTAACGAGTTTAAAAACAATTTAATATGTGGCTGTTTTTAATATTATTTAATTAAATAAAAAATTTATTTTAGTAAATAAATTTATTTTACGAGATCATTGAGGCTTATAAAACCTAATTTGCTTGCACAACTACTTCATTTTGAGGCACAGCACGACTCTGTTTAGCAAGTTCTCTACATGCACACACAAAGATCAGAAATGTAAACAATCCTCAAGTATCCATCATCGCAAGTGGAGCTCAATCAAGGGAATTGAGTGGAACTGTTGATTACTAATCGTTATGAATGGCGTGGCCGAGTTTTGCTTTTCATAGCAATGTCCATAGAATTTTAAAAGCAATATTTTAGTTAAATTAACTAAATAATTTGACAGGAGATGTCATGTATAATTAATTAATTAAAACTTATTTATTTTACATACTCAAGTGCTAAGTGTCGTCATCATCACCACCATCATCATATATATTGGTTTTCTCTTCAAATTTTTTCTCTAACATCCAAATCTATTTATTTGGTGTCCCTTGTATTATACGGTATAACAAAACATTTTACCTTTTTAAAGTGAGATAAAATTCTCTTGGTTTATCTATCTAATATACAAGTTATTTTATAACAATCTCTTATTTAGCTTGTAACATTTGATTGTACCATGTTTCATGGATAAAAGAAGATATCTTTTGGTTTAAACCTCTCATCAACATGATCATTTTAAAACTCTAAAGAAATCATGATGACAAAAAAACTTGAATCAGGATAGAATTAGAAATACCACACAATTAATCCAAAACAAGAGTTCATCATTATTCCAGTACTAATATGTGCTACTTCCTTAAACAAAACTTTTTTAACTTTTTAATGTGGGATACATTTCTCTTTGTTTATCTATCTAATATACAAGATATTTGATTCTTGGTAAATAAAAGTAGCATGTAGGTGCTTTGAAGACTCTTAAAACTCTAACCTGTCACAAAAGGAAGCTTTTAAAAGCCATGGCAAGTAACAAGCCTTTTAGTAGGAGCCTCAGCTGCAAGCAAACCAGCAAGGTCTCCCCACTAATCATTCCCAGATTTGGAAAAAGTCTTATCATTCATTTTGCGCAAGAGCTTTAGATATTTTTACATCACTATTTTTTTAGACATGTTTCCAAGAACTGCTTGTTTGAGCAGACACAATATGACCATCAACAAGACTCCATTAAATTGGCAAACAACCACGCAAAGTGCAAGAACTTACCATCATTGTAACAAAAGCAAAAAAAAAAAAAAAAAACAAAACTCAGTGTTTCATTATGTAAAATTCACAATGAAACTACTATTTTGCTCTTGGTTGACAAAATCAGTTGGGTTTGTTTTAGGAGTGGAAAGATTTTTTTACAAGATCCATTGATCATTACATGAAAGAATTGGACTAAATTGTTTTTTTATATTTTTATTATACAATGTAATTACTCAATTACAATTGACAACAAAAAAACAATAAACTTTGGTCAAGAGCTTTTTAGTATTTGATTTAATTTTAAAATAGTTCAATTACATCATTTTATGGAATTTAAAAAGCTTTACCTTGGCTTTAAGGGTTCTTTGGTCTTCTACATTTGGTTATTTGATAGTTATTGGGTGTCATTAGGAAAAACATGGTAATTTCATAAATAACAACAACAACAACAATAAAGTTAAAAGCGCGTGAACAGTGTCTAAGGGTTTTCGATAGCGTGTGCGGCGTTATTCGGTGACCAAAACCTTACTTCCAAGGCAGCGATCGAAGTGTCTCTGCATCCCCTCCACAAAGAAATAGTGTATGTGGAATAATGGTGGCTGGTTTGATCTGTGTGACCTTTTTTTTTCTCGTTTTTTTCTTTTTTCTACTTGATTTTCATGTTGGTCTTAAAAGAAAATTAGATCAGCCCTTAAGGTTTGTTGTCTTTAAGATTCCATCCCTATTCTCTTTATCACAATCTTTTTATTTAGAATAACTTATGAAATCAAGAATTTTTTTTTCAATTTCATCCTCAATAGATTTTTTTTACAATTATCAGATTTAATTTCATTCCTTTGATTTATGTTTATTTTATTTGAGATGGTTTGTGCAATTGTTTTTATAATTTTATCATTCTTGAGTTTTTTCCCTATCAAATCTAATCTTTTTTTTAAAAAAATTATTGCTACTTTTTAACCTTTCAAGATTTTTTTAGATTGATTTTTAAATTATTATTTCTTTCTCGAATATTTAATTGCTCGAGGGTTTAATTTCTTGGTTGAGTTCAGGTCTAAAATTTAAATGATGGCAGGTTTAAGATATTAACTCTGGTTTAAAAAGATGACTTGGACTTCTCTTTTTTTAAAGTTTTTTTTCCATCCTTTAGCATTTTGAAAATAACATGGATTGTCTCAAATTTTTTTTTGTCTTTGTTAAAATTAGTTGTTCTAAAGGAATTCTTTTAAAAAATTAAATTAAATTAATTGATTTCATTCTCTAACATTTAATTTTTTAGGTGTTGAGCTTCTAAATTGAGCCTGGATCGGGAATTTAACGAATTGTAGGTTTGTGAGTTTAACCTAGATTTACAAGGTTCACTTGGACTTTTTTTTTTTTTTAAGTTTTTTTTTTTGGCGATTTCATAGTCAACACTCATTTTATTCATTGTCAATGAGATTTATCTTTCTCTTTAAAATAACAAAGGTTGTCTCAGTCTTAGGTGTTTTTTTTTTTTAATTTAGATTTTTTTAAAAGGAACTTCATTTTTTAATTAAATTAAATTTATTAATTTCATCATTTATTATTTAATTTGGTGGATATTGAGCTTCTTAGTTTAGTTTAGTTCTACAATTTAATGAGATACGAGTTTGAGAGATCAACTCGGGTTTATAAGGTTTTCCCGAGTTTACTTGGTTTTTTTTTCTCTTTTTAAGTTTATTTTTTTGTAGTTTAATACACAAATATTTTTTTTTTCATTTTTTATGAGATTTTTCTATAGTTTTAAAAGTAACAAGGGTTAATTCAAAAAGAAATTTCCGACTTTTATTGTATCTAACTTTTTTAATACAATTTTTTTTAATTTCATTTAATTAATTATATGAGAGCAAGCATAAAATTTAATTCATGATATCTTGTTTTTGTTTGATTTTCGAGTCACTGCTCTAACAAGACTTGCGATTTCTTCCGGTTACAAAATTCAAAATTTTCTTACTCCTTTGAAAACGTTGATATCGCATGAACATTGTTTTTTACATCAACAAAAAATTAACTTAGCCCACAAGATAGCGCCTGTCATTTATCTGCTTCTTGACAACAAACCATCAAACAAAACCCCTGAATAATCAGTACTGACACCATTTAAGACCTAAAGCATTTTTAAAACATTGATTTTGGAAGACATTCACAACCTTTTTCAAAAGTATTCGCCCTAGAAAAGAATCCCAATTGCACACTACAAAAGATTTCAACTTTCACTTGTTTTCATGAGTTATCTCAACAAATAAACCAAGTAGAATACATTTCCACCATTACAATTATTGATACACAAAAGATTAAAAAAAGAAAAGAGAAATTGGTAATTGTTTAATTTCCATTATCTCTAGCTCCGCCTAGTTTTCTAGCAAAAAACAAACATGGACAGACACTACTCGATCGTGGTATTCAATCTCAAGAATCCAATTGGCTCATCTTTAAATCCTTAATAACATCAAAACAGAACCAGAAGACGAGGAGAGACTTTCATGGAGCAAACAGCAGCCCAGGTTAAATGGGATCAACAATGAAGGCCATACATTATAAATTTTTCAAAGAATCTGAAAGGCATTCCTTCAATGGTTGATTCATTTTTGTCATCTTCATATCCTCCTTTCTCTAAGCATCCCTTTAATGATTTCAAATCCGTTTTCCCTCCTCTTTCTGACTCTCTGGACAAAGGTTCGTTATTTGGAGGGTCAAAATGAATGAGTTTCAACGTACTAAACAGGAATTTCAGATGATTACAGCGGCATTGTTATGTCTGTTCCAGCTTGGCCATCAATTTCATGATCCCACTTCTCAATGTCTGAATCTGCCTTCTTTTTTTGCCGTAAAATGAACCTGAACAAGGCTTTTCTCAGATTTACATGTTAAATTGAGGCAGTTTGCGAAGATAGTTTCTATTAGATTTTGGCACCCTTCCAGTAAGATAAATGATAAATGCCTCTAAAGCTGGAGGAAATTCTGAGACTAGTAGCAGATTTACGCTTTTGGTAACTTCCAAAGTCTTAAGCTTAGGAATGCGGTCAATTCCAGGAGGTAGATTGATAAATCCAATCTATCGAGAGATGACAAGCTGCCGAGATGTATGGAAACTATAAGTTCAGACAATATGCAGCAACAAAGATCTTATCCAGTATTCTTAGCATCATTGTAATGATCGTCGCAACATATAATTGCAAATACTTATCAGTTACATTATTGGTTCCAGTGAAGGAATACGAAGAAGCTGATAATTTGCAGGTCATTTACAGTTTACTAGGGACAGCTAGGTACTTAGTATGACGCCCTTGAGCAATAATTTTCCCAGTCTTTTTCTTCTTCAACTCGACACTGACAACTCCAACAGCTTTACCCACACGAAGAACCCTAGCTTCAATCTCGATTTCTTCCTGGAAGAACAGAAATAGAAAACTTCAAATGAATAATAAGTCACAATTCGTTGTGCTCAAGTTATTTTACAAGTACAGAGGCACATCATGACATGCATACACTAATCCATTGACTAGACAGCTGCTATGATGAATGAAATTAACACCCAGAATCAATGTTGATACTGAGATTTATTTTACTCCCTCTTACCGTGCTAAGAATTTAAGATTTTCCCTACTCACTTTGTTCTCTTGCTTGTCCTACATACCAAACCTTCTTTATCATCAACAAACAGTGCAAACCCAGTGTTCTATCCCATCTAATAAACAAAGCATTGCTCAAAAGAGGGAAGCCCCATTCCAACTTTAACTTGGTATACTCTTTAGTGAGTCAATTGCACAACATAAACATGTAAAGGCTAAAATAGAGAAGTTCAGTAGGGAAAATTTTATGGTGCTCCAGAAGTACCTAGTGGTATCCTATTAGTGGACTTATCTTTTAAAAAAAGATAGATACAAAGAGAAAAGAGAAGATGAAACCTATGATCCACAAAAAGTTATAAGAATATCTTCATCTAGAATTTCTCTCCTAATTGTATCTATATTTTTCTTCAAAAAATATTAGGGAGTAACTAGCATGATGCTCTACTAGTTACTTCCTGAGCACCATAAAATTTCTCATTCAACAAAGTCTACAAGTGAGACAACTAACCTGCAAAGCATTTATTAAAGGAAAGGACCAATAAGAGAAAAGAAATTAAATCTACGAAATACAAATATTATCCGCATCTCATCTACACAAATTAAGTGTTCACAATTTAGCTTGATACATGCCATCTTGATTCTTTGCAAGTGGGAGCAATCCAGTATTTTATACTCGAGAGCTATAGCCAACCTATTCTACTAAGGAGATCTTAAGAGCCTGTCGAGTGATTTTTCAGATTTTCAGCTACAAATTCTTTATGTTTTTTAAACTCATTAAATTCTTTTGTTTCAGTTCTGGAACCACCCATTTTTTTTTTGGCTTTGGGTCCCCCCCTCCAGCGGGATCAAAAAAGTACTAAACAATTTGGGCTCACCAATCTTGATTTTTAGGATTTTCACCAATAAAGGATTATTTAATGATTATCCTAATCTAGAAAGGAAACTAATAAAACAACAACAAAGAGGGATATTTTGTATTTATTATTGTCCAAGTATTACAAGGAAACCTAGCTCTACAAGAAAAAAGCAAGAGGCGACAAAATTAATTCCATATTCAGATAAGATTTTCCTAGTCTATTTGGGACATCTAGAGGTGGCAACCCTTCCTAGAGATACAATGAAGGTTTATTTCGACTATAACACTTTTTAAGCTAGGAAAATCAGACTTGTCACTTTTATCTCTTTTTGGTTATTTGCAGCAGCATAGAGAACCTTTATTTTAATTTAAAAATGTTTTGGGTTTGTTTCAATTAAACTTTGGGTCTGCTTTTAAGTGGACTTCACATCAGTATTCTAGGGTTCAACTTAGGTTATTACTCATATAAAAACTCAATTGTAACCGAAGTTTCAGCTATAAGTTTTCTTTGAATAATAATTCAGAATTGCTGCACCTCTTTCTTGTGTGTACGAGGGTGAGAATTCTCTCTTGATTCTCTAAAAAACAGAATTTGACTTACTAAAGAATAATTGGCTTTGTGACGTCTTTCTTATACTTCTCGTTAGCGAATTAGTATTTATAGGGTGGGGATTCTTATTCCAATAGTTCCGGTGTCTTGAGACATATTTTCATTGTGTCATACTTCTATCAAACGTGTTTCACCTTTCCAGGATTTGTTATAAATCTTATTGTGAGTTACATGACCATATGATCACGAGGTTCACATCATCAATGCTAGGATTCATAAGCTATTTAATAGAAAGAAGTCCCCACCAAAGGTATGCTGAACACCGGAAACTTATCTTCATCGAAGCTACTACTAGTAACATTTGGTGAAACAGCTGAATAATCCATGCCTTTATTATAGCACAGTACAAGAATCTATATTGTATACAGATGAAACCTAACGCATAAATCTATAACATTTAAGACCAACACTGTTAATCAAACAAAAGTGAACCTTACGGTCAAACAGAAAAGGCACCAAATTAAAGCAGACAGAAACAGCACCTGATTAAAGCACGAATAGATGGGACATAATTTGATGTCTTTTTTCTAAGGCCTTACTTGGAAAACTATTTCTGTAGGAGGGGAGGGGGAGATTTACAAAAACAAACACTCCCAGCTTATTGGATACTTCTAAAGCACCAAAGTAAACTAAGTTTAGCATAACACATGATTAATGCACAATAACTTGTGATCAACAGTGCAACAAAAGGGTAAACGACCACAAACTCTTGAGAAATAGAGAATAAGGCTTGCTGGATCTTAGTTCGATAGGTTGAGATATAACTTACAGTCTTATGGTCCAAAGCCCCGTCAAATAGGCCTGGTATTGATACCATTACCAAAAAAAATAGACAGCTGTAGATATGTTGTTAAACCATAAAAAAGAAAACACATAACAATATATTCGAAAAATATTTCCTTTTTCATTCTATCGTATATTCAAGACAGTTTCAACCCTGAGACAAACAGGTAAGGAATCATTCTATCAGGGCATTTAAAAAAAGACACGCAAGGAACAAGATATAAGAGAGAGGAGGACTGATACCCACATCAGCAAAAGCAGCATCCAAGTATGAAACATTGATTTCTACAGAAACTCCAGTTGCTGGAGCTCCAACTGTGAATATTGCAGCAGATCCTACCAAGTCGACCAACGTAGCTGTAGCCCCACCGTGCAAGAAATTGCCACCATTCTTAGAAATAAGCAATCAAACAAAACACCAAATAATCAGTAACACCATTTAAGACCTAAGTATTAAAGCATTCTTTAGCTTAGAATTTGGAAGAAAATTCCCCTACTTTTTTCTGATATTAGCTAATCACTTCCAAAGAGAATCCTAATTGAAAACAACCAACAAAAGACTTGAACTTTCTCTTGTTTTCATGACTAATCTCAGCAACCAAACTAAAAGGAGAGTAATTCAACCATTCCGATTGTTAATACACAAGAAAAACAAAAAACAGGAACTGGGTAACTGTTTGATTTCCATTTTCCAAGTTCTTGTCGAAACCAAGCATGGGCATACAGTATTCATCTATGATGGTTATCCCAAGAGCCCAAATGGGTCATCTTTAAATCCTTGATTATGTATTTGAGTCAGAAAACAACATAAAAACAGAGAGATTTGGGGTTTGTAGTGATTACCAGAAGACGAGGAGGGACTTTCATGGAGCAAACAACACGCCCAGGTTCAATGAGATCAATATGAAGGCCTTGCATTATAAATCTTTCAAAGAATCTGAGAGGCATTTTTTCAATGGTTGATGCATTCTTGTCTTCTTCATATCCTCCTGTCTCTAAGTATCTCTTCACTGATTCCAAATCCATTTTTCTTTCTTCCCTTTCCGACTCGTCTCAGACAAAGGTATGTTAGTTGAAAGAGTAATGAGCAAAGACGCCAAGTAATACTCAATTTTAATTCTCTCATAAAAAAAGAGTTCGACTGTTTCTGTAAATAAATCAATTTTAATACCTTTTATTGTCAATTAAACTGTTAGGACCAATCATTATCTTCCCAATCCTACATGATACTAAAGAGACATAATTAATTGCTTCACTTTTTTCTATGTGATCTTGAATTATTTTTTATTTATTTTTTCCTTGAAAAAGAAAGAGACGGAATATATGGGGGAATAAACGACATCTATAAGGATATTATCTTATCTTTTATTTAAACCTTGAATGATCCCAATCAAGTTATTATAATCACAAATTAACTTAAAAAATCTCATAAAATCTTATAATTTTATAAGTTAATATATATTTAATGTGCTAAATCAGACTAAAAACTTGAAACTAGTAAAATCAGACTTAACTCATGCAATATCGATAAAATCAGTAAACTTGGTTCAATTTTATAAGTTTACTAAATTTGTAATATGAACCAGTCAAGTCCAAATTTGACCTTAAAATATCTGCTCACTAGTTTTACGAGATTGAACATATCTTTTAAACCGTATATTGGATAAAACTGAAATTTTATAGAAAAATATTATATACATGAAAATATATTATAGTAAATTTTCAGGTTAAATGAAGTTAGGAGTATAATATTTCAAAGGGTCAAAGTTAGTAAATTAACATTGTCAAATATGTCAAACAAGATCTTTGTGTACTGTTTGAGATATATCTAGAGCTACCATTGGAATTTTGTTTCGATTAAAGTTGGGATATGAACTAGACATTCGAAACTTTTCAACTATATACAGTAGGGCCAATAATTCATCCAAACGAGAGAGAACGACATGTTTGAAATCATGACTCAAATCTGACAAGAATATGTAAAAATTAGAGATTTAGGCTACATGGAGGAATTTTAACATTAAAATCTTTTTTATTATTCTATTTTATTTATTTATTTAATTTTAAATAATTATTTTAAATTTGATTTTTTTCTTAGTACATTAGATATTGTTTAGGTGTTTATTTCATTATTGAATTTATATTAGTTAATTATTAATTTAAACTCATTAGCTTGCAACCCAGAAGGGTCTATAAAGACTTATTATGATGGGAACAACCAGGTTGTCACCAGATTTATGTGTGCTTCCTACTTTTCAGTGATTTTCTGGTATTGAAAAATTTTGTTCTAAAACTTTTTATTTCTCGATGTTATTACTTTATTAATTCATACTATATATCTCTCTCTCTTATTTTATTTAGATTACTTATTGATTATAATATTGTTGACTTATTTTATCAGATTTTTATGTAAATTAATTTCATGGTTAGAATTATCAATATATAATTAGTTAAAAAAACTTACCTATGATTTTATAATTTTACGATTCAAGTTTACAATTCGAGTTTATATTGTATTTTTTATGTCGTGTCAAAAAATATTTTTAATAACGTTGATCACAATTCAATAACAATAGCTTTAACAGATGATTTAGTGGTTAAGGTGGTTTATTTCTTTTTAGGATATAAATTATTTTTTTAATTAACATTTTTTTAAATGTATCATGCTAATATGAGATATATGACGTGCAAGGTAAAAAAAAAAAACTTACATTTACGTATAAAGTTGAGTTTTCTAGTCCTAAACATTTTTAAAAAATCATTCTAATATGAATATTCCTTTTTAACTTCTTGGTTTTTCCCTATTATTTTTTTTTTGGTATTTTTAGGATTCCAAAATTATATTGTTTGGCATAAATGTTTTGTTAATTAATGGAAAATACTAAATACGCCGGGCAGGTTAGTTTCAAAACTATGAAAAAACATGTCCTTTTAATCTTAATTATCTCTGTTTTTTTTTTTTTTTTATCAAAACAGTAACCAAAATGCTATAAGATAGGGGTGTTCATGGTCTGGTTCGGTTCGGTTTTAACATAAAAATTCAATCGAACTGGAAAATATTATTCCTTGTTAATATAACCCGAACCAAACCAAGAACCGGTTCAAACTGAACCGGTTTTGTTCAGTTCGGGTCGGTTTTTTAGCTTTAGAAACCAGAAAAACCAAAACCAATTAAATAAAAGAAAACTTGGCTAAATCACAATCACTGGACAAACTTGGCCGAATCACATTAAAAAAAATCCTTGTTGAAAACTTTGAATGCAAGCTCTTCGGTTGAGATCTGAAAGATCTCTCTTAATTGAATTACAATCACTGGATATATCCATACTAGCACAACTACATGTTAATAAAGATTTCAATAGCATCCTGTAAAGTAGAGAGTAGAAAGGCAACAATATAAGAGAAAATGAGTTGCTTTAAGCCTTCCTTGTGCACAGAGGAGAGGGAGAGAGGGAGGGGTAGGGCCACTGGAAAAGAGGAAGGGGGGAGAGAAAGCGGGGAGAGAGGGATGGGGTTGTTGGAAAGGGAAGGGGGAAGGGGGAAAAGGAAAGGGGGAGGGTGAGCAGCTAGAAAGGTTTTGGGGAGGGGGGCGGGCTGGAAAGGTTTTGGGGGGAGAGAGCGCGGGGAGGGAGGGATGGGGTTGTTGGATAGAGAAGGGGGAAGGGGGAGGGTGAGCAGCTGGAAAGGTTTTGGGGAGGGGGCGGGCTGGAAAAGTTTTGGGGGGGGCGGCGGGCTGGAAAGGTTTTGTAGGGTTAGGGTATTTATTATTTAGGTTTAGGATGTTTCCTTTTATATTTTGTTTTAGATTCAATTAAACTGGTTCGGTTTGGTCCGGTTCAATCAGTTTAAGCCTTTTTAAACCGGAACCGAACTGGACCGGGTGATTTTTTTATTTTTTAATCAGTTTATTCGGTTTTTTCTATCGGTTCGGTTTTTTCGATTAATTTTTTTTCGGTTTTTTCGGTTTAATCGGTTGGTCGGTTTTTCTGAACACCCCCATTACAAGATATGCTTTGGTGATGTATTTACAAGTTGGTGCCAAGATTTCAGAGAAATGAAGGGATTTTTAACAAAATAAAATTCCCCGAAATTACATCTTTCTTTTCCCTCTTTATAATTAAGTTGTTTACTTTGCCAGCCTTAAGAGTGAAGACCATCTCAAATCACCTTCGTGGTGCAGCTAGAACATTCAAAATGCTACAAAGGGAACCATTTCTCATCAGGTGTTGTGCACCATAGACTCTGCAAAGGTACTTTAGGCAGGTAAGGTTAAAGCCAACTATACTGTGGATAAATCATAGGAAGAAGATGTTCTAAACTGTTTTCCTTGTCCAATATCTGATGAGTAGCCTAAACACAATCGGACATTATATTTCAGTTCATAAATTTAAGAAATAAAATCATTGCATTGCATAGAAAAATGCTGCCTTGAACTCCAGGAGAAATTCGGAAAGGAGCTGCAACAATATGCGAGGAGGAAAACAAAATTTACTTCTCAGCATGGCTGTCAGAGTGTCAAACTCTCCATCATTCAACTCATCTAACAAATATTTTTATCCCCGGATGAGAAACATACAAAGCCTGTTGACTCTGATGCTTGCTTGACGGGAGCTTAGGGGTCCGATCTCTGGAAACTGGTCTAAAACCGTATTTCTTCCAGAGCAGAGAATGTGCAGTGTTCGATGCGTTATTCAGTGATACATTATTGGTTCTCGAGAATGAACTACCACGAAAGACTTGCAAGCCGTTTACATTTTACTGGAAATAAGAAGGTACTTGGTATGGCGCCCTTGAGCAATAATTGCCCCACTCTTTTTCTTCCTGAAATCAACACTCGCAGATCCAACAGCTTTGCCTGCACGTAGAACCCTGGCTTCAATCTCAATTTCATCCTGAATGAACAGAAACAGAAAAATTCGTAAGACTGGCAAGTCTAATGTTGTTTATGATTCAGTAGTTTTTACATGTACGATGGAACATCCACACATCTACACAGCTGCTATGATGAATGGAATCAACACTACATATCAGCATTGAGATTTATTTTACTCCATCTTATTGTTCTACAAATCTTAGATTTCCCTTACTCCATCTTGACCAAAACTTCTTGCTCGTCAACAAACAGAATGGACCTAATAGTTCATCTAATCAAATAAATAAAACATTGCACAAAAAACTTCAAAACAATTTCCTACTTCAACTTATCATACTCCAAAGTGAGTTGACAGTGACAGAACTCATGTGATGGCAGCCGCAATTAAACGTATGCAACCTCAAAACTTAGAAATCTACAATAAGGCTTGCTACATCTAAGTTCGATAGGGTTTCAGATAAAATTGATAGCAATATGAATCAAATTCTTCATCAATTAGGCCTAGTATTGACACCGTTACCAAAAGAAACAACAGACATAGGTAAGTCAACATGTTTAACCATAAAAAAATGCATTTAACAATTCTTTGATTTGAAAAAGATTTCCTTATCCACTCTGTCAAATATTCAAGAAATTATGGTTGGAATTGTGCTATCAATTGTATTGAGGAAATAAAATTAACATAAAGAAACGAGTATCGAAAGATAGAGAGGAGGGAATGATACCCACATCAGCATAAGCAGCATCCAAGTATGAAACATTAATTTCCACAGAAACTCCTGTTAAGAACACTCCTGCTGCGATCAGTGCAGCTGACCCTACCACATCAACCAGCATTGCTGTAGCCCCAGCATGCAAGCAATCGCTACCGTTCTTCACAATAAGCCATCAAGCAAAACCCCAATAATCAGCAACACCCTTTAAAACCAAAATGTTTAAATCATTGTTTAGCTTAAAATTATGGAACAAATTTACGAACTGTTCAGTATTTTATCTGAAAACAAGAATATAAAGATAATTACTTCAAAAAAAATCCTAACTAAAGAGCAGACATAGAAAAAAATCTCAACTTTCTCTTGGTTATCATGAGTTATCTGAACGACCAAACTAAATGGAGGGTAATCCAACCATTTCTCTAATTTGCCTTAGTTCTGTTGTCAAAACCAATCAAGGGAAAACAATATTCCGCCGTGGAAGTTATCCCAAGAATCCAAAGGAGTCATCTCGAGATCCTTGATTATGCATTTGAATAAGTTGATAGCAATAAAGCAAAGAGTTTGAGGTTTGAAGTGGTTACCAGAAGACGAGGAGGGACTTTCATGGAGCAAACAACACGCCCAGGTTCGATGAGATCAATATGAAGGCCTTCCATTACGAATCTTTCAAAGAATCTGAGTGGCATTACTTCAATTTTTGATGCTCTCTTGTCATCTTCATGTCCTCCTTTCTCTATGTATCTCCTCACAGATTCCAAATCCATTTCGTCTATTCTCTTTCTAACAGACCTGATCCTTACCTGTAAATGAGTTTATGTTTCGGGGGATAGACCGTGTGTTTGGGGATGGGATGGGAGATACAATTCACCTTTAGCACAACCACACCTCATTAAAAATTACAAATATATGTTTTTTTTTTTTTTTTCTTTATGTTTTTGTAATATGTATCTCACAAAAAATATCTCCAATTCACTTCACAACATGAATTCTAGTATATTTATTTTTATATTTTAAAAATATTTTTAAAAAAATTTAATTTTTTTTATTATTTATTTTAAATTAATATATTTTTAGTATTTTAAAATTATTTTAATATGCTGATATCAAAAATAATTTTTAAAAAATAATAAAAATATTATTGACATATATTTTGGCATGAAAAATTATTTAAAAAATAATCACAACCACACTGCCAAACAAACTTGAAAAAATAAACATAAACACGGGCGCACGCGCATATATATATATGGATGCTAGTTTGGTGTCAAAAAGATAAAGATAAATACTAATGTTAAATATTAAGCAATAGGCTATTAGAGATCAATAAGATTTACAATTGAATTTAATCTTAAGGCAATAAAATAAAATACTTAAGTATTTGATATACATTTTAGACTATAAGCTACACTATACTGGTTACCTAACAATACTAGAAAGGTATAATAATTTTAACTAGATATCCGACACTAAGGATTCAAAATCCAGTAATGAATATGTTTTCATACTTGATAAAACAGTTGTGTTATAGAAATTCTTTAAGTAAACATGTATCACAAGATTTATAACGAAATCAAAGTTTATTGTTCTTAATAAAGTTATAGAGGAAGTCAAATAAACTTGAAATTTCTTAAAGAATATTCCATGTTGGCCAAAACTAACTAACTACTTGTTTTCATTGCGTTAATCAGTCAGGAATTGGAAGGGCAGAAAGTAATATGTATAATAGTAAGTGTAGACATATACATCATAGATATAATATTATTAAACACTTGCTCTCAAATAGAATTGTTTTAATTGACTATGTAAAGTCAAATAAAATATTATGGATCCATTAACCAAATGTTTATTGAGAGAGCTTGTGTATAATTCATTGAAGGGAATGAGTTTAAAGCCTTTAAAGTTAAAAGAGTATAATGATAGTAACCACATCTAGTTGATTGGAGATTCCAAGATCTATGTTCAAATATAAAACTAAGTCATATAATATTCTCGATAGCTCTATGAAATTATTATTTTTCATCTATTCCTATGATGAAATAAGTACTAGATTCAGCATGATAAATAATGAGTTGTGCTCTTAATGATTTTCTTATCTTGGTATACCAAGTAGAGCATAATAAAATACTCTTAATAAAATATTACTTATATGAGTGAGAAATGTAATCGTTTATTTAAGAATTTTGATAAAGGTTGAATTCGTAAAGCACTCATAAATCCAAGAGTTGTTCATGAATAAAATAAACACAACAATGATAACTAAATAAAATCTCTAGGTAAAGAACTATATGAGTACTATTGTCTTGATTAACATAAAATTTAAATAGTTCAAGACATTGCGTTTATTATTTAGCTAGTAAATTCAATGGTAATTCACTAAGAAGAGTTCAAAGACAAAAACTACCTATTATGATGTAGTGATCTATCAAATCAGTATCTATAAACAAATTTTTGAGTTATTTCAAAATTGGTGAGACAATTTCCAGTCATATAGGAAATTGTTGAAAATTTGTTCAAAGAACATGGTTAACAGACACATTTGAGACTAAATTAAAATTGAGATCTATTCATTTTGAGATTAAAACTTTGTTGAGATTTAATCTCCAACATATGCTTTTTAACATAGAATATCAATATGATTTAAACAAATAATGGGTAAATAAAAATTTAATCTTAAAGAATCCTTTGTTGACATGATTTGGTGAAACCTAAAATCCTCTAAAAAAACTATATCCCAAATTCTAAAGCGGGTAATTGAAAACTTAAAATCAGGCCAAATAGCACCTAAGCTTTTAGAAAGGAGATGTTATAGGTAAAGTGGGCTTTGGGCTTAAACCCCTACCACCCCCCACTCGCGCCAGACTCGACTTGGACCTAGGTTTAAGTTTAATGTAAAATAATATTTTGAGGTATAAAAGATTTTTTTTTTTGCCAACAAAGATTCGGACTTGGGTTTAGTCCATGAATAATTATTTCTTTCAGCCCATTATTTGTCCAGTCTAGTCCATAGGCGTGCATGGCGTCAAATGACATGTCTCTCTCCTAGATTGAAAGGGTTTTATATATGTTGGGATTAATAATGAAATTATGATGCGAGGGTTTAGGAGTTACCACATAGTATTATGGCAACTAGAAAACCTACCTACAAAAGTCTAGGTAGGAGAACTAGTTGTGTATGGAGAACACGTATCTTATTTAATACACCTTACCTATGGTAAACTGCATTATCGATGTAATTTTTTATTTATTTATATAAATCATGTTTTTATTTGTTGGCTTGTCTAAGGTTAAAGAAATGTCTTTCTTAGTATGGAGGTCCTTATATTATGGATTTGAGATAAATCCTCCATAATAAGAAAGTCTATCTCTCTATCCATTCAAGACAAATCCCTCTTAGTAAGGAAGTATCAGCTTTATCAGGTTAAAACCTAACCATTTTAAGGCTTAAAGTTTAACGGTGTATATATTTATATTTTGTATCTTTACTACTTGGGGATTTACTTTACCGTGTAATTTTATACCCCAAAATATTAAAATTTATAATTAATTCTTAACAATTTACTTTTGTCAAATCATTTAATTTAATATCATAAATATGCATTACATTGTAAAATTCATGCCCAAATATTAATTAAACAAGTTGATTTTTAAGGTGTTTCTAAAATTTTGATCAAATCCCAATAGATAATTACAAACTTGTTATGATACCTATTAATTAATATTTGTATTTTTTAGAGTATGATAAAATGCAGTTTTTATTTTTTATAAAATATTCATGAAATTTTTTAGAATTTGGTTGTATGCACACAAATAAAAATGTATTTTATTTCTATTTTTTTAAAAAAAGGAATTTTGGATTTTTTGTATTTTTTTTGTTGAAATTTTAAAGAAAAGCATGTATATTTAATACTGAGTTAGTATCTTACAATGCAAGTTTATAGCCTAAATATTAAATGAAATGATTAAAAAATATGCAAAGGACCAACAAATAATTTTAAAATGGGCCCTAAATTTTTTTTTTTATAGAATTCTTGGAAATCATTGGGGTTTGTTTGGCAATAAATCAAAAACATAAAGAAGAAAAATTGTTTTTTTCTTGAAAAATTGGGACGGACTAAACCAGGCCTTAAAGTTTTATGGGTCAACCCAGCCATATGGGCTAAGCTTGGTGGGTTTTACCCACAAACAATAAAATATGGACCCAAACTGATGAAAACTGATCAAACAAAGCAAAAACACATTTTGTTTTGTAGTTCTCAAATTGAAATGGATTAAAACTCAGAATTTGTCAAGAACACAAAGAACATTCAACATAAACCTAGAAACGCAGATTCAATTTAAGACCAAATTTCACAAAGTCAAAAACATAGGGATATGTAAAATCATTGTTCAAGCAAAATTTTAAGGCTAGATCATCATAACAAATAACAAATAACCAATCATCTTGATTATTTGATTTTCATAAAAATACAAATAAAGAACCAAAAATTGAATGTCAACATTTTAGTGATTTTAAGCCTTTAAGATCCTATATTAATGATCAACAAACTTATATGTATATGTAAGAATCAACAATTGATCAAAACAACATGGAAATCATGGACCCAAAGCAATCTTCTTTGAATTAAAATTAAATCCAGGAACCCAGAATATGCTAAAATCCAAAAAATGCACCGGAATAAAGGCCTATAGTCTATACATTCAAGTAACATACATTCATTTACACATGCTTAAGCCTTCAAATAAAAAAAAAACAAAAAAACAAAACAATAAACATGTAAACCTTAAAATGAGTAGGATTCAAAGCCTATAACCTACTATCAACATACAAGCATGCACATATATTGCTTTTATCAACCCAAAAGCTCATTCAACATGAAAAAAAAAAATAACATCAAAATGACCTACATGAACTTCCAAAACTAAACAAAAACACCAGAATGACAAGGAATTGTTATATGTTCCATTTTTACATATAATCATCAAACCATAACATATGCTTTTCATGCATCAAGAATAAGTATTCGAACATCAAAAACATATTATTAATCATCTATTAAACATTATAAAACACCAGATTAACAACAAGAATAAACAATCATATTACAACTTGCTTTCAAAGCAATTTGGACGTATATGCAATTTTTTTAAAAAAATATGATTAAATAAATTCAAAAGCATTATGATTAACATTTGAATGAATGGATTGAAGATTAAAATGCAGAGGAGAGGGGTATTATCAATGAGTTATACCCTCCATCAAGTTGAGTAATTCACCTTCAAGAGACAATTGCAACTAATTGTTTTTCTTTTTTAGCTTGATTTGAACATATTCCAATAGCTCCTTCAAAACTACTTTTGATCTTCTTCTTTATGGTATCATCTTTCTTTCTTTTTTCCTCCATTTTTTTCTCTTTTTTTGTTTGATTGGTTTTCTCTTAATATTTCTTCTTTTTTTCATGTTTTTTTCTCCTTTTCAATCCCTCTTCAAGCTTCAAAAAACACCTTTTTTTATAGCCTAAAAAAGGCAGGTGGTTGTGAAACTATTTGTGGGTTTAAAGATGATTTTTCAAAACTAGATCATAGGGGATTCATTTTTATTTTGCCTCCGATATGTTAGGGGACCACTCTCCTCTCTTTTTCTTTTGTTTTCCCAGTCCTTGGATGTTTGTAAACCCCCAACCTAAAATTGATAAATCAGTGCTAAAAGTAGTAAATTTTGATTGAGAAATGATAATTAAAAAGGAAAATTGTTATAAATAGGGATAAAATTTGTAGTAATTTAACTTAAATTTCAAATGAAATAAAGTAATAAAATTGGTACACAGATTGTTAATTAGTGATAAATTGTGTAATCTTCCTGATCATGTAAAATAATATTTTTAAAAGAGAGATTTTTTTATAAATTTAGAGTGAATACTTAGAAAGAATATAGAAGGGAATACCAAATAAATTCATGTGTGACCTTACACGTGACAAACATTGATTATTGATATAAACAACACGTATAATTGTGCTATTTGACTATAAATGATGAAAACTCTGAAGAATATTTTATGATGATCATGGATATGAGAGTCTCTAATGAATTTCTTTAGAAATCATGATGATTTAAGTAAATAAAATAGTACACAAAAATTATATTTTTGGAGTAAAATTACTTAATGTCCAGTTTTATTGTATTAAGCATATTTTTCAATCTGACTATTGGATCGAAATGAATTTTTATGAGGATTTTCCAGACCTATCATTAAATCTTGTGTTAAATGTTTATGTCAATTAGAGTTTGATAAGGTCTTGAAATGGTACTAATTATCGGATAAAAATATAGAAAATGACACTTGAACTAAGTAGTGATATTTTTGTAAAAAAAATACAAATAACCCCCTTCACTATATGTATAGTTATAATGTTCAATAGCTAAAACTAGAGAGAAAAGAAAAGAGGGTCAGTGCTAAAAAAGTCATATGTCTGCCTTCCACTATCAAATTAGACCGAGTTTTAGAAATGTTGTGTAACAGTCTCAAACTTGTAAACTCAAATTATATGACATGTATTCATAATTACCACTTTTTTTATCTATATATTTTCCTGAAATTTCGACAGAGTTTCCTTTGTATTATTTAGATACCAAGTTATCAATTTAATCATTTTACAACCTGTAACATCAATCACAATATCCGTCCCATCATTTGGACTTTCAAAACTGAAGCATATTTCAATATCTCAATTCTATTTTTTATAGAACACTATGTTAAAAGCTAATAAATTCACAACATGCATAGTCTCTTTCTCTCTCTTTTTTTAAAAGTACTTGTACTTAAAATATATATACAACTAACCATAATTCAACTTAATAATAATAATAATAATATAAATTACATCATGCACAAGATAATAAGTTAAACATTATTAGATATGAAAGTATATTACAACAAAATATTAGTTCTTCCAATTACATTAATCACATAACAAAATTATATATATAAGCATCTACTTTCTAGATTGAGGGTGCGATGTACCCAAAAACACAATCGCATTAAACATGATTAAAACTGCACATTTCAATAAGTAATTGATTAAGGACTAACTATTCATATACATTAAAGTGATTTTCATTTCATCAAATAAATTGTCTTATTTTTTTTTGAAATTTTTAATTTTATAAATTTTCTTCTAGACATAGAGATAAATCTACTAAGATAAAAATATCAAGAATGTCTTCCACAAACCCGTATATTTAACTTTAAAACAAAGTTTTACAATTAATCTATTTTACATCGAGTAATTATCCCATTAATTCATAAGTTAATTGTTTTAATATGGCCATTCAACTAGGCATCAATTCCAGTAACCAGAAAATAATCTTCAAGGCTTGCCCATTCACCAGGGCATTATTTCTATTAACTAGCACTAAAATTACAATTTATAAAAATTTCTTCTACAATAAAAAAAATATAAACTAATTAATTACTCTAAGGTGTTGAACACCTACCTGGTGTCTGTGCGAGTGAAGAGGTCCCTTGTTGCTAATTAGGTTTTACGACCTTCTCTTTACCAAAAAAATTTACTTTGTCATTATTCATTCATTTGAACCGATAAAATTCTAATACTTATTTGATTAAATCCAACACCCTTAATTAAGTTTAATTGACTTTTAATTTCGAGAAGGATAAAACCCTCCATTTTGAATCATTTACTTATTCTTTCATAAAAGTCCCTATTCAATTTAACCTATCAACATCAATTGTCTTTGATTTGGTAAGATTTCTCAATAATATTATTAGAACTCCATTCTCTAATTTTTCTTCTCCATTTAGCCGAAAATAACCTAGGGAAGGAAGTGAAGATTTTTCTTTTCTCTTTGAAACATTCTTACTCCATTCATATAATAACACTTATAAACCTTTATCTTTCTATATTTTCCAAACAATTGTATTAAAACCTCAAATCCCCTAAATTATTCCTCTTTTGGCCAAATATTCAATTAAAATAGAGAAAACTAATTTTTGTTTCTTTTATTTAAAATTAAACACTTACCCAATTATAATTCATGCTTTCTAACATGGTTCAAACATAACTTGCATTATTCCCATAAATTATAACATAAATCCACAACTTCACATAATCATAATTTTGCATAATCCTTCATCAAACATAAAATTAGAGGAATTAGTCATTTGAAGCATGTTATTTACCTCACTTTGATAAGGATTTAAGAAAAGAATGCAAGAAAATCAAGTTTTCTTCTCCTCCCTCTTCAAACCCTAGCTTGGAATCCTTCCTCCAATGCACTCAACACCTTAAAATCACATTCTTTTGATGTTTAATTAAATTAATCACTCTAATTACTCATTTTAAGTGAAATCAATGAGAATTTAAGTAGAAATATCATACAATTCCCCCCCTCTCTTTGTTTCAAGCTCATGACCAAAAGAGAAAAAGATGGAGCATTTATAGTCTAACTTTTACCTATTTACACGTTGGCCCTCATTTCTTTTCATTTCTATTTTTTTCCCTTAACTCTTATTTTTACTTAATTTACACCATAATATCTTATATTTTATTCTATTGTATCCAATTACAATACTTGAAATCCTTTTATTTAATCTATTCGATTTTTTTTTTTATTTTACTCAGATTATAATTTAGCGATTTTTCACATGTTGTTCACCTCATCACCATATTTAATATGACCGGGGAGATTGTGATTATCAGCCTTCATTTTAGATATATTACAGGTGATGTTTTTCTAAAAATCCCACCTCGGGTCACTTATGGTCACCAGCTTATTTCTTCATCTTCCATCGTTGGATTCACCTGAAATTGCACAGGGAGATTCACCTAGGTGTATTCTTTTGTCTGGTCATTGGAGATTGTGAAAAAACATCCCAACAAAAACTTGTTTTTTTATCTAAAGGGTAACTCGTCATTTTTCAATTTGGTTCTTTACCTATATTGGGTAATTTAACTGTTTGATTGAACTAAATTTTGCATATATTATGTATGATATGATGGTCCATAACTTCATATTTTTTGATTGAGCTGAACATAATTTTACACAGGTATAATTGTTTGAATATACTAATCCTAGACTCACTGATTCACTATTATAACTCGTTGAGTCATTGTTCTAACCCAGTTATTGTTGCAACTCGATGGTTCATTGTTCAAACTCAGTGGATGATATGAAATTTTAAAATGGTTTAAATGAAATTGAACACTTATTGGGTATATGTTGCGTCGAGTATTGTAGGTTGATAAGTATGTTAAATAAACATGTAAAGTGAGATGTTTAATCGAGAAAATTTTTACAAGTGGCAAAAGCTTACTTGTCCAAATTTTATGAATATGGTAAAGGGAAGGATTATCTTGAAAAGGGTAGCATGGATTATGTCAAACTTGGCTTAAATTAATGTGTAGAATTTATTGATGAAAAATTGAGTCATTTGAACATTGAAAATTGTCAACAAAAAATAAAGTCATTCAGACATTAAATGTTAGTGTAAAAAGATGCTAATGTAAATGAATTGAAATGATAAATAAAAATAGTGTATCCATTAACTTGTTTATGAAAGTATTTGATTATGTGAATTGGTAAATGTAATGAATGAACTAGAAAGGTTTGAATATTGATTCGGGATGTTCAATTGAAATGTAAGAGAAGTGTTCAGAGTGGGACATGACTTCTCAAGAGTATGTATAGTAGGATTTCAAGGAAACGGTTGTCCCATTGCTTCTTTAATTGTTTTAATTTTTTTGTAATGCTAGAATGCAATATAAATTTTAAGAACTATCTTCAACTGTGTACCATGAGAGAATATTGCCTGCATATATGAAAACTATTATTATGTGAATAATCACTTACGGACATGAGAAATATTATTATTATATGAATGCTACCAACGAGTAGGAAAAATATTACCATGTGAATATGCATACGAGGCTAAAAATTTATATATATGTTATGGCTTGTGATCAATCACAACAATGGCATTCATATGTAAATATTAAAATGATTGAAACAATGATTACACACACAAACACACACACATAATGGTTAATGATCGTAATGGTAGCAGTTAATAACTCAATTGTATCGACCACAATGGTGGATCCTAAAGGTAATGAATTAATTAATCAACTGTAAAATTAGAGACTAATAAGTTAATTAATATATAGTTGACTATCTTGATGGGACTAAGGTCAGGAAAATGATACTTAGTCCGTTGTGCTGACGAGACTAGAGTTATGACACCTAACCTATTTATTTTTAAGTTAGATAAGTTAATTGTGCTTGTCTTTTGTTTAAATGTTTGATGCATCTAAAGAATGATAAAGAAAGAAAAGAAAAGTAAGGATGAGACTAGATTGGACAATAAATCAAAATTACTTGATTAGTCATCCAAGTGTGTAGATACTTATGATATTAGTGTAGATGATATCGACATTAATTAATCATCCAGGTATGTGGATGTTAATGATATCAGTGAGGTTATTTTGATGCCAAAAAAGGGAAGAAACATATTGGAAAAAATGAAAAAAAAATGTTACATCTAACAAAGGTAACTAAAACAAAAAAAAACACCTTAAAGAGACTTTTAGAATCTAGAGTGTGTGTGTGTGTGTCTATATATATATATATATATTTTCTAGTTTGATGCATTATGTCATCTGGAGGGAGAGCATAAATCGCATCAATGATAAATATTTTAAAACCTTGTTGAAAGTTACAAAAATATGCTAGAAAAGTGAGATTAAGCATTTTTTTTTAATGCTTTATTTTAACTTTTTTATTTTTTGGATTTTCTATAAAAAAAAGTATTGATTTTTAAAAAACCTTAACCATTCATTTATTTTGAAAAGCTATAGATCATATTTAAAAGAATATGAGAGAATCTCAATCTAAAAAACTGATATATGTTGAGCAGGAGAAATATTTACAACTACGATATCAAATTCAAAAGCAAGATAAGTTTATGTATAGGACCAACAATTTTTTTTTTTTTAAAGTCTTGGACATAAGAGAAAATACTTGTGTATGTATGTATAAATTTTTTTCCTAAATTTTAAGTAATGTTATTATCTTATGGTTTCTTAATTCACCCCATACACACGGGACGAGGGTATGCATAATCAGAAGAGAAAATAATACACACACAAATGTTTATAAATACTACTAGTTAATACTAATAATATATATAAACTAAAATAAATACTGCTAGTTAATACTAATAAAAACATTTAGTTTATTACTCATTTTATCATGTTATTATAGATTACTTTGATAATTACTCTTACTAGTCTTTGTGTTTAAAACAAATGAATTTATGAAATTTTAACATGAAAGCTGGCATTCATTTAGTAGAATCGAGAAGTGGTTGAAACAGCTACTCAAGAGTTGAAACAACCACTCAATGTCTAAATTCATTTAACAAATAAAAAGGTTGCTCAATTTACTTATTTTTGTGAGGGTGAGTTATTGATCAATTTATTAAATACATGTGTCGGTGAATGCATGGTGATAACATAAGATGACATGGATCTAGCTTATTTGCAGGCCTAACATCCTTGAGTTCAGCTATGCACTGAGTTCAAATGATTAAGGTTTGACAAGGTGTCAGACCCAATATCCTTAAGCTTAGTTATGCATTGAGCCTGAATACATGTGTGTCTGATGATTAGTACTTAAAAATATATTTTTATCAAGGTTTTATATCATAACTTTGCACTTGAAGTATCAATAACTCCTTAACCAAAACATTTTTTATAATAACATATCTAATAATATAAGATACCTTTAATTTATGGTAAATGTTCATCTTAAATGCAGGCTTATCACATAAATAAAACGATTAATTGATGAGTTTAAATACTGAAATTAAAAGGACAAAGAGAGGGCCAAACTTAGAAAAGAGATGTTAGTGCAGTCCAAACTGGAACACTATTCGATAATTGGGTCATATCTAGAGCTGTAGATCTCGGGTTTAGGTTTGCTTTATATGGATAAAGAGGTAAGACTTAGGCCTACAACTTTCATAGGAGTCTAAGATTTAAAAAGATCGTTTTCAAGTTCAAATTATAGCAACAACGGAGAAGTTCGAATCTGTCCTGCAGCTTAGACACTGTTTAGTGTTCAACCCATATCTCGAGTTCTAAAAGTCCAAATGACCTCAATTTTTTTTTTAGAAAGATAAGACAATTTCCTATAACTTTCATGAGTGCAGTTGGTTTCAATTCTGATGTTATCAATAATGTTTTGTTCAGACAAGAAGATAAGGATTTTCACCAAGTTAAGAGTTGGTCACCTACTCAACAATTAGTCATTAAATCAATAGTTTCAAATTTTGACTTATAAAAAGAGACATTTGCCATGCATTTAGGCATCTTGGTTGTTCAGATCAAGATCATGCTTTTTATTTTTTTTCTTTATATTTTTGTAATGTTTAAGTTTTATTTCATGTTATATTTTCCTTAATCTCTTGTTTATGCTTTTCATTTCCTTTACTATACTTATGTTCTTATATTATGTATTTATGTTTATCTTCTTCATTATGTTTAGCTAAGTTTATTATGTCAATGTGAAAAGGTTTCACTAATGGTGTTAGAATAATTATAATATAAACTCAACATGGACTTCAATGTTTATATCCAAGAAAGTTTGTTATTAACATGTCTTATCTTTTTATCTTACTAATTCTTAATACCTTGCTTGTTAAATGGTTAATCTAGATTTGTATTGTATAACACTTGGTACAATAAATGCTTGACACTTTCATAGCCAACCGTATGATATAACCTACACATGTGATATGAAAGGAATTTGATTTGTTGTTATCATAAGTTAGCATCATGAATTCCTGACAATATTTAAAAGTATGGTGTTACTAAAATAAGATAATTAATATGATCATGTTAAAAATTTATAATGAACTATTAAGGATAAATCATCCAATTGGAACCTCCTTTGTGTGTGGTTTCCAGTTGATTAATAAAAAGAGTTTATACTATACTTATTTCTAATACTATTAGTGTATTCTCTAACCTTGATATTTTTTTTTTATCATTGCTGAATCCTGACATTAATTTTACATTTCAAAGTCCTCTTTAACTTATTATTATTATTATTATTATTATTATTATTATATAGTTAACCTCCTTGTGGTTCGACCCTGGTCTTGCCGGGTTATTTATTACTTCGACACTCCTGCACTTGGGATAAGACACCAATTTTTTGGTCATGTCATCTGACAAAATATTAAACCCAACATTTTTAGATTCAACTATGCGCTGAGCCCCCAAGTACACGTTGGTCTATTAAGGTGTTAAACCCGACATCATTGGATTCAACTATGTAGCTAAGCTCAAGTGCATGGGGGTCTAACACTTAACATCCTTGAGCTCAATTACGTCCTGGGTCCAAATACTTGTTGGTCTAGCAAGGTTCGATAACCAACATCATTGGGTCTGAAATCATTCAAAGTCTAAATACATATAGAGTTGATAATCTTTTTAAGTACCATGTTGGGTCACAATGATTTGTTTGTTTATTCTTGTGTCTTTTAACATAAAATGTTAGAAGTAAATAATGATAATCTTTTTATATCTTTAGGTGCATAAAAGTTTTTCAAGAGCTTACCATATTTTTATCAATATTAATATCATGTAAGAGATAATTTATCTCTTATTAATGTTATGTAAAGAATATTTATCTCTTATTAATGCTATCGTGAGAAGATGACATTTGAACCCCATCATTTAAGCAATGTGACAAAGTTCAAATGCTATATATACCATATGAACCATCCAAGTAAATGACTTACACCTTTTCTATTACCTAAAATATTCATATTTTTATTTTAAGAGTATTTACGTTACATAACTAGGAACTTTCTTAGAATTAAAAGCTTGTCTCATTTATTGCATTTCCTTACTAAAAGTTACTAATTTTATTATTCAATGGTCCCCAAATCCTACAAAAATAGATTGTTTTGCAAGTGTCAAGTCTTTTATCATCAACCATCAATTTCTTGAACTCTACAGGAAGAAATATTGAAGTGAACATGTGATTATTCATTATTTTAAGAAATAAAAAAACCTCATTTTTAAATATATTGGATATTTGAAACATTATTTGTGTGTTTAGAAAAGTCTTGAATTTGAACATTTGAATACTCTATGTTTGAAAAATACTTGAACACTTGAAATACAAGATTCAAAGAAATTTGAACACTTGAAAAACAAGATTAAAAGAAAAGGCAAGAAAAACCCATGTTAATAAAATGCATGTATGTTTGGTATTGTGACATAAGATGATTTTTAAAAGTATTTTTATTTAAAAATATATTAAAATATTTTTTTATTGTTAACATCAACATATCAAAATTATAAAAAAACACTAAAAAATACTAAATTAATATTTTTAATTAGGTATCACTTTTAAAAACATAAAAAAAAAAAACAAGAAATGACCACATAATTTAATTTCAAAATGTTAGAGGGGGGAATGGTGGGAGGCTTTTTTTGTTGACCGTTCCATAAAAATTGGTGGTCCAACCTATCATTTCATGTTTATCGCGACAAAATAATCAAAAATAGATGGCAGGACAGATCATGATGATTTATGCATCTAATCCCAATAGTGATTAGTGAATGATGTTTCAACAAATTAATCCATCAAACCTCCAGAACTCAAGTCCTGATAATCTTGCAAGAATAGGAAAAATTATCCAACAAAAGGTGCAGTCAACTATCGACGTAACGCCTTCCTAAAAAAAGGAAACGAAAAGTCAATGTTTCCAAGTTATCAGTCAATGCCATTACCATTTCTCTAAAAAACAGTGAGTTTTTTTAGGAAGCTGTGAAGAATAAATCCATTCCTAGCAAGTATTTAGAGGCTACCCTTTGTTTGTCCTAAATGGATTGTCGAGTGTGAGTCAAACAAACAGCCTTGGCTTCTTCTTTTGTTTGTACATTTGTATTTAATCTCCTTCAGCTTCTCGCCTTCCCTTTCATCACTTTATACAGACAGCCTCTTCTTCCATTCCTTAATCCTGTTCCTCCAAGGTTGCTTGCTGAAAGTAGCTGGATTTTCACCGCCTTGCATCACTGAAGAATCAGAGGCCTGTTCTGTGAGGTATGGTTTCTTTTTACCTGCTCAAATGCCAAATTCATGTTACTGGAATTTGAGTATTTCTTGATAGGGAGACAATCTAAATACCGTATAAACTAACAGTTCATGTTTTGGCAGAGCAAACAAGCTCTCTTTTTCTTAGCTATTATATTTGATAGTTTTGAGCAGGAGAGTCGAGCTTCATCAGAAAATAGATATTAGAATAATATTAGGCACCATGCAGGAAAAACAAGAATATGCCAGCCAGATTACGACAGATGAGTTTTGTTCTTCCTATATGCTCCTATTCCTGGTCAGAATATGAAAAACCTCAAGGAAATTTACATAATCTGTTGAGGGAAACATCAATGCAAACCCCAGTTAACATTATATCTTTTTTTTTAAAAAAACAAACTTGTAAGGGTGAATTCCTTACATTAAATTCAATAGAATTTTATAGATAAAGGAGCAAATTACCTTAGAATCTGACCCATCTTCTGCATTAGGTCCCGAGCCGGATAAAACAGGAACTCAATTTGAATTATGCTGGTCAAAATCATGGTTCTGAGACTGATAGGAAGCAATAGAAATTGGGAAGGGAGAGAGATTAACACTTGCCTGTAACCTTTCAAGAGTCAAAAGAAAATAGGTAAGCCTAAAGCCAAGCCAGAACCCATAACAATGTGTCTCAAGACACTCAAACACACCATGCAAAAGGCATTGCTACTTGTTATTGGCAAATGTGATTGCCACGTCCAAAATATGGCTCCATGTCTATGGATTGTAACTCAAGCATGGTATATATAATTCCTATCTCACTGCAATGAAAGCCTACCTTCGTCTTTTAGTTAAAGTTTATACTTTTGACTGCTCTAAAATGGAAGGAGTTAGGCAAGCCAAGGTGCTGCCAAACATTTCATGGCACTTTCACTACACACACACACACACACACACATATGTACACGTTTTGATGTAATAGATGCCACTCTTTAGATGCATGAATTCTGCCTAATCGTATGCATGCTTGTTCCATAAATGAGAGGCTTCCAGCTCACAAATTTGAACCTTTTCAGGTCGTAGCCTAAATGACTTGGGAGCAAACTTGTACATTGAGATAAGCATCAATGGAGAAGCCGCCAAGCCAGAGCACAGTCGGTGGTAAACCTATTACTACATTTGTGCAAACAGACACAAAGGCCTTTCGTGATGTCGTTCAGCGGTTAACAGGCTCATCAGAGGGTGATGCAGCAGAAGGAACAGCAGGAGCAGCAACAAAGATTGCAGGCATAAAGAGATCAACACCTAAACTCCATGAAAGAAGGCAGAACCTAAGGCCCAAGCTAGAGATAGTGAAGCCCCCTCTTATCTTCAAACCTAGTACATCGCCAACAACATCAGGTAATCACAGTCTTCTTCCAAGTCCAGCAGGAACCCCTTCGTTCATGTTCTCCCCTTCCACCATTTTATCAAAACTTTCAATCCAAGAACAGGAGAGCAGAGGAGAGTCAGCAATATCTGACTTAAATAACGAGGAAGAAGAGAAAGCCATTAAAGAGAGGCGATTTTACCTGCATCCATCACCACGGTCTAAACCTGGTTACACTGAACCAGAGCTGCTCGCCTTGTTTCCTTTAACATCCCCCCAAGCAAGTGACAAACACTAATTTTGACAGTGCATATCCTCCCACTGGAATAACTTTTTTCCATGCGAAGTAAAGGACGTTGTGTTAACTGTTACCATAAACAGATGTTATCGTTTTTGAAAAAGCACCAAGTACTGTAATGGTATTGTTCTTATAATTCTCAAGAGATCATTTTTCATCACAAATAAGCATGCGCGGTGATTCATGCGAGTGCAGAAATGACGACTAAGGTTTCCATTTTTAAATATAATGAATGAGAAAAAGTGCAGGGGATTATGTGCCATTGGAAGCCTTCATTATATCTTCTTGAAGCATGCATGGTTAACTTTTCAGGATATCGCTGTAGTCTGCCCATAGGTTATTTGTCGCAATACAATCAGTGTCCATTTTACTCTCATTTTCCTGACCTTTTTGTTGAATGTCATCTGTGGTCTAATTGCTGAGGGATTGCAACCACTTAACAAAAATGACAGAAGAAATCTGAACTCTTTGACAAGTGTGTTAACGGGTAAATATTTCTAAAGGAAAGGATTGACACACTGAAATCTAGACTATAACTAAAAAATTGTAGTGTAATAGTTGAATATATATATATATATATAACCGAAATTTCAACAAAGTTTCTTTTATATTTTTTTTTATACCAAGTTATCGACTCAATATTCTCAACCTGTAAACATCAATCAAAATAATCATCCCATCATCTGAACCTTTAAAACTCAACCATAATATCAAATTCTCATTTCCATATTCTATAAAATGATTATTTAAAGTCAATTAATTCATAGCATGCATTACATCATATATAAGTAATTAAGTTATATATTATAATTCTTAAACACAAAAGTGTATTACAACAAAATATTGGTTCTTCCAATAACATCAATTACTTAACAAAATTATCCATCGATGCATCTACTTTTCAATTTGAGGGTACCTAAAAACATAATCATATTAAGCATGATTAAAATTATACATTACAATAAACAAATAATTAAGGACTACTTATTTATGTGCATTAATGTAATTCCAACATCATTAAATGAAATATTTTATCTTTAGTTATTCAATAATTTCATCACTTCTTAATATGATTTCCGAATAGAAATAAATTTATGAAAATAACAAGAATATCTCTAACAAACCCACATATTTAACTTTAATTTAAATCAATTAAATCCAACAATTATCCATTATACCAAGTATTTATCTCATCAACCAGGGAGTTAAATTCTCTTAACTTACCCATTCGTCAGGATACTATTTCCCTTAACTAGGAAATCATTATCTTCATGTACCCATTTATCTGGGTATTATTTCCATTAACCAAAAAATAATTTTTCAAATTCACCTATTCAATAAGACATTAAACTACCTCTTTATTTCATAACTTTATACTAAAATTACTATCTAAGAAAATTCCTTCTACGATAATTTCAAATAAGCTATTAAGTTACTTTAAAGTGTTGAACACCTACTTGGTGCTTGTGTGCGCAACGAGGTCCCTTGTAGATTAGATCCTGCTGCCTCATCTGTACCAACACAATTTACCATTTCATTGCTCATTCATTTGAACTAGTACAATTATAATACTAATAACATATTTCTTGATTAAATCCAACACCTTTAAATAAGTTTAATTAAACTTTTAAATCAAAAAGGATAAAATCATCTTTTTAGTTTTTTTTATTGATACAAGTCCCCGAATTCTCCGACGATTTACTCGATTTGTCTAAAACCACCCACCTAAATTAATGAAGTCCAAATCAAAACTTTTTTCCCCTTTTCTCTCTCTTTTT
This sequence comes from Populus tomentosa, assembly GCA_018804465.1. Lineage (NCBI taxonomy): Eukaryota > Viridiplantae > Streptophyta > Magnoliopsida > Malpighiales > Salicaceae > Populus > Populus tomentosa. The sequence continues at coordinate 12,412,973 of CM031975.1, forward strand.
TTGTTATGTGTTATTGCCGAACTTCAATAAGGAAAGAAGGTGAGATTTTTTCTCCATTCTTACAAACATCATTATTCAATTAACTTATCAACATCAATTATCTACAATTTGATAAGATTTCTAAACAATTTTATTAAAACTCAATTGTCCCAATTTTCTTTTTCATAGCCGAAATTCATTTAAAAGAAGAAAGTGAGGATTTTTCTTCTCTCTTTGAAAAATCCTTACTTATTTCATCTATTAACATTTATAAACCTATATTTTCCCACAATTTCCAAACAATTGCATTAAAACCTTAGATCTTTCAAATCTTTCTCTTTGGCTGAAACCTCTAATAAAAAGGGGAAAGGGATTTTGTTTCTTCTATTTAAAATTAAACACTTACCCAATCATAATCCATGCTTTCTAATATGGTTCAATCATAATTTCCATTATTCTCATAATTAATATCATAAACCCATAATTTCACATAATCACAATAATTCAATTCCTTCATCAAAACATAAAATTTGAGAAATTAATCACTTGGAGCATGTTCTTTACTTTACTTTGATAAGGATTCAAGGAAAGAATGCAAAAAAAAAAAATCAAGTTGTCTTGTCCTCCCTCTTCAAACCCTAGCTTGAATTTCTTCTTCCAAAATACTCATAACACTAAAATCACCCCTCTAAATTTGTTTAACTAAGTTAATCACTCCAATTATACACTTTTATTGATGAAATCAACAAGAATTCAAGTAGAAAAATCACACAAAACCTCTCCCTCTCTTTGTTTTAAACCGTCGGCCAAGAGAGAAAAATGAGGCATTTATAGTCTAATTTTTCTTGTATTTACACATTGGCTCTCATTACTTCTTCTTTCTATTTTTGTCCCACAATTCTCTTTTTTACTTAATTTACACCATAACACCTTCTCTTTTATTCTATTGTATCTCTTCACAATACCTGAAATCCTTTTATTTAATCTATCCAGTGTTTTATTTATTTTGTTCGGATTATAATTTATCGGGTTTTCACAGGTGCATTATTAGGAATTCTTTGCATACGAACACAAAACTATTGTTTAGAAAGCTAAAAACCAGGAGTTTATAAACAATATATCTTGCATAGTACTTTCTCTAGTCATATCTGACATGTTTGCTTATCTTTACTATTCAATTATATTCATGTGAGGTAAAGTTCCATTAAGCACAGCAATAATCACTTCAATTCAAGAACTTAAATAAGAACAAGTTACAAAGTTTAAGGCGCATCCGTTTTATCTGTTGGAGTTTCCCAGCAGTTGGGAGACAGTCATACTAGTCTTTCAAAATAACATATGAAACAATACCAGGTCACTAAAAGAAATTGTCCAATTAAGTTGTTAACGAATAACTTTCAGATGCTATCTACTAGAGGTTATGTAGAATTTTATGATGTCAAAAGTTCTATGGTTGGGACTTGCCTCTCCAGGAATATGGATACTTGAGGGCAGATGGATGTGAGTTAGAGAGGCATTGAACCTTGATGCTCAACTATATAGAAACTGTGTTGAACAGAAATCTGCCAAAAAAAAAATCCTCTTAAGTTGATCATAAACCAGGTGACAAACAAATATTAAACAAAATGGTGACATGTTAGAGATAAATGAACAAGTGTAAATACAGCTATGAAAACCTCAGTCTCTTATAATTATGAAAATATCCAATCTCAATGCCCACAACTCAGTAAGGTATGCCACCAAAACAGATGAAGCAAGCAGAAGGAATTGTTTGACACATTGAGGCCTTCCAAAGGACTGTGGAGTGACTCATTTTGATGAGTTTGTACAGATTAAGGCCAAACAAGGGGTCTAATGAAATCCACACTCTTACAATTTGTCATTTAGATGCAATAGATTTTATCCCATATTTTGAAGTTTCTATAGAAGCAATAAGATAAAAACATTAATTTGAAGTTGGAAACATACCAAAACTGTAGCAGAGACTCATTCCATGATCCTGACACAGAAGTTCAGAAACATTGCATCCAATCGACTAACTTGAAGTGGATCATGTTTAACAACTGAATCAACATGAAGTAGAGAGATTGTGTCTACACCCCCAATGCAGCAGAATTATGCCTTAGAAAATTTATATCTGATTATAGTAACATCTTTTGCAAGGCAACTCCACTTGCTTTCACATCTAACATTCAGAAAGCTGTAAGTTTAACAGTTGATTTAATTGAAATGGCTCTTTGATTTGGTCATTTAAGGTACTTAATATTCTGTAAATATCAATTCTATGAGGATGAGAAGTATCTCCAGCCACAAAGACATTTTTTCTCCTCTCCACTTCAATCCAACTGCATCCTGCTGGCTTTTTAAGATCTCTTGTCCTCATCAGTTTCCTTATTTCCATGACTCCATCCCATCTAGCATCTGCTGCATACAGGTTTGACAAAACTACATAGTTACCAATATTCTCTGCCTCAATTTTAAATAAACGGTCCGCAACAAAACGACCCAATTCCACTTCATGATGGGTCCTGCAGGCACCTAACAGCGTCCCCCATATATTTGCATTAGCTTGAATGGGCATTCCAGTCACCATTGAAAATGCATCATCAATTCTACCTCCCCGAGCAAGAAGATCCACCACACAAGAATATTGTTCCATGGTTAGCTTCATTCCATAGACCTTCTCTATAGAATAAAAGATATTTAATCCTTCATCTACAAGGCCAGCATGACTGCATGCAGATAAAACAGTGGTGATGATAACATGATCTGGCTTTATACCCAATTCAATCATATGAAAGAAAGTCCCAAGAGCTTCCTTTCCCATACCATGCATGGCATATCCTCTAATCATGGCAGTGAATATAATCAGATCCTTATTTGGAATTAATTGAAAAAGTTTAAAAGCATAGCCTATGCTGCCGCATTTTGCATATACATCTTGCAGAGCTCCATCCAAGTGGAGATCACCAAAACAAGACCTGGTCGCATATCCGTGGCACTGCTTTATCAATTGCACAGAAGCCATTTCAGCACATGCTGGAAGGAGGCTCATGATAGTCACTGCATCGGGTTTTATTCCGTGAGCTTGTAGCTCATGGAAAAGACCAAGAGCTTGACTAGAACAATCATTTTCAGCATATAATCTAACCATTAGATTCCAAACGGAGAGATCTGAGGAAGGCATCCTGTTAAAAGTTATATATGCTTCATCAAGTAACCCACAATTGATGTAACCTGAGATCATTGCTTTGAAAGTGACCAAATTCCTGTTCTCTGATAAACTCTGGAAAACTTTAGATGCGTACTCAATGTTACCACATTTAGCATATGCATCAAGTATTGCATTTCCAATGGTAGGTTCAACATCAAATTTTGATGCTAAAAGACCATGCCTAATTGAGTAGCTATGGGCCTCTTTAACCTTGTCTTCTTTCAAAACATTAACACAAAAGTGAACAACACTTAAGATTGTAACAGAATCAGGTGTAGTTCCTTCACTAAGCATCCACTGTAATAATTCCAGAAACCAGGTATTATACCCACTCTCAACAAGGGCATCAAGCATAGAATTCCATGATATTAGGTCCCTACGAGAAATCATAAAAAATGTCTCGTATGCTCCTTCTATGTCATCACACTTGGCATAAAAACTAAGTAGAGCATTCCTGACAGATGTATCCTCACATAATAAAGGATGCCGAAGGACATAGCCATGAATCATTTTACCAACGTGCAAGTTTCTAGACTGTGCACAGGCAGGAATAATGCAGAGAAGGGTGACAGAATCTGGCTCAATCATGTCTAGAGTAAGTAATTCATGAAACAATTCCAAAGCTTTTGACCATTCACCATTTGATGCATATCCTGCAATAATAGCATTCCATGAAACCAAATCTCTCAATTCCATTCTTCGAAACAGCAATTCTGCTTCTTCTACCCGTCCAACTCTTAAATAGAAACTTACCAAAGCATTCCAGACAAAAACATCTGCTAACAACTCGTTATGCCGGAGCACATAACCGTGAATCTCTTTCCCAAACCAGTAAGCAATATACTCGTCAAAAGATGCACAAACAGGCAGAATATTAGCTAAGGTAGTATAATTTGGCTTTATTTGACCTTTTAGCATCGAACTAAACAATCTAAATGCATCCTCCATCAAATTATTCTCTGCAAACCCTGAAATAATCGCATTCCATGAAACAACATCTTTTTCATCAATATTATCAAAAGCAGCATAAGCATCTTGGCATACTAGTCCACATTTTGCATACATCGACACCAATGCATTCCCAGCAAGTGTATGTGTATCCAATCCAGATTTAATAGCATAACAATTCACACTCCTACCCATATACACATCCCCCAAGCGAGCACAAACAGGAAGAACAATAGCAGCAGTAACAGAACTAGGCTTCGGATAATTAGCACCATGCATTTCCCTGAATAACCTCAAAGTCTCAGCATCATAAACTCTGGACCCAGCATACCCAGATAAGAGAATGTTCCAAAAAATAGGATCACGATCATTACAACTACCAATTTCACCAAAAAGTTTCTTGCTTTCATCTAGAGCTCTGCATTTGGCATACATATTAAGCAGGGCCTTAGACACAGCATGGCAAGAAAAATGACCTATTCTAACAATACTCCCATGAAGAGCTCTCCCCCATTTTATAGCTGAAAGTCCAGCACAAGACTTGAGAATCGATGCAACAGCCTGATAATCTTGTCTAAAATCTCCATTACAGTCACTTATCATGGTATTCCATGCTTTTACATATGGCTCAACCATCTTACTAAACAGCACCACTCTAGTTTTTCTCGACAACCCGAGTTAAAAAAACAACTTTTTGTTATTGTTTTCAGCTACAAATGAAAAAAAAATGAGACCTTTTTCTTCACATGGAAATTTCAACAAATAGTTTGCATGCAAAAGATCAACCCTATAAAAGCATAAGAGCAAGATCCAATTGAGCTCAAACCCACCAATTCCTTGAAGATTCATGTTCCATTTTTTCAAAGAAGCACCTACTTCATTGGTCAACTGAAATTGGGTCCGATCCTCCTTTGAAGAATTTTGAAACTTTCAATGGTAAGGACCACCATTATATTGGTCACTTCACTTTCTCAGGTATTGCCCAATGCAATTTTTAGTTTATTACATCAAGGAAATGGCTTTCCTGTCCTCCAGCATACGTTCTCCAATGAAGGGTAGTTTGGGAATTCCAAGTATAAACTGAAAGGCCCGAAATTACCTCGAGCAAGAGCAACCCCACCCACTTTCCCTCTTTCCCTCTCAGTGGATTATTATTATCAATTAATTGGCAAGTCAATTATAATCAAATCAATCAGAGAAAAAAATAAAATTTAAATAGGGTTTCGGTCCCTGTATCTCCCTCCTTCTTCAAGAACACAGAAGACAAAGTTCTGAAGGTTTCTATGTCTCAAAGGTTCGATCTTTAATCTCTACAGTTTTTTTTTTTTTTAATTTAATTCAAATGGTTTGAGTCTTTTTTTTTTTCTGGGTTTTATATGACGATTAACATTTTAATAGATTAAAGATTGAAACTTTGATTGTGGGCTATTTTTTTTTAAAAAAAAGAAATTGATGTTTGGCTAATGAAATTGATGTGAATGGATGGGACAATCAAATGGTCTCTGACTTGGTGATTAAGGAGAATTTACTTATCGTTTTTTATGTTTGGATTAGTTGAATTGATGTGAATGGGAAACTTTGTTTATTGTGATTATGATGTAATCAAAGGGACATTAATTTGATGATTAATACTGTAAGAGATGAAGGAGAATTTATTTTTTCGTTGCGGAATATGTTGTTGTTGTTGTTCACTTTGATGTATGCATTAGTTAATTGATATGAATAAGAATCAAAGTGTTTACGGTGATTTTTCAACTCCCTTTGATTCTTGTGTGGGTTTCTTTTTGATGTATTTAGGAAACCTTGCAAGTATTTTGCTCAAGGAGCATGTTGGCGAGGGGATCATTGTAAGTTTGTGCACGAAAGGAAAGAGCCTCAACCTCTGTCAAGAAATGTAATGATATTTTGTGTTTATTAGTTTTTTTATGATGATTTGTTTTGGTTGAGTCAGGATTTGATTAGTTCTCTTATTGTTTGTTGGTTTTATATTACTTATTTATCGATGCAGGTTTGTACTTTTTATCAAAAAGGAAATTGCACTTATGGAAGTCGATGCAAATATGAACATGTCAAAACTTCCTGGGTAGCTTCTGGTGGTGTTGCCGGAGCATCATCTTCATCGAGTCCTCATCAATCTGTAATCTTAAGTTCTGTTCCTGCAAGTGTTGGATCAAGTAGGGATGGCAAAAAAGAAGATCGTCCTCTCTGTTCATTTGATGTTGCTGGTGATTGCCCCCATGGAGATAAATGTTCTTTTGTTCATGGTGATTTGTGCCCTACTTGTGGAAAACATTCCTTGCATCCCTTCCAGGCAGATGAGAGAGAGGAGCATTTGAAGTCATGTGAGAAGAACCAAAAGTTTCTTGTGGCAGTAAACGAAGTGAAGAAATTGAGTGCAGTGTATGCTTGGATCGTGTACTTTCAAAGCCCACAGCAGCTGAACGAAAGTTTGCAGTCCTACCTGAATGTAATCATCCATTCTGCATATCTTGTATCAGAAATTGGCGTAATGGTTCCCCAGCCTCTGGGATGGCATTGAGAGCCTGCCCAATATGTCGTAAAACATCACACTTTGTCATCCCAAGTCTTATTTGGTATTCCTCTAAAGAAGAAAAGCAAGAAATTATTGATACGTACAAGGCCAGGCTCAGGTGATCTTTTTGAAACTCTGTATATCTCTGCTTTTCTTGCAACCTGATTTGTTTGATCATCAATCTAATCTTGGATAGATTCAGAAATAATTTCAAACACATGCCTATTGTAGTTGGACACTTGTTAAGATATCCCTGTTCTACTTCTTGATGTAGTAGAAGAAGGAGATACAACTTTGTTCATATTCTGAACAAATTATCGGTTTAAGCATCGACAAGCAAGCTAGATACTGAATATGGACCTAAGAGAACTTGATATTCCTTAATTTGTGCTGTAGATTTCTGTTGTGAAATAACTGCAAACCTGCAATTATATTCATTTTTTTATTTTCTGTTTTTGCAGGCAAATAGATTGCAAGCACTTCAACTTTGGGAATGGGAACTGCCCATTTGGCATCAATTGTTTTTACAAGGTAAGATTAGTCAATTTGAATATGCAATATCAATTATATATTGCTTCTTTGTCTGTCGCACTGTTAGAGTATCTTGTGAAGATTCTATTTTTTATCTCAAAATGTTTTTCACAGGCGCTCAATTTACCCACAGACATTTAGTGATAATTGAAGGCTACCAAAGCTATAAAGCTATGTTTTATTCTTAACTGCACTTACCTGGACCTTTTTTTGTCTGATCGTCTGAACATGTGTTGTTAGACAATAACTTCTCTACTCTTCACACCCCCATTGCCAATGTGCTAGCCTAGCCTTCGCTGGCTGCCCTCTTTTGAAGCTGTAACTTTTTAAATTTGGGTGTATTGAATCTCTCTCTCTGGGTCTTGAATGTCTCTTCTTCTGTCTGTAAATTTTCTCACATGCATGTATTTTTAGGATTGTTTTTTGGAGGCATAGTTGAATGTTGTGGCTCTTTTTCCACAAATGGTAAAAAAAGAAAAAAAACAGATTTAAGAACCAGGAGATAAATCATTCTTTATCATTGGAAGAGTGCTTCCTTTATGTTCATTTATCGTTAGCTTATTGCTCCTCCTAATGAATATCTTGTTGTGTTGTGTTCTAGCACACTGTCATGCCGGGCTCGTATACATGGAAACATCACAAGCCCCCTCCAAGGAGGCCACCACCTCGTCGCAGATCCAATGCAGGGCATGTGGATTCATCATTTGATTATTTTGGGCCAACAATGGAAGATTTACTAGACATGTTTGATGATGATTATCTTGATTATGATAATTACTGCGATCCCTTTCATGAAGAATATCAACTGGACATCTTTGATTATGAGGATTATTTCGATGAAGAACGGCTTTCTCCTTTTGACATGGCTTTATTACTTGCAGGGATGGATTGTGGAGGAGCAAGTGACATCTCTAGTGATGAGGATGATTTCTATTAATTTATATAGCTTTTTATCCCTCGTTGCAAACAGTTTGAAAATGACATCACAAGTCATTTTGCTTTCTGGGATTTAGTATCTTTCTCCTCAAAAGCATCTTTTAGAAGATGAAGTTCGTGGTCTGTTAACTATATAAGGTTGTGTTGCAGGGGTTGTGTCAAGAACTGTATGTTCTGATTGCATTTTATTAGTACGGCTGCCAGGATTTTGATTGCCTCTATTTATATGTCACGGCAACATATTGGATAAAGATAGTAGGAATTTGCAATGTCATCGGTTTTTATTTTTGTTCTTATCAACACTGGTATTATAATTTTAGGAGGCTCAATTTTCATGAAAAGTGTGTTTATTTTTCGCATTTTGATCATCATTCCCACAAGAACATTTTAAAAAAAAAACATATGTACAAGAAACCAGGATGAGGAGATTCTGACATGTTGAGTGAAAGGAAAACAGGCTCTGGGCATTTGATTAGGGGTGATTATTTTTAATTTGATTTGATTTTTATTAAAAAAAATTAAATTAAAATTTTTTTAAAAAAATCAAAATTAGTTCAAATCGATTGGTTTTGATGCAGTTTGAATTTTCAAAATAAAAATTTATTCAAACCAGTTTGCTTTGATTTTTTTGATTTAATTTAATTTTATTTTTTTTGTTTTTTCTAGTTTAGATTTGATTCGGTTTTTATAAAATTTTAATTAATTTAATTGAATTATTTTTACAATTTGGTTTTTTGATTTTTTTTTTAATTTAATCAATTTTTTAGCTTACCCCTACTTTGATTCTTGAATATAACCCTCAGACAGACCATTTGTTTTTCTGGAACAAAAATACACTCTCTTCTCCTTTTAGGTTATACTTGTAGACGTGACAACAGAAATTATAGCTTAGTCCCTATGAGCTAAAACCCTAATAAATTAGCCCTCATGATCAATCTTAAGCTAATTCTTTGATTGTCAACTTATTATTAATGGATCCATTCCTTTTAAAAAGAAATTATCGAACATTAGCCTTTTTCATCTTCATTGATCAATTTAGATCTTGTTCATATCGTATGATTTCTTCTTTTCTTGTTTTTTTTTTCTATCAATATATTGGTTTATCCTTCTCTTAACAATATAATAAGGAATTATAATGTAAAAAAGATTAAGAGTATATTTAGCAGTGTGGTAAAAGTTGTTTTTCAAAAACTTTTCATGTTAAAATACATGTTAATAATATTTTTTTATTTTTAAAAAATTATTTTTAATATCAATACATAAAAACAATTCATAATATACAAATTATATCAATTGCGTTCCCAAACATATCCTAAAGCTCTTTGACATAATCTTTAATTGAACCTGTTATATATTAGGGTTTTGAAAACAGCTTTATTTTTCACTGTTTTTTAAAGTAGTTTTATATGAAAAATATTAAATTTATAATTTTTAGGTAGTGATTTTTATGTTTTGAAATAAAAAATAAAAAAATTATATAAAAAAATTATTTTAATATATTTTTAATTAAAAAACGCTTTTAGAAAAACACAAAAAAAAAAGGTGACAGTTCACCACGAACCAATGGAAGGACAAAATTATAATTTAATGTGATGACATAAGGATTGAAATATAGAGTTTGTTGAACTAGAGGGACTAGATTATTAGTTTTTTTTTTTTAAAGCACCATGATCTAAGTAACAACTAGCGACAAGAGACCCACTTGATTAAAAAGAGATTCTTAAAAATATCTTTAACACAACACAACTCCTTCTCCTAGTCATCCTCTACAATATAAAAATAAAAATATATCCATTAACTGTACCCAACTTCGAATCCATCAACACAACACCTCTCCTCTCTCTCATTCTCTGAAGAGAGAGTAACGAACGAATCTGCATCCATTGCTGTAAGAGAGGAAGGATAAGATGGCGCCACCTGCAGTACCAGGAGGAGGTGCTGTTGCTGCTGGAGGAGGGCAACAGGGACAAGGGCAGCAACGACAGCAGCAAGGAGGGATGGGGCAAACAATAACAGGGATAATAAGGATGGCTGTTTTTTGGTACTTCATATCTAAATTCATCTCTCCCAAAAAAGCCCCCACGGACCCCTCCATCCTCATCTCCAATCTCTTCCAAAAAGGAGATTCTTTGGTATGTTTTAAGGGTTTTTTTATTATTGCTGTTTTGCGATCTGAGTTTTCTTTTTTACTCTGATTTTTCTCTTATTTTGAAAAAGTTTTGATCTTTGTTGCTGTGTTGATCATGGATTGGTGTTTTTTGCTACTGGTGTTATTGGGTTGGTGTTAAACTTGTAAAGACAGATCAAACTTTAGAGATCACCACCTGAGGAAGTTGTTTTGAACATGCTAATTATATTTTTAAGCATGTGTATTATGAGAAGACTGATTCTGTTTGGGAATTTGTGAGTAAGGTCACAGTTTTGGAATTTATGCATCATGACCCTGTGATGTGGAATTTACCTTTACATGGTCATCACTGACAGTGTAAGCTGCTATGCAGTAGGATTTAGAAGCATTTGCAAGCCGGTGCCTCGTAATGGTTTGAAGTGGCAGTGACTACTGCTAGCGTGCAGTCCTGTGTGCTCGGGTTCTCACAGTTTTATTTGCAAAACTCTATCATGTAGTCATCTATGATGAGTTGATTTGGTGAATAGATACTGCTGAATAAGGGGCATAGGCATACCTAGAATTAGGTAGGAATGAAAAAGAGAGGGCCCCAGCCAGTAGAATGAGAAAAGCCTCCGAGTGATTCCATTTAAAAGGTGAGGAGTTATACTTTTCAATGGCAAGCAGAAGCGGCCACACCACACTCAATTGAACTCGAGTGTTTATGCCTATATAGTGGCATAAAAGTGAGGGACGTACTTACTCTATAGACAATTCTACTAGAGAGTGGGTTGTACCAGCAAGAAGCTATCAAGCAGTTAGAAGGCTTCTTGGACCACCTGCCCTGCTGACCTACTTCCAATTTGAAGAATTGAATCTCGGATCAAAGGAGATTAGGTTATGTCAAGTAACGTTGAAGAGGTAGCTAGAGTAAAATGCTACTTCAGGATCTTAGGAGCCAGAAAGTGTAGCACTAGAGCCGTATGACTGTTCCTGACACAAAACGGGATGTCAATCTTTTCCCGTCGAGGCAGTCCTCTATTTTCAGTGATGTATGACAAAAGGTCTTGAATATCTAAGTTCTAGTTTTTCAGCATGCTGTTTTTCAATATAATGAAAGACTGGTTCTTTAGCCTGGTTCAGTTAACCACATTTGGTTTTCTTTTGGAACGTTTTAATTGGGGCCTGGATTTTCAACTTGGGAACCTTATGCTTGTTTTCCTTGTATTCTCTTAAATTTTGGATTCTATGTTAACACCTGGTCATTAGTCCCTGCTAGAAGCGGTGAAGTGGGAGATAGGAGTGTTTGCTGGCAGAGTTTCCTTCCAACGCTTTAAGCATGATACTGATTACAAAGATAATAAAAATTGTGTAGTGAATCAGCAGTCTAGTACTTCTTATACAAGGATAATGTGTAATTGGCTATGGTATGTTGCTGGAAAGCAGCAAATTATGCACATTTAAAATATGTAAGAAATTCATCTGGATGTTGTAATTTTGGTAAAATCAACCCAAGAAGGCTTCTAACTTTTCATCTTCTTACAGTCATCAGAAAAGACATGGATATATGTAGCTAATGATTTAGAATGAAGCATCTCAAGATAAAATATAATAAAGATTCACATGTGGAAAAATATTGGATTTAATAACTCTTTTGAATTGTCTTTTTCCTTGTCATATATATATTTTAATGATGCTGACAATTTCCTTTTGCTTGTGATCTTTTTTGTTAGCAGTTTTATTCTAATTGAACTTCATCTGCTTTCAGGATATGTGGTTCTATCTCTCTGAGCAGGCAAGGTTTAATGACTTCAATAATGAAGGTGCGCTTATTTGGCATGAAACAAATATACCTTATGCCATTTGGGGACCTGAGAGCACAAGGTCTCTTTCTTTGAAATACTATCCATCTGAGGTACCACAGGCTTCAAGCACATAATCTAACTTCCTATGTCCTATTTTCAAGCAAAATTCATTACGATTATATTCTGAAAGACAGTATTAAGTCAGTTATATTCCTTTTCCCCTATAAACTACCAATAAACATGACGGCATTTTTCTCTCCCAGGCATTGAAGCACAATGGCACTCTTTATGCACATGCTTTCTTTGCACGTTCTGGATATCCACCAGACCCAAGTGATCCTGAGTACCAGCCTCTTGCTGCTTTTGGAAGGACACACCGTAAGATTTTGTCCATGCACATCAGATTTATCTTTCTTTTCATTATTTGATGACATCTTGGTTGATACAAATCCTGATGTTAGTATCTCTTCCTTTTCAACAATTCCAGCTGTTGTTGCATATTTGCCCAAGTCAAAAACAGATAAAAGGAAGAGCTTGTTGGGTGATTCCAAAGACTCCGAGGGTGAAGTGGTTTCTCAGGTCTCTTCTTGGCTATTGTCATTTTTAAAGTTACTTGAAGATGAATTTTTCATTGATGAGTTCTATCAAAAAGAATTTCAATATGTCTTATTGTTAATGTTATTTGATATGCATGAATATGATAACTGTTTTGGCAATCATACCTGCTGAATCCTTTGAAAAACCAAGTCTTGTCCTAGATTTGGGGGGCACCATTGTTTTCCGTTCAGACTTCAATCCTGAATGGTTCTCAGAATTTTGGTATCCTAGCATTCAGAAACTTGCTGGTTTCCATCATTTGCCTTTCTTCTTTGTGACACTTTTTCTCATTGTATTGTCCTGCATTTACAGTCTTAATACAAATTTATGTTAATTGCTTCAGGTGGTTGATGATAGTCAAGCTGATTCTAAAGATGATGGCCCTGTAGAATGGATTTCATATTGGAAACCTAATGTTACAATTAATCTGGTTGATGATTTCACAAAGTATGTTTCCTCTCATTGTCAAGGTTCTATAAGATTTTGCTTCTATCAGCAAAAACAAATAAGTTGAAAATAGGAACTTACTGATCATCTCATCTGATATGGTTTGGAGGACTAAAATGCAGATGGGGATTTTCTTTTACTTTTTTCATATTAGTTATAATCCTATTATCATTGAGAATATAAAAGCCTGTATATGCTAATACATGCATTTCTTTTTCTAATGATGGTTCTGCTCTGCTTTGCTGGTAATTATGCTAATTTTTTGTCTATTTTTTTCCTTTGCAGATACCCCCATAATGCTGTACCGCCAAATATTGCTCCTTGTATCCTTACATTCTTGTATTTCTTCAAGTATAAATTTATTTATATGATTTCTTTTTCCATTTCCTAGAGATTTTGAAAGAAGTTTGTTGGGTACCATTCTGAAATGGTTCAAACACCTAACCTGGCAAAGTTGAGCCCCCTCCATTGTCAATTCTACACTTGAAAACTTTTCCCACTAGGAGCTGTAGAGAAATTTACCAACAGGAGGAATAAAAGTGACAATTTTGTAATGTCAATGGACAGCCACATTGCTGTCATTGTGGCAAGTGTTTAATTTGACCGCGATACAATTAATTATATCTATATGTTTACATGCAAACATAAATGAGTAGTTATACAATTGCACACTCTATCTAGTGCACTGGCACTGTACTGTAGATGACATATATGTATAAGAATAGCAAAGAGGTAGGCTTACAAAAAATTTAGCGATGTGCTTCTTATGCGGCTCTGAAGCTTGCTAAATCATGTGTCAAAATAAAAATTATCAAGTTGTCATTTTGGCTTTGAGTTCTTGACTTCAGATTTGCAGACTTGAATGTTGAGCCTACTTCAGGGAATTACTTCCCCACCATATTCTTCAATGAATTCTGGCTGCTTCGAGATAAATTGATCGCACTTAATGAGACAGTGACAGAATTGACACTTAATTTGGAGGTGGGTCCAATAAGCATGACAAAATGGCAACTATTCATGCAGATTGATCAGTCATTCCAGGTTCATCGTAGTTATGGAAGCATGCTTGAAGGCGAGGCTGATGAACTGAAGGTACCACTTATCTATATTCAAATCATAGTATGAAATTGGGTGGCTGGAGAGTCTAGATTTAGTTGTGAATGTGATGCATAACTTAAACCTTTTAATTCAAAGTCCACTTAGTTACATATACTCTCACTTTCATTTTCACTTCAAATTGTCTTAGATTAGAGACATTAACATGGAGTTGCTGAATTGTGAAATAACTCCATTGTTTAGTTCAAGTTGGTTTCTAACTAGTTGACTTGGATACCTGAGCCATGATAATACATAAATTACTTTATAATCTTTTCTTAGATGGATAAAAGCATAATTAATTGCTCCCTGAAGCTAAACCCTAGGTTCAGAAGCTAACTTCTTCTGCTGATTGTTTCCTTGCTGCTCTTTAAAGCCAAATGAAAGTTAGGAATTATCTGTGTTTTCTTGTTTTCCATGTACTGATTAGTTGATAATCTTTTCAGAGGGTGTTCTTGGAAGGAAATCCTTACCTCCTGGTGATTACCATGGTTGTTTCAATGCTTCATTCAGTGTTTGACTTCTTGGCGTTCAAGAATGGTGAATTATGTCCTCCCACAATAAGATTCCTATTTAACTTTAGGATTTGTTGTCTCTGCTGATGCTTTTTGTAGGATGTATATGGGGCTTAACTTCTTTTTTTATTCTCTGCAGATATCCAATTTTGGAACAAAAATAAGTCTATGGAAGGACTGTCTGCAAAGTCTGTTGTTGTGAGCTTTGTTTCTCAGCTCATTGTCTTTCTTTATCTGCTTGACAATGACACTTCATGGATGATTCTCGCAAGTTCTGGAGTTGGCTGCTGCATTGAGTTTTGGAAGATAGGGAAAGCCATGCACATAGAGGTATCATTCCTGATCATTTTTACTGAGATTTGTTAGTCCTTCTGTGTGTGGATGTAACTCCACACAGCTGGCAAAGGTTTAATGTTGGTATTTTTTTTGTAGACATAAAAAAAATAGTAGGTTTTCACACGTAAATATTTTTTTTCACTGTGGCTTATTAATGTTGCATTTGTTACATCTCTCGTTATGACATCTATATCCTTCGGTCACAGCATTAACATTCGTGCATATGTTTTTGCTTCTATCTTTATCTGCTTGCATGTCCTTGTAGCACACTATGAGCAAATTCTTTTTACTCGTCTTCTGATTTTTGAATTCTGCATGTTTTACATTTGCTGATATTACATCCATCCTTCAGCTAGTTGTATAAATGTTTGCTAATATTAGTTTCATGAATTGTCAAGTGACAAATTTTATAATTGTTCTCTTGTCTCCAGATCGATAGAAGTGGAAGAATACCTATGTTAAGGTTCCGAGATCGCGAGTCATATGCAGGGAATAAGACAAAGGAATATGATGACCTTGCAATGAAGTATTTGTCCTATGTGCTATTCCTCCTTGTTGCATGCTCTTCTGTTTACTCACTAATGTATGAGCGCCACAAGAGCTGGTATTCATGGATTCTCTCTTCACTCACAAGCTGTGTTTACATGTTTGGTAAGCCACCGTTTGCTTCCATCCCTTCACTTATTCTGTATTTTTTCTTAAAACCTTCTCAACAAATTGAGAGTTTTTGTTATACGGAGCAGAAATTTGAATTATGTTTTTTTCTATAATTAATTTGTTATTACAGGTTTCATCATGATGTGCCCTCAGTTGTTCATAAATTACAAGCTGCAGTCTGTGGCACATCTTCCATGGAGGCAGATGACATACAAGTTCCTTAACACCATCATTGACGATCTTTTTGCATTTGTCATCAAAATGCCAACATTGCATCGGCTTTCTGTCTTCCGTGATGGTGAGATATAGTCAACATTCCATGGTCATGACAGTCATATGTAAGATGGTCCAATTGTGCACTGCTGACAATATTAGTTTTGTTTACGTTGCAGATCTTATATTTCTGATATACATATACCAGAGGTGGGTTTATCCGGTGGACAAATCACGTGTTAATGAATTTGGTTTTGGTGGTGAAGATGATCAGGCATCGGCTGGTGAAGTAACTGCTGCAAAAGAGGAAGAGAAGAAAACTAACTGAGCTGTTGTCAAATCCTTTGAAACTATAGCACATAGCTAAAGTTCAGATAGGATGTTTTGAACCTTTGTTTTGATTTCATTAATTATCATAGAATGTTTATCCAGAGATTTTGTTGGTATTTGATTGCAAAAGTGATTTTGAGATCCCCTTCCTGGGTTATGTTCCGCCGGTTCCCACATATTGCTCTGTGTTTGTAGATTTGGAGTTACCTGCAACAATTGAACCTTCAGACAGGTAAATAACTGCACTGTTGGCTAATGCATGAAAAAATAAATAGCCTGCTGACCACATAAAACGAAATATGCAACCATCCATTCCCGCAAAAAAAAACCCCATAAAAAGAGTCTTCCAGTAACAGATGAAAAGCACCCCGCATCCTCTCTTTTTTGGCACGTATTTCCTATCCCTGGGGTGATAAAACTCTGTATTCTTTGCCAGCTGTGTATTCACAAGAGAGAAACTTGAAAATGCGTCAAAAGTTTCTCAGTGCTTTGTGATCAAGAGTTCACACCACTGTTCTATTTCTATAGCCGTTTCTTCCAAGTCTCACCTTGGAACTTCAGGCATTGCTAGTGCCATCTGACTGGTTTGGAGTGTACATCTTCACAAGGCTGGCTCCTCGAGCATCAAACTCTCTATTTCAAGCTTCCTGCGCTTCATTGCAGTCAGCTTCTCAGCATGTTCTTTAATCAAGTCATATCCCTCTCACCCAAATGCATAGCAATATTGTAGAGTATAGGTTTTATTAGAAGTCCATAACATGCACACAGCAGCATCAAGCAGCCAACATCAGTTTTCAGGTGTACAATCTTTTCTATGATAGACAAAATTGTATCCAGTTAATAGCAGTACCTCTTCCTTGTTCTGTTCATGATGCATTTGGGTTCTCAGCCTCACAATACGCTTTTCTTCCTCTGTCTTCCGCAGCTTCTCATTCACTTTCCCAGAAAATTCTTCGAGTTGTTCTTCGACAACCTTGTTCTTCAAGTATAAGAGTTGCTGGTTGTCCTCAGCCATTTGCCTGATTTGGTTCACAGCCATCAATCCTTTCCATTTTGCCGAACACTTCACCAGCAGAAGACGTATTCATCTCCGTCTCACCATGGCATTATCATTGGAAGGCAAGTTATTAAACTTCTATTCCTCCCCACTCCACAACATCCCTCTATCAGTAACACCAAACCCTGCTATCTGTTTTTTGTTGAAATACATAGATTGTAGTGTATAGCATTAATATGTAATTAATAACGTGGTGTATATATTTTTATAAAAATACATTTAGCTAATAAAATATGAAATTAATGTTCTTTGATGTATAATATACTTGTAAACATTGAAGGTCCTTACATAAGATTCAGGATTTTTTTATTATTTGAGTGAATGCTACAAAAGCATTGCCATACACAAAAATTGTGTTGATTGGATTATTCTAGCCCTGGCCCAACCCCTAATAGCATTCTTTTGCTTGACTTCAACAAGAAATGAATAAATTATCGTATCAATATTTGTGAAATGTTGTTGCTTGTGAGAAGATGAGCCAAGTTTTTGGGGCTGTAAGCCTGCAAGTGTATATAACTGGTAGAGTTTATAAGAGGCGAGAGGTAATTATTGATATAGTCACTGCTACCATGGCTGGTGACTTTGCCAAGAACTGCCTCAATTGCTTGCCATCCATTATCCTCTTCGATTGGCTCAAGGCACTCTCCAAAATTTGCACATGTTGGCTTAAGGTATACCTATCTCCTTGTACCATTTTAAGAAGGCAAGACTTTATAAGATTAGTTAGGTAAATATTAATTACTAGAGGTTTTTGCATGACTCATCAAGAATCCCTTCTGCTGCTGAAACACAATTTACTTCACTCAGAACGCTTTCTGCTGTTGAGAAAGTGATTGCGAGGGCTGGAAGAGGAGGTAGACCAAGCAACTCCCCTACAAAATCTACGAGAGAAGAAGCAATATTTCACGTGCATGGCAGCGTATAGGGCAATATCAAAGTGTACATGGTGTTAGAGACGTTAGATGTCTAGAGTTTATGACGTGTTAGGTCTCTAGTTTGAATCTGTCAATAACTCCTAGTGTTTAGGAGCTCATTTTGTTTTTCAAATTAGTGTTCGAGTGCTTCCTAGTTGTTTATCACCATCTTAGGGTTGTTGACGTGGGCTGTTATTTTGCTGTTCAGTTATTTGTAATGGCTTTATAAGTCAATTCACTTTCATTCGATCTACAACAGATAAACTTCAAAGAACTTCAAAGGTCTTTGATTTAGAGTCTATTTGTTCTAACAATTTGACATCAAAGCTCCTAATCGGGCCTCATTGTGAGTGTTAGAGAGGAGAGAAACAAGGGAGTGAAACATTTAGGAGTCTCGTCAAAGAAGGAAATCCAGTACCAGAAGCTGGTGGCTCGTGGCTAACAGCAGCTCAGAGGAAGACGATGGAGGATCAGAAGCTAAAAGACTTAAAAGTCAAGAACTACCTATTTCAGGTCATCGATCTAAACATTTGGGAGACAATCCTCGTCAAAGAAACGACGAAACATTTTGTTGAAATACATAGATTGTAGTGTTTAGCATTAATATGTAATTGTGTATATATTTTTATAAAAAAATCATTTAACTGTTTCTCTTTTCAGGATGCATCTGACTTAGAGTGTGTTTGGCAGTGTGGTAACGGTTGCTTTTAAATAGTTTTTCTTATCAAAATACATGTCAATAATATTTTTTTATTTTTAAAAAATTATTTTTGACACCAGCCCATCAAAACGATCCAAAAGGTACAAACCACACTCAATTTTAATTAAAAAAAAATTAAAATTAAACAAAACACAAATTCAAACACAACTCCAAACATGCTCTTAATGTATAAGAGATTATCATCCATCCACCACGTACCTAATTCTTTTGTAGAAAAAGTTAGAAACGGTTTTGCTTTTGAGCATGAACCACGTTCTTATCTTTTTAGCTAGAGGTTTTTATGCTCTATTACGTCATGTTGTTATTTTTCCAAACAATTACAATGACATCATAATTATTAAATTCAATAAAAAAATAGAGTAATTGAACATTATTTTTTAATAGAAAAACAACTTTTTAACTATTTTTAATTAGATTAACTTGAGTTTTTAATATAATTATATGGTATTAGATTAATTTTCTTATTAAGTTTTTTGTGAAAAATTTTACATTTCAAAGCGTTTTTGAAAAAAATTAAAAAAAAAAATTTATTTTAAATTAATTTTTTTAGTGTTTTCAGATTATTTTAATATGTTGATATTAAAAATAATTTTTAAAAAATAAAAAATATAATTTGAATACATTATCAAATAAAAAATATTTTAAAAAATAACTATAAATATATTTCTAAATATGCCTGACCAGACCGGTCTAAGTTTTTCATTAATACACTGACAAATTTGTTGTTAGATGATCATCTTATATTGATTTTATTAAAGTGTTATCATTGTTCAATTAAGATTCCCCCAAGCAGGTCACTTGGATGGAGAATTGAAATCCAATTTTTTAACATTGATTACAAAAATTATTCAGATATTTTATGTCAACAAATTTTTTTAAAATGATATAATCAATACCGGCTAATATTTTGTTTTATTAAGTAATAAATAAATTTTCAATTTATTTTACATGTAAATAATCAGGTATCTTTCCAATATTCTTTTTAAAATCAACATATTAACATCTTAAAAAATCAACTTAGCAATACTGCCACGTGTATATATATTAACATTGAAAATAATATTTTATTTTATTGATTATCTCATCAATGAAATTATCATTATTAATATAATCTTTTTTCTAAATAATAAAAAGTGTATTTGAATTAATTTATAAATTAATTAAGATTAAGAAGATGTTTAAGAGTATAGTGATTTTTATTTTTTAAAATATTTTCACTCAGAAATATATAAAATATATATATTTTATTTTTTAAAAATTATTTTTAACATTAATAAATCAAAACGATTTTAAAATATAAAAAAATTAATTTAAAATAAAAAATAAAAATAATTTTAAAACGGTTTATTTTTTTTATTTTAAAAACATTTTTAAAGAATTTAAATATTCTTATTTTTTTTCATTTTAAAAACTTTTCAAATCATTATTTTAATATATTAATATTAAAATTAACTTTTTAAAAATAAAAAAATATTATTTTAATATATTTTTAATAAAATAACACTTTAAAAAATATTCACCGCCAAACTTCCAAACCCCACTAAGGCTATGTTTGTTTCCTGGAATTCACTTTTTGGAAAATCATTTTCCAAACTTTCTTGTGTTTGTTTGCCATTAAAAAAGTTAGTCAACAGAAAACACTTTCCAGTTAAAAAAAAAATTAGTTTGGTTTCCAGAAAAGTATTTTTCTAGAAAATTTAGGTGGAAAACATTTTCTGGAAGTTATGAAAAATTTAGAAATGTCATATTATTTGCTGATTATATCAAATTTGGTCATCAAACTTTTGATTATTATATATATTTTGTTTTGAATATTTATTTTTAAATTTCATCTCTTAAAATTTAATTTTTATATTAACTTGGGTCTTTATTTTTATAATTGTTATTTGTTTTTTTTTATTATTTTTTTATTGAAATTTTTTATGTATCAAATTTGATTCTCATTCTTTTGATTGTTACTTATTTTATTTGAAATAATTTATGAAATGTTAATTATTATTATTTTAATTTTTTTATCTTTTATATTTTTTTAGATTTGATCTCTATTATTTTAATTATTATTTATTTTATTTGAGATACTTTATAAAGTTATATTTTTTTCAATTACATTTTCTTTTAACTTTTTAATTTGTAAGATTTGTTCCTCATTATTTTAATAAACTTGAGAAAAATAAAATATTAATAAATTATTTTCCAGTTTATTTTCCATGATAACCAAACACTAAAAAATATTTCCAACTTATTTTTTATTATATTACCAAACATTAAAAAATAATTCATATTCCTAAAATTTACTTTTTCAGAATTTACTTTTTAAATAAAAATTAATTTTCAATAAATAAACAGCCTAAAATATCAACGAAACTTCCAAACTTCCAAACCCCACTAAAATATCTACGAAACTTCCTAGTTCCCACCATAAAGGGCAATACAGTAACTCTCCATGAAAAGATATTTGGTAAACGTCTAGAACCAGTCAGCACTCTTAGCGGCTAGGATTTCTCCTCTAAATCTAAAGGACATGATGCTAATCAAACTCGTGCTGTTCTGAAATCCAAAATCACAGTCACTCACTCCACTCTCCCCACCCCCACCCCCACCCCAAAACGTTTCGTTTTCCCCCTCACTTACTCTATCAATCTCATTTTAATCACCAAAACACTTCCTGTCTCTCTAATCTTTTAATCTCCACCGTCAGATCTACCAGATCTAGAACATTCCTGACTTCCCTTCAAGCGCCGCCGTAACGGATATGGTTGTTAACGGGAGACCAATTAAGAGGATGAAGAGGAGAGTCACAGCTGATCTCTATAACTTCCTCACTTTCCCTGCCTCCTCCTCCTCCTCCTCCTCATCTTCGCTTCCTCCACCTCGCGGTCCTTTCAGATCCAACGTCAGGTCGTTTTTAACTGAACACGCGCTGTTACCTCCCCCCTCCTCGCTTTTCCCTCATCTGCTCACATGGCAAATCTCGTTTCGAGTCGGTGAATTAGTGGAGGTCGGCGGTGGAGAGGCGGGGTCGGCGGTGGTTTCTTTGGATGTGGTGGAGGAGGATGTGGCTAGATCTAGAACTGTTTACTGTGATCAGTGTCGAGTTGTTGGTGAGTTAACTCAGCTCGAGTTACTGAAAAACGCGTTATTTTTCCTTCACGCTTTCTCTTCCCTTGCCATTTGTTGGCCGGGGCGGGAAACTCGAGAGCTCTCTTGTTATGTGCGTGTCTCTCTCTAGTTTGTTTTGTTTTTTTACTTTTTGTAAAATAAATAAAAATGAAATACCGCGCCATATCACGTGATCGTCTCGTGAGAGTGTCTATTGAATGAGTGAACGAGAAGATGGTAACTTATCGTGAGAAATTGGCGGTGTTGTGTGACTTGGGTGGACGGGTAATGTGGGGCCCAGAGCAATAATGACAAAAGACAAAATGATCTGGTGTCGATTAATGTTATCTCAAGTTAGGGTAGAAATGTCTTTTTGACACGTGGCGCTCTTTGGGTCCCTGCTTTTGTTGTTTTAATTTTTTTTTATTGATGGGTGCTGTTGCGTGACAGCTATTCTCAGCATTTTTTGGCGGTAATGCAGCATGCTTGCTTGTCTTGTTGCGGTGGCCAGCCTTTGGTTTAGTTTTGGTGGGACCGTATCGTGCATGCACCTGTGTTGCCTTCTTTTGATGGGGATCATGAATTTGTTTTTGGTTGTAAAACCCATGTTGTGCTTTGACTATTCCAGTTGCTTGGGCAATAATGCTTGGTTGTGGATAATGAGTTGACGGTACTGTTGTCTTTGAATAGGATATTTCTATTTGTGGTCTCAACTGGGTTAGTTGGTGCTTGGTAGGTGACCAAATTTAATTTCCTTTTTTGAATGTTTTTGATGCGTCTAGAAGTTTGTAATGTTGGCCATGGGATGATTTTTTCCCCCCATAATGTAAAACTGGTATTCTTAAGATGGATGAGAGTGGACTCAATATGAAAGAATGATGAAGTTATGGGGTTAAACATGGGGCCGCTTTGGAGTATGACTGTTTGATTGCTTTCTGAGGAAAAAATTGTGGGTGATAGATTAACTTATGATGTGTTTAGTTGAACATAATGTCATCTGATGGACTTAGAAGGTGAAAAGTGTTTTTTTTTTTTTGTACTCTCACTGTCATTGCTTGATTATGTTTTTCGAATTTTCTGTGTTAGAAAATAGTATTGTGATTGTTTAGATTTTGCTCGTGTTACTTATTTGTTGTTTTTTTCCTCTGCGTGGTAGGTTGGAGTGAACATCCAGTATGCAGTAAGCGTTACCATTTTATCATTAAGGCTGACGGTAACTCCATTGGTGGGTATCATAAGCCATGCACTTGCTGCGGAGACATCCTGCATTTGTCTGAATCAAGGTGAGAACCCTTAGTTATCCTCAGCTTCACCTTGTTTAGCATTCATTGTGATAATATGTTGGACATGGTATCTTGTTCTTTTATTATTTGGCATAATTTAGTGCTGTATTCCATTAATGCAATGTTCATACTTAATATGATATACAGTAATTATGTACTGGTACATTATGTCGATCTTTGTTAAACTATAATTTTCTTCTTGTGATTTTTTGATGTAAAAAATGCATGTTTGTGGTCTGGGGATAGCATGACCAAGGAAATAGGCTGTCCTTTAACAATCTCACGAGTACACTTTGTCTGCCTCATAGTTTTGCTTGAAGATATAATTTACTAGATCTGTTTAATAGTTGTTACAAATTGCTTTGTGGAACTGAATTTTGATACATTGGTGTATTGAACTTGATTAATGTTGGGATCAATGCTAATATCTTACCTGTTGATAACCCTGGTTGATTTGAAGTTAATACTTTATCTGCATCATTTTTGTGGCTTTTGATGATCTTCTGAATTTTCTATTTTAGGTGCAAGGCATGTGACCATATAATAACTGCAGATGATGTAGAAGAGTGGGTCCATCACCAGTTGGAAGACACCACTCATCTTTTACACGGGGTCATCCATGCAAATGGTTACGGGCACCTTCTTAGGGTAAATGGCAAAGAAGGGGGCTCCAGGGTCCTTTCTGGATGCCATATCATGAACTTTTGGGATCGGTTATGTAAAAGTCTTGGAGTCAGGTTAGGATTTCTCTATTGTACTTCAATTTCATGCTTGTTACCTGGTGAGAGTGTTCTGTTAAGTTGAAATTAATTTCTAATATTTGCTAGCTCATAATTTTTGTCGGAGTTCTCTACATAAACCTTCAGTTCCCAGTTTCATGCTTGTTACTTAGTGAGACTATTCTGTTAAGTTGAAGATGATTTCTAATATTTGCTAGCTCAAAATATTTATTGGAGTTCTGTACATAAACCTTAAGCTCTTCAGTGTGTTTCTCTAAGACCTCGTTGCTTTTGTGTTTCAAAAGCACTTTTGAAAAAAATTGATTTTTTATTTTTTTACTTAAAATTAATTCTCTTTTTTTTTTTTTCAGGTCGTTTTGATGTGTTGATATCAAAAGTAATTTTTTTAAAAAATAAAAAATATTATTTTGATTTATTTTAGAGTGAAAAACATTTTAAAAAACAACTATTACCACACTCTCAAACACCCTCTAAGTAGATGTAATCTTTGGAAGATATTTCATGGTCTAGGAGAATTTGAATACGGGAAGATGGAGATAAGTAGTTGATGTTTTGGACCGCTACTTGTAAAAGACAAACATAACTGTGGAAGGGCTGAAATTTGTGGAAGCCATCTATGGGGCTGTTCTTTTGGGTCATTGAAATGTTCATTTTGTTAATTCATTTTGGTGTGGATTTTGTGGAAGTTGTAATTTGTCTAGTGATTTGGTAGATAGAATGCTTTATGCTTCTCTTGAAATCAAGGGTTTTGTACATATTATTCTGGAGATCAGAACGCAGTTGATATTTTATACTCTCTCTTAATCTTGTTGGATGTTGGTTTTCTTGTATGGTAGCATGAATCCTGTTAGCCTCCTGATTTCATCTAATTGTAGCTGGGAATTAAACCAACTATTTTGTCTTTTTTTCCATGCATTAACAGAAAGGTCAGTGTGATGGATGTATCAAAGAAGTATGGTATAGAGTACAGGCTACTTCATGCTATCACTAAAGGCCATTCGTGGTATGGTGACTGGGGCTATGAGTTTGGTGCTGGCAGTTTTGGTTTAACAGTTGATGCCTACAAGTCAGCTGTTGAAACACTCTCCAGCCTACCTTTGTCCATCTTTCTTTCCGAAGGACAGAAAACACACACTCGCTTGCAGGATACAATAAAGTTTTACCAATCTTTGTCAGATCATGAGCTTGTAAATACTAGAGATCTTTTCTGTTATTTGACAAGTTTGATCCACGATGCTCACAAGTCTACCTCAGGGGTTGATGATTCTAGTTGCAAGAAGTGTCCTTTTTATGCACCAGGGATTTCTCCTTCATGGACTCGGGGTGATATTGAACGTGTTGAAGAAGCCATGTTTAGAGTACTACGAGCGGTGTCTGGGTCCAACTGGGTAAGTTGGCGTGCACTTAGAGGCGCTGTTTTCAAAGTGGCTCCTCCAGAGCTCCTTGATCATTGCCTGAAAGAACTTGGAGGGAAATTTGCAGCTGACGGAATGATTGTTAGCTCTCGCTGTAATCCTAGTACAGGTGCTTTTGAGTACAGGTTAGCAGTTAATCTATCCATTACTTGATTCATGATTGGCATATATAGAACAACTTAAAATTTGAAGAGGTTTTCTGGCTGTCCGGCAGTCCTCTAGTGTTATTATATTAATTGCAATATCCTATTCTTATTCTAATTTGGCAATGATAAAACTAATGGTCAGCATAGCAATCTTCTTTGTGCACGAAATGGATCTTGGAAAGACATGAATGGTTTTGAAAGTAATTTTTACTATTTCACTTTTGATGGGAAAACTATTTTTTGGAAACTGATACATTATTAAAAAAAAAAAAAACAATTTGAGTTCAGGGTTATGATGGAGCTGGATGGTATTGTTAATTATTAGGGCTGAGATCTAAACCCCCTTTTTCCCTTGGGAGGTCCTGTCATTTGCTTCGAATTTTATGAAGTGCACTTTTTCAGTGCAGTGCTATTGTATTAACTTTGTGTTCCAATTTGATACAGACTGGAACCTGGAAATCCTTCCTTAAATAGCACTGCCGCCCCCATTGGCTCTTCTGTCATTACCTGCCCTTCTGAAGAAAGCCTTATACAGGACCTGAGATTCCTTTATGAAAACATGCTACTCCATCAAACAATGTTGATCTTTGGACATGAGGTCACAAGTGATGCTGGGATCATCTCAGCCAGGAAACTTCTGGACTGCAAGCAGTTCATGAAGGACTACAACAAGTGTGAAACAACGGTGGTGTCTGTACCAAATACTATATTCCTGTCATGTGAGGTGGAGATTGTTGATCAGTTGGAAGAAAATGTCCCAAATCTCCCCCCAGAAACAGTAGTCTTGCCTTCAAATGCTACAGTATTTGATCTCAAGCGAGAAGCATCCAGGGTGTTTCAAGATGTGTATCTGATGCTCAGAAGATTCCATGCTGAAGAGCTTCTCGGCTATAGGGGTGTTGATGATTCCACCCAGGTCAAGCTCTTGATAGGGTCGGCTGAATCTGTTCAGCTCCGAGGGAGATGCCTCGGAAAAAATGGTCTTGGTAAATTTAGAATGGAAAGAGGAACAGAGGGATGGACTGTGGAGTGCTGCTGTGGGGCAAAAGACGATGATGGAGAGAGAATGTTAGCTTGTGATGTCTGTGGAGTGTGGCAACACACCAGGTGTTCTGGCATTCCGGATTCTGATTCAGTGCCCGCCAAGTTTGTCTGTCTTAGATGTAGAGGATCCAGCCTCTGAAGAGACGATAACTTACCACGTTGGTGGCAATGGCAGAAGCTGTGGAAAGAGGATGCCTCCAAAAATCAAGAGGCTGTAAATGTTCTCTTTTCGATCGTTTTCATAGGTTAGTTTTTCCTCCAATGCTAGGGTGAGAATATGCACACATCAAATGCAGTTGTGGTCCCTCTCTTTCCAGCACTGGTCTGGTCTGGTGTTGTCTTTTATGTACATAAACCCTAACCGAGTAAAAAAAAGAGAAGGAATTAGCATGGATGTCAACTGTGAATTCGTATTTACCTGCTTGATGCCTCGATTAGCTGTGGGATGGATGGGAAGTTTTTGATTGATTGTGTCTGGCCTCGATAAGCCTCCAAATGCCTCCATCCATCTATCTCTTAACCTCATAAATTCTCTGTTAAATCTCCCCATCCATGTTCTTATCGAAATATAATTTTATTCGGTAAAAAAATGACGCGTTTTATACGGAAACTGCCAAGGAATTGGAAGAGAAAGCTCCAGTTAAAATGTCAAGATTGCTCGGAAGAAAATTGATACCAATCACATAAATCCAAAAAAGAAAAAGAAAAAACAGTGTGGGAAGCACTCACAAGAAAATGGAAGTAAGAGATTATAAAAACAGAGAGAGAAGACGGCACCACCACTACATGTGTCCAATGCACTCAAGAAAGCATGTTGAATTCTCATGCCCAAAAAGAAGCTTTTGATTGCATATGAAGCTTCCTCCACTTCATTCTCCATTGTAATTGTTTCTTCTCTCAAATGGAAACCAGCTAGCCACCGCCACCCCCCACTGAATCTTGATCTACGTGGGGGTAACATTGCCTCCCCACTCCTCCATCACACACAGGTCTTTGTGTCACAGTGTTTTCATTATTCTATTGTTTGAATCTTGCAAGGTGCCACATCTTTTTTGGTGATTATACTAAAAAGTCTTGATAATTACCAGTCGAAGTCAACCAGCCTGCCTGCACAAACTTCTAATCAGCTAGTTTAAGGTTTTACTTCAGCATGGATACTTATGTTAGGTCATAAGTGGGGAGGTTTACCTCCAAGTGGGAGTTGACAAGTAACAAGGTTTCGCTGTGATGAGATTTTTCTAGATTAGTCAAGTCTATTTAGTAGCTGGTCAAGGAGTTAATCAACGTGAATAAGATGCATTTCCAAACAAGTCATTGTCCTAGAATAACAATGGTTAAGAAAAAAACAAGTGGGATTATGAGAAAATTGAGTAGAAGAAACAGTCACAAATTTACTACTACTAGTATATTTGAGCCTTGTTTTGCTAAAGAAATCGCACAATTCTTGTTGCCACCGATTTAATCACTCATGTGATACCATCATTATCATCATCTAGTGAAAACATTTCAAGTAAGGTCATAAGATATAATTTATATTATTATTTAAAATATTTTTTAAAATAGTTTAAAATTTGTATAGATCCATATTAATTTATGATTAATTTTTATCAAATAAATAGAGATGATAAGATTCAAACTCGTGATTACTAAGTCTTTAAGATTTTGATATCATATCAAAGAACCAATTCAATTTAAAAATTTAAATTATTAGGTAAGATTCCAAGATATAATTTATATTATTCTCTAACATTGCTATTATTATTGTCTCTATATCTTCTATTCTAAAACACTAGTTAACAAAAACTTTCTATTTTTGTTTTAATTATTTCAAATTAAAAAGAAGATACTAGAAATTGACACCTCTTTCTCAGGAGAAGATGATCAAATCCAAGGATACGAATGCTAATTGAACTCTCTATTGATTAAAAATCAGTCGACTAGAGAAGGGTTTATGAACTCTCTCGCCATTCTCTTGCACCTTCATTCGAATCCAATGTTCCTATATGCATGTATGATGATGGTTTGAAAGCAGGCATCATCCATGGTTTGTCTAGGATCGAATATTCAAGGCACACTAACTGCTGTGACTTTGTTACGTGTCCCCCTACATCTACATGCAAATTACTGTGTTAATCAGCACGCATTATTTAATCTATAATTAACATAAAGTAAGCAAGATTATTATAATTTATATTAATCACAACATGCTACCTAAACCATAGTAATTGGGTGGAGAAAATGATAGATCCACTATCTTCTAACCCTGCATGCATTGTCCAAAATTTACTATTATCTCTTAGGGGCAACCTTTCTCCAATCATTCGCGTTTATATATACACAAACACATTGCTAACTTCCTCTTCACTCTTCAATCAACCTAGCTACTTCCAAATCTCTCCCATTGCATTCTTAGCCTTCGCCATATACTGCTCATATATAGAGTTCCCTTCGAAGCTATCAAAGATGGTTTTGGCTAATTTTCTTGGCGTGGTCTTGTTGATGGAGTTAATAGCAGGTGGTTATAGATTTGGAGCAGACGGTCTGAGCATGAACTACTATGTTTTCAATTGCCCGATAGCAGAGCCAATTTTGAGGAGCACAGTGACAAGTGCTTTGCAGTCTGATCCTACCTTAGCAGCTGCTCTTGTTAGAATGCATTTTCATGATTGCTGGATACAAGTAATCAACCCTTTTCTCTCTTTAACTGTTTACGCTCTCATTGCACATACACCTCTCTCGCATTCATGTGGGTTTACGTGTAGTTTTGTTAAGAGGTTCCACCAGTCAAGTGTTAGGGTTAATATATATAGATACAAATACCAGCAAGAGTGTCCAATGATCTCTCTTTGTGTTTGACTGTTGAAATAACTTGAAATAGGGATGTGATGGGTCTATCCTGCTGGACTCAACAAAGGATAACACAGCAGAGAAGGATTCTCCAGGAAATCTGAGTGTTAGAGGCTTTGAATTAATTGATGATGTAAAGGAGCAACTTGAAAACCAATGCCCTGGTGTTGTCTCCTGTGCTGATATTATTGCAATGGCTGCTAGAGAGGCTGTTTCTTGGGTAACAAAATTCTTTCAATATTCTGCTTCTTCTTCTTCTTCTTCTTTCAAGGCTTAGCATCTACTGATATATGAATTGTCTGGTGATGGTGGGAATCACAGTCAGGAGGTCCAGTGTATGACATACCAAAAGGAAGAAAAGATGGGAGAAGGTCTAAAATTGAAGACACTATCAATTTGCCTTTCCCCACTTTTAATGCCTCCGAGCTCGTTAGAGTCTTTGGCCAACGTGGTTTCAGTGCCCAAGACATGGTTGCTTTGTCTGGTAAGTATTCATCTTCTTCACCTACAAATTACTAGGCGTGTCAAGGTGCTCATCGTCGTTCTGTGGTCATCACTTGGTTTGTGCAGGGGCACATACGCTGGGAGCGGCAAGGTGCTCATCGTTCAAAACTAGGTTGAGTGACCCTGTTGATCCAACTATGGACTCAGACTTTTCAAAGGCATTGGCCAAAACATGTAGTGGTGGGGACAATGCAGAACAACCCTTTGACGTGACAAGAAATAATTTTGATAGCTTCTACTTCCAAACATTGCAAAGGAAAGCTGGAGTCCTGTTTTCAGACCAAACCCTTTACAATAATCCAAAAACCAAAGCAATTGTCAATAACTATGCTATGAACCAGGCCATGTTTTTCTTTGATTTTCAACAGGCAATGGTGAAAATGAGCCTGCTTGATGTTAAAGAAGGATCAAAAGGAGAAGTAAGAGCAGATTGCCGTAAAGTAAACTAAATGTTGTGAGATGGTTCTTGTAGATTAAGAGAAGAGACTTGCCCTTGAGTAGATTATTGATGATTCCGGTCTTATATGTGATGGATTATCCTTGTACTTTTTGTATACTTTGTTTAAAGATGCAATAAAATTATCAATAAAGAGTGTGGTTCTATTTCTTGTTTGTCTTGAAGATTTAGTTCTATTCAAGAAGCACAAGCGAATCCTAAAGAAAATCATCAGATAATGCTGACAAGAAACAAGTGATGGAAAGGCTAAAGCTAGAGTCAGATAGAGCACAACTGGAACTTGTTTCCAGCTGCCGGAAGCCTGAGTAGCATCTGCGGCAGAGGTAAAGTAGGAGGAGCAGCAAGCAGAGCTTCACAGCAGCAAATCGAAAGAAGAGAAGCCAGCAGAAACAGACTATTTGAAGTAATCAAGAAAGCTCCTGATATATCTCTACCATGGATTAGGAAGGATCCAACAGGGCGGTGGTTGAATGCATTACAGCAAGTTGATCGCACAACAAATATCAAGAAGCAATCCATCAGACAAAGCTAGCAAGAAACAAGTGACATCCCAGATAGAGCAGAGCCTAATTACCATCATGGAAACTCCTGATATGGATCTACTACCATGGATTTGGAAGGAACCAACAGGGTGGAGGTTGAATCTTCAGAGCATCCAATTGATAAAAATGCTTGACACTGTTGTCTTCCAAGTTATAAACACCCATATCATGGCCACCATACAAATAATCCTCGTTCATTCGCTCCCAGTAATCATCCGTAAAGTAAACAGAATTCTTTT
This sequence comes from Populus tomentosa, assembly GCA_018804465.1. Lineage (NCBI taxonomy): Eukaryota > Viridiplantae > Streptophyta > Magnoliopsida > Malpighiales > Salicaceae > Populus > Populus tomentosa. Next base: position 12,444,224 of record CM031975.1, read on the forward strand.
CACATCCTGGAAGATCGCAAGCTAAGACTGACGCGGAGTGATTTCCACCCACGAACACTGCTTGATCATCCAACGATGTGATGCTCACCCATGTTTCCTTGTCAAAATCCATCCTAAACAAGCCAAATAGCAATGTCCTGTATGCACAAACCAAAGGTTCAGCAGCCTTGTCAGTAAGCAAGTCTCCTTCGCGCAACACCCTACCTTCCTCGTCAACAAATTCCCCTATGCGCCTCACAACGAGCAAAACCCCACCAGATGATTCCACCAGGTAAAGTCTGGAGGTGTAAAGATCACTCGAAACATTCAGCGTTTGCCGCAATGGTGCACTCCAGAAAAGACTCGTTATGGTCTGTGTGCTTACAGGAAAACTATCAGATCCCAAGTCCCAAACAGCAAGACTGCCACAATTCGCGAGTACATAAAGCTTATTTTCATGGCACATAATATCATGGAACGGGGCATCCATAGCATCAAGATACATCCATGACATTGCCCCACTATCTCCACACTGACAGAAAGCGATTTTCGAGTTTTGACAACAGATTAGTACCACTCCGAAGCTCTTATTAAGACATGGGTCGAATGACAAAATAGCTTTTTGAATGAAGTGCTCTCTCAGCTGTCTTGAACACGTCCACCCCCTATAAAATCTTGAATCTGAGGCAGCTTCAGGAGAAAATTCAATAAGGTATTCGCCTCCATTATCCATATCCTCACTTATTCTCCCCAAGAAAGTGTCCATTGCAGGAAGTTCTGTTCGTTTCTCGGTTAGAGGGTTGAAAACAAAAAGGGTGTTTCTTTCACAGTTGATGGAGATCATATATCCATGAGATGATCCAACACAAAAACCCTGATAACAAATCTCCTTCGACGCACCATACTTGCTACTATAAAGTTGTCCTTCTTCAATACTGAATAGCTTGGTATTGGTGTCGCTGCTCGCACTACTTTCTTCATCTTGAGGAGGAATCAACAGCCAAGGAATTCGATGGAACTTTGTGTAGAGTTTAAGTTGTTTCGCTACAGAATTCCAATGCAAACAAACAGTTTTGGCTCGTTGAACATCGACGAAGGACAGACGGTTAAGAATTGGAAGTAAAACATCACCAACAAGCTGACCCCATTTGGGCATTGATGATGATCTTCTTTTGGCTTCAGTGTTAGCAATGCTTGGCGGTGATGGTGATCCTCTCATTCTTTTGATAGCCATTGGAATTATTGTGGAACGTTGCTTAAATCTGTTTAGATATACATAGAGAGGTTCGATCGATAGTTTCCCATTCCAGCATGGATTCTTGATGGGATTTGAATTCATATCAGAAACCTAACCAATCCTGTTGCTATCAGGATTTTTTTTTTCTTAAAACATTATTTTTTCTTAAAAAACAAAAGCAGAGAAAAGCAAATAACATAATAATAATCTTAACCGTTCTTGTTGAATTTGGATTAGGATTGGATTTTATAATGATGATCCTCTCTTTCTTTTGATAGCCATTGGAATTATCGCGGAGCGTTGCTTAAAATCTCTTCGGGCTTGATAGTTTTGCCCTTACTTTCTTGGATTAGGGACTAGATTGGAGTTCCGTGTGAAGCAGCGGACCAGACCAAAAGGATTTTTAACTTCAAAGAAAAAATTAGAAAATGATTATATATTTTGAAAAATTAGGAGAAATTCATAACCTAGTTAAATCTTAATTAGTTTAATAATAAGATAAAAATTATAAAATAGCAACAACAAATAAAAAATTATTGTCCAGGATAAAGTTGAACTGACATGTCAAACCCGTGACTTAAAAATAAGATATGTTCAGATTGCATGTCTATCGTGCATTATATGTCATGAAATCGAGATAATTCAATAGAAAAAAAATTGTTGATAAATAAAAACAAAACTGAAAAAATTAAGAGATAAATAGAGATCATGATATTTAATATCACAACACAGATCATTTACCTGATTATATTTAATGAGTTTGTTTATTAAAATTATTTTTTAACAGAAATCAACAAACAAATAAAATTTGTTGAATAAAATAAAAGAAAAGATAAATCATGCAAAGCTGCATATATTAACAATATTATAAAAAAATAAATTTAATCAATATAAAAAACAATTATAGATGAATCATGCTAACATCCTCAAAAATTAAATACACCAAATATAATTCAAAATTATCATCATTTACAAAATACTAAATAAGCCGAAAAATTCATAGAGAATGAGTATTAATTAAACAAAAAACTTAAAATTATGTAAAAAAAAATATCAAAAAGGTATTATTTAAAAAAATTTAAAGAAAAAATAAAAAAGAGGTTAGGCACTACTCGTCTTGGTAAGTCAGGCCAAGCATCTATCCCATCAAGAAATGACCCACTTGTAGGCCTTTTAATTTTTTGTTAAGTTAATGGGGAAACAACATTGTTTGCTCAAATTTCTTTTGAAAAAAAATAGATGATACGACATCAGGATTCATAGATTCTAGCTATTATGGTGGTCGAAAAAACAGGATTCATGTTTTTTAACTTAAAAACTCATTTTCAATCCAAAACACCATAGAAACTTTGTTAAGCCAATTTATGATCTTAAAAAACATAACAATAAAAAATACCTCAAAACCCGAAACCTAAAATCTTTTCAAATTTCATATCTATTTTTTTAGGAACTTTCAAGTAAAAAAAAAAAAACACTAAGTTCGTAATCCTCTCATCATATAAAAAAAATTTAATATAAAAGTTGATTGTTTTAGTGGCCAGAATTATAGTCAACAAAAACTTGTTCTTTACACTGGAATCCAGCTAGTCCTTCTCTCTCATCCCACAAAATAAACCTAACCATACTGCATGTATCCTCAAGATTTTGCATGGTTAGGAATTAGAGATGAAAATTTAATTTGAACTTCAAAAACACCAACCTGACTTAACCCTGACTTAACCTTATTTAGATGAGAATGTTCTGGATATTTACCTTATTTAATGGGTTATAAATAAAATATGTATATTATCAAACCCAAATTAAAACATATCTAAAACTAATCTGAATCATATATTTATATTATATAAATATATTTATAGAACATTTAGATTTGTTTTTTAATATAATACACTCAATATTTTTTTTTATCATATATTAATTATTATTTTTATTAAATAATAAATAATAGTCAGATAATAATATTTATATAAATATCCAAAACCAGATATATAATTATAAATATCTAAATTTTTTATCTAATAAATAATAAATAAAATATAAATATTAAAATATTTGACTCGTGAGTACTCGTTACCATCTCTATTAGAAATGACTCAAACCTCGAAAAGTATTTTATTAGGTAGTAAAGACTAGTGAAGGCCTTACACTTTAACTGCCCAACACCATTGACAAATCTTAAGAGCTTGAATTTTCTTTCACAACTACATCGATAGGTTAATACCAATATATTTTGATTTTCCACAACCTTAGTTCATGGCTGTATATGGGGTTACCACTTCAAAAATATTATATGATTCTGAACAATAAAATTCAATTTATTGCATGATGCCAAGTAGACTATACTGGTTGTGGACATGCGCTCCATCGCGAGTTTGAATTATTTTTTTTTCATAAAAAATGATGCTCAAGTGTCGTAAACGAATTTCAAAAAAAAAAACACAAAACAACAATATTAATAAATGAACTAAATTATATAACAAAAAATTGATCATGATAATTTGAGAATTTTTTTTCCAAAAAAGGACAACGATATAACTCAATTCTTAGCACATTAAATACGAAAGAACAAAATTGAATAAAAAAATCTAAAAAGTCAAATCTGAGTCCACTCAAGTTAGCATAACAAACTTATAACCCCAATAATCAAGAGCGAGCCAACTAGGTTATACTATCAAACCTGCAACCTATGTCATGATATCACATTAACCCGATACAAAAGAAAACAAAAAAAATCACAAAGTCCACTTAAAAAAAAAAACAAATATAAGCTCACATTAACTTTTGAAACCTAACACAAGTTATTAGACTGAAAGCATCATATCTAGAAAAACTATGAAATACAATTCTTAATTAACCAAATGTTGAAGAATGAGATTGAAAAGAAGAATCTCAAATATATAAAAGGATTAAAAAAATAACAATTAAAAGAACGAGAATAAAAATTGAAACACAAAATATATTTTATCTTTGATTGAAAGGGAGATTAAAAAGACAAATCAATTTAATAGAAGGACATAAAGAAAAACAATAGAAAGAATAATGATCAAAATTGAAATAAAACAATTTTTTTATTAAAGGGTGAAATGAAAAGAAAAATAAATTTAACAAAAGGCTAAAAAAAGCAGTTAAAAGAATGAAAATCAAATTAGAAAAAATCACATATCATAAATTAGGACTATGAGATTAAGAAAAAAAATCATTTTTTGTTACAAAAGAGCCACAAATAAAAATTAGAAATAAAAAAAAAGCATCACAGTGAAAATTTTCATAAATTAAATGATAACTCTAAAATCTTGCATAACCAACATGAATTTCAAGGGGACGAGAGATAAAAAAAGAGGAAAAACATCGCAAAAGACTAATCATGCAACCAACAATCTCATGTGTCATCCTAAAAGGAAGAAGACACAACAATGCTTTCATTGAAACAATAAAAGGTTGGTTTTAATAGCTTGGAGGTGTTGCACGTACCGTTTGAAAGGTGTGGTGGACGTAAACTACATGTTGGTAAATGCATAGACAACCTTTTGTTATATATATATATATATATATATATATATAGTAAAATACCAAATTGTCTCTAAGATGACATGATAACAATGAAATAATCATGATGAAAAGACAAAAAAGCTCATTGACACACTTTTAAAATTTTTGCTTTTAGGGACATTTTGGTTGGCTCATTGAGGTTTTTTTTTTTATATATATATATTTTGTTAAATACTAAAATTTTTCTCAATTGACCTGATAATAATGAAAAATCATTATAAAAATACAAAAAAGCCAATTGACATCAATTTTATTTTATTTTATTTTTTTTAAAGATATTTTGTTCATTTTATTGTGATTTTAAAATGAAAATATAATAACCTCAAATTTTTTTTACACGATGTACCATGAACATGTATTATATTATTTTTTAGAACACATTTTTTTTCTTTTTCTCCCAAATTTTCAACAAAGTTTCCTTTAATATTTTAATATTAAATTATTAACTCAATCCAATTTTTTCACAATCTGCAAATAAATTTCAACATTTTCCCATTATTTGAGACTTCCTTATATATCAAGGCCAACACGAGTAAACTTCTTCTTCTCCTTCAACATTACTAAATGAACCAGTTACTTTATCACTCAAGACATGCTATAAAATATAAATAATAAGAAAAATAATGTAATTTCAATATAATTCAAGAAATATATTCATTTTTATTTTTTTAAAAGTCAAATAAATCTAAAACAAGTACACATGATTATAGTCATGAATTCTTAGAGAAAACTAATTTAAATACATCATACATAATTTAAATTCAAATACTTTTTTCTTTTATACAAAATTATATTACAAACAAACTATGCCTTTGATTTTACAAGCTAGAAGCACAACCTAGGACTTGACATGATAGTATGAGGTGCCTGAAAATATATATAATATTCAATATGATCAGTTTTTTCAAAATGATTAATTATTATTACTACTTTTATGAACGTATATGTTTCCTCTTAATGTAATTTGCTTGGTTTAATGGCATACACATATCATCTCTAATCCATAATGGAAAATTTGCTTCATTATTACTTCAAGTGGTTTTTTTACTGCTCATTAACAAAGGCACTAGTTTTATTAACTCGGAAACTAATTTCTCCAATTACCCATTAATCAAGGTACTATCCTATTAACCAGGGAACTATTATCATTGTTTACCCATTAATCAAGGCACTAATCTCATTAACTAGGATAACTAGTTTCTTCAATTGCTCATTAGACAGGGGCACTAGTTTCATTTACTAAGATAATTAATTTCTCCAATACTTTAACATTCATCAAATGATATTAAAACACAATTAAGAAATTTTACATTGACAGGTAGCTAATACTTTAATTTTTTTGGTGTCGAGCACCTATCTAATATCAAGATACGTGAACAAATCTCCTACTACTGGATAGGTCCTGTGGTCTCTCATGTACCAATAAGAACAATGTCATTTGGTATTCTATCATTGGCTTACTTCACATTTTAACTCAATAGTCCATCATTTTATTCTTGACTTAGTATGATTCCATATCTTCAAGCTAATCATTATTTGAAACATAACTAAAACTAAAAATTTGATTTTGTGTATAGTTTTTTTCTTCTAAAAGCTAAGGTATAGGCTACAACTTTACTAAAAGGAACTCATTTGTTTTCCATCGACACATCCAAAAGTACTCCTGTTACAACATCTGAAAATTATTTAGCAAAATTTAGTCCAACCTTCACTTGATTTTTAATATGTATTTGGAATTTTATAACTCTGATTTAAGTGGGGTAAGTTTTGTTAGAAAGATATCATCATTAACTTTCACTTTCATAAAGAAACTTATTTTATTTTTTGTAATTTCGAGTTCTAAACCCGGCTAGAAGTTGGACGATGAAGCTGTCTAGTTTTCCAATTTCTTTTTTTTGACATAAAATGAAGTATTTTCATTTGTTTTTCTCACCATTCAATGCAGTTGTTTCTCTTTTATGTAACTTATAACATCACTAACCCTATAACTCTAATAATCAACTGATTTTTCTCACTTTCTTCTAAAAATAACCAAAAGTTCTCTTACAAAAAAAAAAAAACACATTTACTTTCTCTACATTCCTTCATTTATAATATCTCAACATAACACAAATATCTCTATAATTCCCAACAAACTTGAAATGTACCTAACACAAAGTATAACTAACTTCCATTACAATTTAAAACATGAAATTCCTATTTCTTTTCCATTCATTCTTTACATTTAACAAATGTTAAAGTAGTGATAATCAAACAACATTTATGTATTGATTTGAATTTTTTTTCAATTTTGTTTTTTTATGGCAAACACTAATACTTTTCGAAACCTTAGGGTTTTTTCTTTCATTGTTCAGTATTTAAAGTTGTTTTCATCCATTTTCATCCCAATTACATTAAACAAAGTCAATTTCTCATTTTCCTCAATTTTACTCATGAACCCTAACTTCAAATTTGCAATTTATAAATTCATTTTTATTCGTATTCAATCTAACTTTTTTAGTTTAAAACCCATTACCTTATCATAAAATGAGCTTTGATCCTTAACTAGTAAAAACTTTTCCGACACTCCCTCTTTACCTCTCTCAGTCAGGCCCCTTACCACACAAATTTCTCAATTTCTTTCACTTATTCTCTTTTAATCCGAGTCTAGAAGTTGTTCCCTCACTATCTAGTCCAAATCTTACCCAAACCCCTTTAATTTTGTTGCATTTTCTATCAATATTTGGCGAAAGAAAACTTGGAAATCCTCCCCCTCTTTTCTTCTTTACGCTTCCTATTTCTTAAGAGAAATTTTTAGGGTATTTATAGTCCAATCTTTTGGTAATTACATATTGACCCTATTAGCTTAGTTATTTGATTTTTTGTCCCCATCTTTTATCTTTTCTAATAACTAGTGAAGTATACTTTTTTGTTTCTTTTAATTTCATCTCTTGTTATTTAACTCTACATTCTTGATTTAATTTAATTCATTACATCTTTGGATTAATATTTTAATAATTTTTTAAAAAATTTTAACCAAGGTTTTATAAGAAAATACTTATTTGTCCTCGATAAATCAGGTAATGACTAATAAATTTTATACAAAGACTTCAATGCCCCCAATATTCAATTTTAAGTTTTTTAGTGGGAATGGTAAAACTATGAAAACACTATTTTAGTGAACAATATATTCACTCAGAATCTACAATGTTTTCACTTTCTATTTTAGCTTTTGTTAATATACACCTCTCTTTCTCTCTCCTTGTGTTAGTCAAGTTATTAATTTTCAATTATATAATTAACTACTTTTATCATATGATCACAAAAACACATATAATTTGTGAAGAAAAGACTCATGTTGGGAATAAAATTCATCGATGGTTTGCTATTACTCTTACCCAAACTACTAGTCCTAACCATAGGCCTTAAAAGCTAAAAAGAAATTTTAGTGCAAAAATTAAGAATTAAAATTAAAAATAAATACTAATTAATCCATTGGTTTATGCTCAGCTGTAAGCTGAACCAAATGCTTTTAATATGTAAAAAATAAAATAAAAATAAAAGCATGGATAATTTTTTGACAATGTTATTAAACCAAACCAAATGGTTCAATCATGAAACCTCCTAACTCGGCTCGTTACCTAACTCGAGTTTCAAATTAAATCACGTGGGAGCTAGCTTGACTTAAATCGATTGATTTCATGTGTCCAAATACAACATTGATGATCGGTAAAAATATGACTTAACTTTTAAAAACATTTCAAGATGACAACTTAATATATATATATATATATATATATATATATATATATATATATTAAGACAATGATAGATTGGATCAACCTCGATTATCCCATGACCTAGGTCATGGACTCTATTGGATTTAATAACTTTTTATAAATTATTTTTATTGAATTATATGATAAATATAAATGCTCATAAAATTAAGCACCAACCTAAAAATAGATATTTATTTGAGATAGTAATAATCTTATAGAAAACAAACAAAAATAAATCATGTAGTCTATTTCCCAACTAATCCAATATTGAATAACACAATAAAAAAAAATTAAAACAACTAAAGAACCAAAAAAATAATCAGTCAGTGGTTAAACTTGTCAAACCTGTGAATCGGATAACTCGGGTTAGAAGCCAAACCGGGTTATAGATTTTACTGGGATTAATTTATTTTTTAAACTATTTTTTATTTAACTATATGATAACAAAAATAGATAACAAAACCTTGGTAATCCCACAAACCACATAAATCCTATAGAAAGACAAAATAAAAAGAAACTAATTACAAAGCCAAATTCTCAACCACTCCCATATTAAAAGATAAAAACGACAAAATAAATTTGAAAAAAAAAATCATATGAAAAATTCAATAACAAAAAAAAAAGAGAAGATGAAGAATAATAAAAACACTATAATCCACCGTGTAATAGGTGTGGGTAAACAGTGGTTTCCTCATACCCTTTAGTTTTTATTATTCTATAAAGTTTAATAACATGATTTTTTTAAAGCTATTTTTTTAACTGTATGAGAAAAAAATAGACAATATAAAAATTAAGTTCAATTAAAAAAAAAACCTCACCAAACTTGTAAATCGAAGCAACTTCAGTTACCTTGACAAACCTGCAAACCCACTAACCCTAAAGAAAGACAAAATTAAAAAAAAATAAATTATAAGATTAAATTCTCAACCATCACAATATTAAAAGATCAAATTTAATAAAAACAAGTTTGAAAAAACAAAAAAACAAAGGAAAAAAAAACAATACATTATAAATTACTATTGTAATCTGAATGAACAATGATTTCTCTCGTATTTTTTAATTTTTGTTAATATCAAATAATTATACAACACATGTTTTGAGAGCACCTTAGCTAGATTTTCAGCTCATAGCCTTGGTTTGATTAAAAGCCCAAGATCCATTTTAGCTTAAGAATCGACCTGAAAATCCTAACTGAGTTAAGACCATGTCTTGCAAAATTAAACTAATTTAATTTAGGTTCCCATGTTCATGATCAAGTATGGTTGGATTTTATTCCTAATTATTAAACTTGGTTAAACTTGACATATCATTTTAGACTTGGCGACTTGGCTTGTGCTAAGTTTTACAATAAATAAAGTTGATATAGCATGATAAAAAACTAGAATTAATCTATAATTCAATAAAAAAACTTATTAAAAACAATATAATTTTTTTCTTAGAAATTAAATTAAAATATCTAACGTGTCTAGGTATTACCCAGATGAACCTCCTCAAGTTAGTTAGTTTAGTACCTGTTTTTTTTTTTTTTCGTTTTAAAAATGCTGTTGAAAAATTTTTAATTTTAATTTTAATTTTTTTTAAAATTATTTTGATATGCTGAAATTAAAAATAATTTTTTAAAAATAAAAATAATTTTATTTTAATATATTTTTAATAAAATATATTTTAAAAAACAATACCATATACATCCAACAGCCTTAATAATACGATTCCTTTGTTTCTGTAGTGGGCCAAATTAAACTGGGCTTAGGAACCCTGTCCCTTTCAAGACTGGTATTTTCTTATTATAGAAGCAAAAATAATTACTCTCTCAAAAACATACATGACAGTACATAATTATCCTTCGGGGTCAGAGATCCAAGAAAACCCGTGAGACCAGATTGAGATCAGAAGTGGGTTCTGTTTGTTTCTCGAGAAAAAAATGCAGAAGATGAACCAAGCATTCGAGAAAGTGAAGATGCTAGTTGGAATGGAAGTGGAAGATGAAGAAGAAGGTGTTGCAACAGTGGAAAGCAGTTCCTTTACTTTCATGGATGATTTCAATAGAGACTGCACCCTCTCCACTAAACAAGTTTGTATCTTTTCTTTGGTTTTTGACATTGACTCTTTAACGGGTTTGTTTCATGATTCAATTTTATGTTAGGAGGGTATCTTGTTTTTTTTCTCTTAAAGGGGTTTTTCTTTGGCTGCTTATCCGTTGTAAGGATGAAAACTTTGATAAGATTCCTTGCAGCGTAATTTAATGCTGTCATCATGGCTTGTAAATAAGTTATTTTTATAATGATTGAAAAACTAATACCACAATTTATGATGTGCATGTTTTTTATTTTAATGATTGGTGGGTGAACATTCAGCTTTTTTTTTATGCAAAACTTGCTGTTGTGGGAGCTATATTTTTCAAGATAAAGATTTAATGCTATTGAAAATGAGAAAGAGGATATTTTGAGTTTGTGAAAGGAGGGTTCAACTGCATTAAGAGTTAGTGTATCCCCTTAGTTCCAAACGCCCCTGCATCAGGCATAATGGGGCTGTTTTTGGAGCTTGCCACTTTTGGTCTTAAATTTCCTGCGCTGACAACGAAAACATTGACAACTGAAGTCATAAAATGTTTTCTTAACAATGTATATGAACATTGGGTAGGGAAGAACCCTGATTGTAACTCGTTTTTGGATATGGATGTTGCATTTAAATTTGGCTAAAATTGCAAAGGATAATTAGTTCTAAATTGAGGAATCAGAATTCAAGCATCAGCTGTTGACTAAGATTGGTTGGACATGCATTCTGTTTTTCCTATGTTGATGTGATTATTTATTTGTTTTATTTGAATTTATATTGAATGTTTTATTGCCAATACATCTCAATATGGTGTGCTTTCTCTCTCTTTCTTTCAAACAGAGGTTTTATGGTTTTGCCATATGCTTTTCTACTGGCTTAGCTTGTGTCCTTTTGGTAAGTCTTACCACTTTCAAATTCTAGCTCCCCTTTCATTACTGTATCTTATTATTACCAGCATTTCTCTAACAAAATCTGGCAATGACATTTTCTGGACAGAACACTGACCTTTTGGTGACCAACTAAATAGTATTACTTGGTTAGTCTCTTGTCCAAGAAGCAAGATCCTGATATAAGTACTCAAAGCAACAAGATAATTATTGCTTGTTTGACCTGGGGGAGGGGACTTTCGAAGTAATACCCTTACCATTTAGTTTTAGAAATGGAGTTCTACATAGTGAATTAAAAGATTAATGCTTATACTAGAACAGGTCAACAATTTTGAGTAGGATCAAGCACATACTACACACACAAGGCTATGTAAGCCTGTTTGTTCTTTACTTTATGATGGGTGAAAGCAACAAAGGGACCTGTTAGATTTTGGGCTTTCTATGCTCCTTTAGTGTTACATAGTCTGTACTTGCATTAAAATTTAAAGGAATTCAATTCTATCACAAAGGTTAACTCAGCTGGGACAAATGGTTTATCTGCCCTTTGTATCATTCTAACCTTAGTATTTGTATCTTTGAGATTTTGAAGTGAGGAGATTGAAATGTTATCCAGTATCTTGTTCGTATATTGCTCATAGTATTTCTGTATGACACGATTTCACTTGACACAATTTTGTGTCTTTTGAAGTTACTGATTTGCTTTGTCTTCCATGATCTGTTGTTGCAGTCAATGCTGGTGTTTTTCAATCCAGTCAAGTTTGGAATTACTTTCACATTTGGCAATTTGCTTTCACTTGGGAGGTCTGTGTTTTGGATTTGTGTATTTTATGCTCCATGCTGCTGTGGGCTGATTAAAACATTTTATATGGTCATATATGCCAGGATATCTGCTCTATTTTGCTCATCTTTTTACTGCATGTAGGTCCTTTAGCCTGTGATTTAGGTGAATTAAATCTATTGTGTTACAGTGATCTGATTGTGCAATTTTTTATCTGCATTTTAGTAAATGATCCCATATATTTCGAACCTTTTCTTCTTAGCCTGCATATTATACAACAGATGATGGAAAGAGCAAAACAAGAAAGAAAACATCTCAAGTTTCTTCCATGATTTTTGTGTTAGGCATCTTCAACACAAGTTTCTTGCTGAAGAATGTAACTGAAACCATGTTTATGATAACTTATTTCAAGTTTTACTTGGAAGTAAGACATATCTGGCTTCAGTTGCAAACATTGATGAATATGATTTATAATGAAGCAGTCTTAATATTTGGTGTTTTTATACCTTCATTTTTAGGAAGTGCTAACTTGTGAGTACCCTGCAAGCTCAAACATCGTACATTATTTAAAAGTTTCTGATTCCATCCTTGCTATGATGAAATTTGTTTATAATTATAGTGTCAAATGTCTTTGAGTTTTTGTGTGTGGCCAAGTTACCTTTATCGACTGACTTGTTATTCTGTTCTGCTTAATTTATCATGGAGATAATCATTAATTAGCTAAATCCATTTACATCTTTTTTGAGTTCATTTGGTGGCTGGCTATTTTTTTATTTTTTATTTTTTTTAGTTTCAGATACTAAGTTTGTCTTTTCCATTGCAGCACAGCATTCTTGATTGGCCCAAAACGTCAAGTTTCTATGATGCTTGATCCTGTTCGTATATATGCAACTGCCCTGTATCTTGCAAGTATAATTATTGCTTTGCTCTGTGCTCTCTATGTAAGCCAAGCTCTTGCCCTTTTTTCTTCCTTCCTGATCATTATCTGTAATTTTCTTCAGACAGAACCATAATTTTGTTCTCATATTTTGTGATCTTCCACTGTATACACTGGTCAGGTTCACAACAAGCTTTTGACACTGTTGGCAATCATTTTGGAGTTTGGTGCACTAATTTGGTATGCTTAAGTACTCTAATCGTTGTGCACATTCTATTTATCTCATTCCTACTACAATGAGTGTTGATTCCCATGGAATTGCAGTGACTAAGTTGACTCCATTTTATTTATCTCATTATGTTTGTTTTTTATAACGCTGGCTTATCTGGCAAATGTATGTCACTATCAAAACCTGACCAAAGCTAAGCATGAGACAGAAATAAGGCCAAGTTATTACGAGAAACTTGAGATTTTTTATAGTTCTCCTTTGAATGTGTTTGGAAGAAGGTAAAATTGCAACAACCTAAAATAAGTGCATTCAGACATGTTTCTATTGATAGACCATGCTACAGTCAAGTCCTCTGCATATCGAATCTGAAGTCATGTAATCTATACTTTTTGTACATAGTGTCCTACTTGATTTGTCTTATACAATTTTATTGAGTCACAGCTCTTGTTATAAGCCAGTGGTTTCAAAAAGAATCCAAACCTTTTTGTGAAGGAAAAAAGCACATTGGTTGGGCTAACCATGAAAGCAGTCCTTATTTGCTTAAATGCTATATTTTAGCTAGTCCATGTTTTATGTTTGCTGCTCATATTTGGTTTTTTTGGTTATTGCTTAAGTTATCCGTGCATGGGCATTATCACTTGTGCAGAAGTGCAAAGGCTACGCACTATATAATCAAAATGGCATTTCCCCCTCTCTCTGTTTAATTATGGCTACAATTCATGTGAATTTTCCCGTTTCACTATTTACAGGTATAGCTTGAGCTACATCCCTTTCGCAAGGGCCATGGTCTCCAAGATCATGTTAGCTTGCTTTGACACGGAATTTTAGGCTGATATACAATCTGTAAAGAACTCTGGAGGCGTTAATTGGAGAAGACAATTCAACATGTGTGGATGAGACATTTCTGAGGCTGTATATCGAGGGAGGTTAGTAGACCTCAGATGGATCAACTACAAACCTTTTATGTATGACGATGCCTTGAAAAAATCAGTTTGTTTTTCCTTACCATCCGCTTTCTTCTAGGCTTTCTTTTCTTTCCTTTTTTTCCCCGCTCTAGGTTATGATGAGAATGAACTTGGCTAAGTTCGTGTGTATTTACTTCAGGGTGATGTTAGAAACCCTAAACCCTACAAAATTTACTACTATTGTGCATGAATATAAGCTCACCTTTTTGCCCATACTTGGTGTATCTTTTCTTCCCTGAAACCTCACACCGTCTTCTTTATAGTTGGTCCCTTGTGTTGTTCCATTTTCTGTTGTTTGTGGCCGCATTATTGCAAACTGGTCACTTGCACTTGCTTTCTCATATGTATTGATTGCGTTGGAAGGTTTGTTTTGACTAACTGCACTGAAAATCTCAGCAAAGATCGCCAGGCTTTTAATTGAAGTCTTACTTTGTATTGTATTCAATACTGAGGGAGCAGTCAAGATCTCCATGAAAGTGAGCGCAAGGGAGAAAAATGATACGAGGCTGCATTACTGATACCATAAATCTCATGGAAAAAACAAGAAATAGTTTTATGATGGCCTTAGGTCGAAGCACAGCACAATGCTAATCCCCATCTCAGCAAGGTTTACAAAAATCAAGCTCTGCTGCAACTCGCTATTCTGTGTCCCATCACTTAAAAGAGCCAGCAGAAACGCAGTGGCTCATAGTGGTATTTCATTTTCCAATCAATAAATCATCAAATTAATTTGCTAAACTAAGCTAGGTTTTATAACTATGAATAAACCTACAAGCTCAATTCTCGTGTTAACCTCTCTCTTTTTGAAAAAGATTAAGTTGTATAAAATCAAAAAAATTATACAAAATATAAGGGGCATGCTCGAAGTCGTACGTGTTCGAGACTCGGAAAAACAAGACTATAAGTTCAACAAAAACAAATTAAAAGGCTAGTACATTGAAAAGAGAAGTCAAGGCAAAAAGCTAAGAAAATAACAAAGGAATCGGTTGACCGAATTATAAAAATCCGAGAAACCAGTTGACTGGTGCACACAAGAAGAAACCAATTGATCAGTTTCTAGAAAACCAGAACCAGTCGACCGGTTATGCTATTAACTGGAAAATAGACTGAACCGGAGAAGGCAGTGCCATAACACTCAATCATGATCCTTAACCTTTTTCTTCTTCTTTATCCATCTAGAAATAGGAATAAACTCACCCTCAGAATCCAATGTATCCGAGGTAAAGGATGAAGCATTAGGAGTTGCTGCAGAAGATTCCTGAGCCTCGGAAGAGCTTGGAAGTGACCCTTACTAGCAGTGCACCGAACCAGTTCCTTTTGGGCTAGTTGTTTTTCCCCAACATGCCCTTCTCTTGATGTTGTTAAGGCCGAGCCAACATTCATACCCTGATTGGGTTTTCGAACCGGCTCTTGTGGCTCCTGAGGAGGTTGCATAGATGGCTCCTGAGGTGCTGGCAAAGTGGTCAAGGCAGGATCAGCAGTGGTCAAGGCTACAGGCAAGGCATCACCCTTTACCTTCTTACTAGCCTGAGTGACATTTGTGACCAAAAACCTTGCACTTTTTACAGTGCCTCGGCTTCCACATCAACAACGACGGTCTCAGTTGAGTCACATTGCTGAACCTTGATATTATGGACAATCTGCAGTGAAGCATCTGACTCCACACATCTAATCGCGTGACGTTTCAAGTCTGCTCGTCACATGATAACTAATGGCTTACCAACCATACTCCAATTAAGGGAAGATTTGTTCACCCTTTCCCCTTTTTACACATCCAAACACAGCTAACGACAACTACAATCCTTTATGCCTTCAAGAATTGCAAATTGCTTGACCATCACCCTCTCTAATGATTAGTAAAATGGTGGATTAGTAGAAGGCTTGCATTTTGCAATTCTTTTCCTCTCTCTACTCACTGTTGCATACATTAAAAAGGAGAGAAAGAAAATCAAAATCACTACTAAATAGCTAGGTCTAAAGCATGTGCTAATAATGAACACTTTGTGTCTCTCTGCATGAATCAATATCACCGAGGCAAATTAACAAAGAAAAGAAATCATGATTATATGGTAAAGAAATTATAGGAATTGATTGCAAGAGTCCTTGTTTAATTATTATTGTAGTATTAATCTTAGCATCATGGAAGCATCAATTAGTGCCTATGTTTATCATAATCATACCCCTAATTCTGCTACTTAACTTTTCTTAATCAGGTATCCTAAGCTTAACCCTGATAACCCTTTGTCAAGTTCAAAATCTTTCCTCAACAGTCAAAGAGTTCCGATTCTTTCTGCACATGCACCCTACTTATGATTTTAATCAAATACTTAATTATTCACTCATTTGCATTCCCATTTCTAACCCCATCTTACCTTCCTGTAATTCAAACTTAGATCTCACTCTGATAGCATGAAACATAAGGTTTTGTTTGTATATGTGATATGGGGTGGTGCGGTTTGTGTTTTATTCTAACCATATATTTAAAAGTATTTGATTAATTAACACATATCTTCTTTAAATTAGCTAGAAACAAACAAAATATTGAGCTTAGAAACCTTTGAGATATAAATGCTGTTAGATGGAGACAATTATATGACTGAAATGGGTAGTTGAAGCCTCAATATGCTTACCATCAAATAAATTTGTTAGATGTGACAGCATAGTGGTATTTGCATTATAATTCCCGTGAAAAACATTAGTTTGCTAAACATTTCATGATCTAGCATGAATCTGGGGTGGTATATCTAGAGGCATAGCCACAGGAACATCAAAGTAAGATTGTATTCGGTACAACATGAAGTGATGTAATGATAACAAACTTAGTTTCCTTCTGGATTTGATTTTCTATGAAGATGAAGAAAAGAAACAGGCTCCTGGACTGCATGATCTTGAACATACCTAGATCATAGAACTACCTAGACTACTTTGTATTTGCTCATAATAGTGGAAGACGTTATAGGATGAATGCTGAAAGCTGGAGAAAAGCATAATAAATCATAAAACAACAGCAAATGCCTAGTTCTGATAGACTGCAATATGCTTCTAGCTGCTAGTTGAGTTCTTGACATAGTTATGTTTGTTGTTGTGCATCCACACTTTGAGAACTCTTCTCTTGATCCCCAACTCTTGACAAAGCCCTTGCACAACAGATTCTTCTAGCTTTTGCATTTTCCACCCAGCTTTCTCTGCGAAGTTCAACATCTTTTGTTTCTGTTCTTCTGTGAACTTGGTCCTAAACCTCTTTCTCAGCTTCTCAACTGGTCTAGTGGCCAGCATCCCACCTCCATTATCTTCTTCCTTCTCATCGGATTCTGAAGTGATTGCATTTGCTCCACCATTTTTGAAGGAGACTACCACTTGGTGAGGTGGTGGTGCCCTTGAGGAAATGAAGGAACTTGTAGGGTACCCTTGTGGTGGTGATCCAATAATGCCATTATGATGGCCCGAAATGAGTCTACCACTCCCAATATTGCTCATGATAGGATAGTGATGATGGCAGTCATATGAGCATTCACCATCTATCTCTTTCCTGTGGAAGTTCCTATGGCAATTGCAGGCTGAGCACTTGAGGGCCTCAAGGCTGCCTTCTTCTCCTCCTGGTATGAACTCACCACACCCATCTGTTGCATTCCCACCAATAGCGGCTGCATGGTTTTTGAGGCATTCCTTGTACCTCACCACTTTCTTGTAGGGCCTTTGGTCCTCCTGCTGGCTTGAAGGGGAAGAATGTCCATTGGTGGGAACTTGAGCTGCTGCTGCTGAAGTGACAGTGTGGCTGTGGCCATTTCCACCTGCATAACTACCATTTCTTGAGATTGGCATGTCCTTTTGTAGGCTAGATTCATCCATCTTTTATTCTTATTTTTGGTGCTCCTTCCAACCAAAGCAATTGAGTGGAAATTGTACTCTTTTCTGGGATTTTAAGACTTTGGCAGTTAGTCACCTCATTCACCAGCTCCCTCTCTCTCTCCTTTGTCACACGCACACAAAAAAAGATAATGATACTTATGGCGGCCAAGACTTGAAATCTTCACACACAGATGCTAAATTTTTCTCTGTATTTTATTTCCCAAGAAAATGGAAAGAAACTAAAAGAAGTGACCCATTTAGAAAAGCCAGTGAAGGGAGTAAATGCCTAAACCATGGAAAACTGACAGAATGGGGCTGATGAGGTGAACATGATCAATGAAGATGGGCCAAACACTGATTGAGAAAACCTATAAAAACATTGGATGCTCTTGGAAACATATGCTCCGCTTAAATGTATCTGATGGGAAAAGGATAGGGCGACAGACAGAAAGGACGGATGACACACATTCACCACTATATGCTTTTATTAATACAAGAAATTAGTGATGAAATTTGCAAGTGAAGCAAAGAAACTTATAACTAGAGCTTATATATACATTTATTTATATAACTAGAGGAACTAACAGTACTTCTAGGCTATATGGTAGTGATTAATTTATGAAGAAAGCCGAGGGAGAAAGACAAATATGAGAGAGGTTAGCAGCAAGGATAGAATTAAAAACTGGGATAGTTTTGCTTTCTTTGCTTGCACTGTCAACAATATAGCAATTAGCTTTTAGGGCATGGACAGGCCAATCTCAGAAACACACTTCAATTGTTTGGTGGAAATAGTAAAGCAAGAAAAGACCAAGCAAGAAGAAATGGAAGACATGATCTGTGCCTGTCAGAAAGTGTCAGGTCAGATATATAGAGGCTGATATAAATGTCATGCAAGTGGTTGTTTCAGCAACAACTACGAAATTAATGAGATTAAAGACCCTTTTCCTGTCACGAAATTTCAGGTATTATCTTAAAGAAAATCTTGTAAATCTGATAGAAATACAATCACTATGGTGAATTTAAGCTTTGTTTATTGAACTGAACTACGGTGAATTTAATTAATGATCAAAGATGAGCTGCTAGTGTAATAATCTTGAGATTCCAGTAATTGGCATTGAGCTGGCTTCCTTTTGCCTTCCTATTATGCATGTAATCATTACAGTCTAGAGAGGTAGATCTTAATGTTAGTGCATTTTTTTCTTAGCTTTAGAGGAGTCCTTGTCCCTTCCATCATATCATATTGACAAAATCTTAGAAGCCTATATATATATATATATAGCGTGAATGAGTAAAACTTCCTTGCCTTTCTCCCTATGTCGAGTTCTCCATTTCTCAAGTCACAGTACTAACCTGGCCTCACAACTGTGTAAAAAGAGAATTAATTTGTCTGCAACAAGGTTTTTTTTCTTAAACCAGTGATTTGAATAGTTGAAAATGTCATTAAATCCAAACAGTAGTGTTCATAGAATATTTATTGGTGCTTATGCATAACCAGCTGCTAGCTAACTAAATTTACCTCCAAGTCTCGCACCATGTAGAAATGAAATTAATGAATGAAAGTTGGCAAAGGTGGTTTCCATCTCCATTAATAAGATTCAGTACCACTCTGGTTCTACTGCCATAGACTGAGCAATTGGCTCTCTAACAAGTATAGTTCAACAACTTGAGCTAACATAAGCAAAATTAGGGTTCATAATCAATCTCAGGTTTGAATGAACTAACCATTTATTTATATAATCATAGAACTACAAGCCTTGCAAATGGAGTTGAAGTGGCTAAAATCACCATTTAATCTATCTATTGTATCATTTTTTTACTTATGAAACAGAGAGGTAGGTTTGTGTCTTTACAAGTTGCTGAGGCAATATAGCTCCAGTGGTGAAATGGGAGACTTCAAGGAAGTGTGTTTTGGTAGCGTTATGATTGTATTTTGAAAAAATTATATATAAATTATAATTTTTTAAAATATTTTAAAAGAGTTTTCAAAAGAATCTATATAAAAATACGGTACATGTTGATTAACCAAACACCTTCAAGACTATAACTAAGATAAAATATAGTTTAAATCACACCACACCACCCTCGTAAATAATGCTGGCTAATGATTCCAGCTTCCTGCCTAACTGGATTCCATTATCCAAGAAAAAAAAAAAACAATAATGAATATACATGTTTTGAAACAATTTAAAGAAAATGGAAGAGATCTTTAATGGATTGAGTAAGGTTTGCTGAAGTGTTTAGAAGGAGAATTAAAGAATAATTAGACATATTTGTGAATACTATAGAGTAAATGGCAGTGGTTACAGTAGTTGTTCTCATTTAAGATGGCAGGATGACCTGAGCCAGTGAGTTGGGAACTGGAGTAAATGATAACCACTCATATATCTGGTAAGAGTAAATTCTAAAACCATCCTCCGAACAAAGTCTTTGTTTCATTTAATTTCAGTTTGGTACTAACAATTTGATCATAAATTAATAATAATAAATAACCATCTTCAATACATATTAATTATAACCAAAAGAATCATTGTTTTACTATAGCGGGCTATTATTTACTGTGAGTAAATTCACTATAAATTACATTATATTACACTGTGAATGCATTGTAAATACTTTCACTAAACACTCTAAGAGCTTTCACTATAAACTGTGATTTTAATAAATTTCTTTTTAAGAACAAATAGCCCAAGCACCACATGATACTTGGGCTGTTTTCTAAGAACTGCAGTCCAAGCGCCAGGTGGCGCTTTAGCTTGGGTCCTCATAGGCATAGCCAAAGGCTAGCCTTGGGCTAGCAGAACAGGACTCAAAATTGAATTGGGTCTTGGTCGCGGGTAGACCAAGCGCAACCTGGCGCTTGGACAACAATACCATAAGCCATCAGAACAGTGTTACTTGGTGTTTGGTCTGCTTCCTCTTGCGTGCAGGTTGGGATAAACTTGAGCCAGGTTAGGTAGGACCAAAAATATTATTAGGTCCTGACCGCAACAGGATCCAAATATGCTTGAGACCGAGCCTGGTAAGACCTAAATAGACTTGGTTGTGCTTCTAATATTTTTTGAAAGTTAAAGGTGAGTCTACAACGTAACACGGGCCTTCTAACTAGTATATATAAAAAGATTATTCAATCATTCACTAATGAATAGGTAAATTAAAAACCTCATTTCTTTTTGTATTGGCATATTTTCTTATATTATAGTCTTGATAAGCTTTAGCTTAACTTCACTTGACTGTGTGTTTGATAATGTAATATATGATATTTTTATAAAAGTATTTTTTAATTAAAAATTTGTTAAAATAACATATTTAAATTATTAAAAAACATAAAAAAAATATTAATTTAATATTTTCTAGATAAAATAGTTTGAAAAGTACTTTAAAAAAAAATTAAAATGTATTACTATAAATCTCAAGTATTTTTAGTACCACTAAAAGCGTATATTCTATAAAAAGTGGGTTAGTTTTTTTACATGACAAGTTGTTCAACAAAACCGATTTATTTACTGTTGTTGTTTTTAATTAAAAAAAAAGGTATATATGTATAAATATAGTAACATGAGACAAACAATTATCAATGGTTAGAAATATTGTGATAGTTTCTTGAAAGCCAAATTAGAACACATCTCACAATCATGGTAGTAAAGAAAAACTACTATATACTATTATGAAATTAGTTTCACATAGTTCTCAAGGAAATTAATACAGTAACATATCCCTCTTGGAGCTAAAAACAATATATATATTAAACTCATGGTCTCTTTGCTCATATATTATAATAATGCAAAAGGCAAGACATAGGACATGCCGACATAGAGACATGCTTAGGCTTCTTCATACAATAAGGTGTAAGATGTTGCTTGCAAGCCAGGAAATGGACAAAAAGGAAGCTCTGAGGTAGCTCCTACTCTACTTTAATCACTGTCTTTCTACTCTATTATGGAGTTAATTAATGGTGTCTTAGGTCAAAAAGGCAACAATTTGCCTACCTTAAACAATGATGTCTTCTTGCTTCTAGAACTTGTAAAAATTCATATTCGTATTGTATGTGGTGATCCTTCATTGCTCTAGCCCTTTTGGTTGATTATTGCAGTCCAAATCCATCATCAAATGGTAAATTACAACACCCCTCCTCACATATCATAAAGTTTTTTGAATCATTCAAGAATCTAATAAAGATCTGATGAGAACCCAAGAAAATATTATAAAAACCTTCTTTTAATCCAAAATGTCTTTGATGTTCTCAAAACCATCCCCTAATTTCTTAAAAATAATAGGATTTGGAACAAAGTTTTTCAACTTTCTTTCTATCTTTCACCGTTTTTAGTTAAAGAAGGAAACAGATGGAAGGCATAGTGATCCCCAAACCCAGGTGATGATCCTGAACCTTTGATATCTCTTGTGTAAGGGATTTTCTCATATATCCAACTCCTTGTTCAAGAACAGAGATATGCAGAGCCAGGCTTGGAAGGAGACAAGTCCCACTTTGATTCACAAACACAAAGAAGATGAAACCAGAGCAAATGGAAGGTTGTTAGGGCACAGCAATAGAACCTAGTATTTTTTTATTTTTAGGGCAAGATAAGAAGAAAAAAAGGAGTTGGAAAACACAGGTTTCATCATTCTTGAATTTTCTTATGCACAAATCCAAACAAGTCTTCTAATGCATAAATGCGTGTATGAATACAAGCACTTCTTAAATTCCCATACAGTATCTCTGCTCTGCCACTCCCGAAAACAAATGCAATACAACACTGGATTTCGCACTCTACCTATTTCCGGTCTAAAAGTGGAATGCGTTCACAATGTTCGGTTTATTTAGCAGCTGTAAACTTGTAAGAAGCATAAGAAAGAGTACCATTGCCCCAGCTATGGTGCAATAGTTCCGCCTTGGCGTTTTCACCTGCAGCTCCCATGGCTACATGCAATGGGTAAAAGTGGTCTGGCCAAGGATGAGCCTTCTTTCCATACAGTGCCCTTGAGTCATAGTGATTCACATCTTCATATCTTCACAAAAAGAAAAAACTTGCTTAGATGAAAATCAAACTGTGGAAGCTGATAGTAACCTCGATTAAGATGACAGAGTGGGAAGCATTTTCATGCCCAAGTAATAGAATACATTGAAAAATCCACAGAATTGATCATGTTAAGCCCGTTTTAAACTTGGATTGAAATTCTCAGCAGCTATTCTATGAAACAACAGGTCAAATTTAAAATGCTACCCAAATGATGATTTTATCTGCAATATGTGGTGTATGCGGAGAAAAAATCGAACATAATCTTGGAAAGACACTTCTAAATCCTAATAAAAGAGAATTCAATCGCTTCAATCATCAAGAGTAGAGTTGCCCAGATGAAAACAAGCCATCGTTTTGATCTCGCAGGATGACAGCTACTCAAATTAATCACTTCAATCATTAAAAGTAGAGTTGCTTAGAAGACAAAAGGTGATCGTTTTGAATTCACGGGATGGCAGCAACTCAATGAAACAAACACACATAATTTCCTAATCAATCACACACTCTGATACAATATGATATAGCACCAAAGATCTCAAGAACTACAGATTGGAAAATGCCCATGACATATATTTTTAGAACTAGAAATTATCAAGAAAGTGATAGTTGCAAAAACCATAGCCCTGCCTCCTGATCCATAGCCCCTACCATGTGAATGCATGTGTTCCATCAATTCCACAAAGACTCCATCAATTACAGGATGAATATATATATGTTGTCATCAACTGCATATTAGAGTATACTATAAGCAAAGAATTTTCCGACGAAAAAATTACCTTCCTTCAAGAAGAGCATTTTTAAGCCAAGTATCAAACTGCGAAGCCCATGAAGGAACAGGAGTGCCATCGGGATGCATGGCCCCCAAGTTGTGAGTAGTAGCTCCAGATCCCATGACGAGGATACCTTCCTCCTTGAGGGGGGCCAATGCCTTTCCCATGTTATAATGGTAAGTTCCATCTCTATCTGACTGAACTGAGAGCTGGCACACTGGAATGTCAGCCTCGGGGTACATGAACATCAGAGGAACCCATGTGCCATGGTCAACTCCTCGTTTTTTATCTTCATGAACATGCTTGAAGCCATTTTCCATGAGCAATTCCTTCACCCTCTTTGCCAATTGTGGCGCACCTGGTGGTGTATATTTGAGCTGGTAGAAGGGGAAAATTATTGGAAACATAAATAAAAAGATCCAGTTAACCAAGAAAAAGAGAGAGAAAAGTTCCAACCCAAAAATCCAAACTAATTGGTTTGGGGCCAACTAAATATATCTATTTTCTCCAATGCCAGTCCTATTTGTAGCCAAACTTCCTGTGAGATGTTCTGTTCAAATTTAATATAATTCTATACGTGTATATATCCGAGTCACTATAGAAATAGTCTATCATCAATAAGAATCCAAGGACTTTAAAGACCTCTTCACTTCATAGGCTAGAAAGATCTACAACTCTTATAATCTTACTCATAATTGAATGCTTTGTTTGCCTTTCAATCATCACCTAGATGTAATTCTTCGAGGTAAGAATATTTCAACAGATTAATAACTTTCCAACACAGGAGAAAGCAACAGACAGCATCGGCCTTCCGGTCTAAAACTCTTAGATACTACTCTACATCTTCAACATTTTAATCACAGTTTCAACATTCAATTTCAATTTCAGACTCCAAATCACACAATTAGATCATACAAACAAATAAAAAAAGATACTCTTTTTCCTAAATATCTGATCATATCACTCTCAAAAGTTAATCAAGCTACAACTAGGGCAAAGTCTGAATAACGCAGATGAGAAAAAACCTTCAAGAACCAAAAAGCAGAAAAACTTTCAAAGAATCTGCATCTGCATAAAACAAACTACTACTCTGATGGGTATGTCCAACGTCTGACCATAGTTACGACAATGAGTTTTAGCTTCAAACATGAAAAAGAAGCAATTGGCCCACACAAATCAATCGAGAACATTCTTCTACCTAAATATCTGATCATAAACTCTTAAGAGATTAATCAAGCTAAAATCTCACCAACCCAGATAAACAACAAGCAGATAATACCACGAAACTCTAGTAGGTGTATGTTAAACGTTTGATCATAGACTTATCGATGACTTTCAGCTTCAAAAACAATCAATCAAGACGTTCTTCTATCTAATGTCAGATCATAAGCACTCAAAAACCAATCAAACTAAAACCTCAGCAACCCAAATAAGAAAAAGAAAAAAAAAACAGAAAACTCTAAGGAATCAGGTACCTGGTACATCGGTTTGGGGAAGCCATAGAAGTCATAAATGGTGTCATTAATATTAACAACATTAACTGTTGGTTCTTTGGTGTCCCAATGTCCAGAGATAACAAGAATGGCTTTGGGCCTTTCTCTAAGAACAGTTTGTTGCCATGATTTCAAGAATTGCCTCGCTGGTATGCTTTCATCGATCGCCATCATTGGGGATCCATGAGAGATATAGACCGTGTCCATCAAACCCTTCTTGCAAAAAGAAAAAAGAAAGGTGGTCTTTTGGATTCAATGAATGAAACTAACCAATCAACGACTAGAATAGGTTCTCTTCTTACAGAGCATGTCTATATATATATATATATATATATAGCGAATTTGGTGTGACCTTGCCCTTGTGGATGATGTCCTTGCTGACGTTGTTTTTGTTGAGTAGTCAATTTCACATCTGGTCTCCAATCTGGTGTTTTCTAATATGTGGGTCGGTAGTCAATTTGGCATCTGGCCGGCAATCACAACTCTACACTACCGTGTGTTCATGATGATATGGCTTACGAGTAATCATCTTGATCCATGTTCAAGATAAATCACGAAGTTTCTTACATAAATTCGGGGTAATAATATTAATTTTAAAGCTCGAAATTCTTAACTACGAAATCGACACTTGAAGGTTATACAATAAAACATTTAATATCCTATACATATAGTGAATTAATATTGTGATTATGGTGTGTAGAAAGGTTGAAGAAATGATGATAATAATTTAAGAAGCAAGAAGTAGTCTCCAAATGCTGAAACAAATGATGAATTTGATAGTCTTCAAATATATTAAAATTAGATAATAATTTTAATATATTTTTAAATTAAATTTTTTTAAAAAAAAAAAAACAACCAACATCACCTAAAAATAAAAATCTACCATTCAAGCTGGCAAAAGCTTCCTTTGCAAGAAAGGTTGAAAGTCAATATCTCATGGACAATTAAAAGCTAAATAACTATACGAGGCAGCTATTCCCGTTGGAACGCTTGTATTTATGGGGCTGCAAACGGGAAGAAAGCATTAGAGCGTGTTTGGGTTATAATTATGGTTGTTTTTTAAAATAATATTTTTTTATTTTAAAAAAATTATTTTTAATATTAATATATTAAAATGATTTAAAAATATTAAAAAATATTAATTTAAAAAAAATAAAAAAAAATTAAATATTTTTAAAATACAAAAACAAACAAAAACCATGTAAAATAAATACTTTATGCTATCTCTGCCTACGAATAATGTTTCTCCTGTGTTTTTTTACGATGAAGGAAGGAATGCATTTTAATTAGATGGGAGAGAGAAAGAGAGCTTGCCATCTTGAGACCTAACCCCAACCCGTGTTGACCTAACCCCAATCCGTTGACCTCATCCGTTGACCTAACCCCAACCCGTTAGGTGAGAGCATACTACTCTATTAAAATAAATTCTTTTTATCATTTACTCAATTTATTATTAATTAATTTATACTAAAATCCCTTGTAATTTAACTATAACAATGAAGAATGATATGTTTTGTTCTTTTTTATTTTTTAATTTGGTCCTCAAGGTTATTTTTTTCAATCTCATTTTCTAGTATTGAAATTTATTAATTTGTTTTGATTTATTTTTTAAAGAATTATCCCGGTCTCATGATCCAAGTTTCACAAGTTAACTCGACTTGATTTTGATCATTTATTTATTTATTGGGTTTTTTTTTCAACTTCATCATTTAAAATTAGATTGATTAAGAATTGAGTTTTATATTTTTATTTTCTTTCTATGAGATTATCACAGTCTCATAACTCGGGTCATGGGTTAACTTAATTATCTTAGGGTTGTTTTGTTCTTTTTTTAATTGAATGTTTTTTTTTCAATCTTATCCTTCAATATTGTGTTGATTAGGAATTAAGTTTTATAGTTTGTTTTGGTTTGCTTTTTATAAAGTTATCCCGACCTTATGACTCGAGTCACGAGTTTGGTAGTTAACTCGGATTAACTTAGGTGGTTTTTTGTATTTTTTTTTTCAATTTTATCTTGTAACATTGGTTGTCTAGGAATTAAGTTTCATAATTTGTTTTGATTTTTGTTTATGAGGTTATCTTAGTCTCATGACTCAGGTTTAACAAGCTAACCCGAGTTGAGTTATATCATTTTTTAATTGAATTTTATTTTCAATTTCATCCTTCAACATCGAGTTTATTAAAAATTAGACTTAATAATTCTTTTTATTTACTTTTTATAGGGTTTTAGGGTCTTATGACCTAAGTTAGGGATTTAACAAGTTAACTTGAGTCGATCCGAATTGATTCAATATATTGGTGACTCAATGTTTTTTAAAAATTATTATCTTGATTTTGTTTTTAATCATACTACTTTTTTACCAATAATTTGGGTTGTTTTTGAACAAGAAAAGTCGATTATATTGCATTGGGTCAACCCCGCATAGTTTTTCTTTTTATTAGAAAACATTAATAATATTTGAATATTTTTTTTCATATTTAATAAAAATTCGAGTCAACCCGCAACGTAACGCACATAATTATCTAATTTTAATCAAAAGAGAGTCTTTCAATTGGACTTTACACATGAGATGTTTTAATTTAGTTTAATTTAATTTGTCGTTAACGTTACGTGAAATTGCATTAAATTGTGGTTAGCTCTTATCACAACTTCCTCCAAATTGCTACTTGTAGCTCATGTCAATCTATTCAAGAAAACTAAAACAAATAAAATGTTTTTTTTTCCTGAAAGAGTCATGAACAAACTCCAATTAAAACTTTCATCCATAAAACATTACCCATTGAAGCCCTACGACGAAAAATCACAGAAGAAAAGGTCATTTTAAGACAAATAGGTGTGTTTGGTTTTCCAGGAATAAAGTTTAAAGTCAAGGGTTGATTGGGTAATGTCCAATGGATGGGGACCTAATTGGAGATTTATTTTTTGTTTGAAGGGCCAATTGGAATTAAATGATAGTTGGGGGATAAGTACATACTTCGCCCTTTAAAAGTTGAACTAAGTTAACTATTACACTTGTTAAAAACATTTTATCTTGTATTGTAATAAAATACCTAATCAATATTCACTATTCTCCCTTTTAGTAATAATATCTTTTGTAATTATTTATAGCTACGTACAATGAATACGACATCCTAATATGTGAACGCGAGATATATGCATGGATAAAGTTGGCATAATTAATGAATAATTATATTGTAAATTTGCACTTCTAACACCTAAAACTAAGAAAAACGTATAGTGTGATTTTTTTTTATAACACAAAACATAGTTTATTATGGATTTTAATAAAATTATCTTTTTACCCTAGAATATTTGAAATAAGTTTGTCTTCGTCCTAAGGTAATTTAATCATTTTCACATGTCCTTTAGTCATTAAAAAATTACTTGGGACTATGTTTGTATTTTTCAAATTTTTTTACATGGTTAAAGAAGACATGGCCTATCAAAATGCGTGTGCCAATTCTCACGCAACCCAAATCCATGTGGAAGGCGATACCCTTTACCAGTCCAATCCATTTTAGTATGTACACGACATCCCTCAAAAAAAAAATCATAAACTAGCACATAATTAATTAAATTATTTAATTATTCTGCTCATAGACTTAAAAATAAACGTGGTTGAATTATAATTATAAATATGATTATTTTTAAAAGTTTTTTTACTTGAAAATATATTAAAATAATATTTTATTTATTTTTTAAAAATTATTTTTAACATCAACATATCAAAATAATTCATATACATTAAAAAATTATTAATTTAAAAAATAAATTAAATTTTTTAAAAAACATTTAAAAAAACAAAACAAATATTCCTCAAAGCTATCAATTTGTCAACGTCGAGCAATGTTAAGCCCTCTCTGCCTTTGAAAACCAGATGCAAGTCATCTACCCTAAAGTCTAACATATCACTTCTCTTGAATGTGATTGGGTCTTTTCAAAAACAAATTCCAGCACCCAATCAGTGGACGACCAGGATTATGAGATCAGATTTAATTAATTAGCTGCAAGATCTTATCCTTCGTCCCTTGGATTTATTGGTGGAAAATCTTAGAGCAGCAGCACCCTGTTTCTTGTCTGCCACTGTTCTCTCTGGGCAACCAACCGGGTAGTGCACACGTGTTTAGCGTGCCGAAACTTTACTAGAAGATTTCTGAGATTTTTTTTTATATTAAAATAAAATTTTAAATTAAAAAAAAACTGAGAAATTAATGAAATAAATAATTTATAGGTATATCCTGGATCAGTGCCTGCACCATCTCAATCACCCTATATCTCTATAATATGTACTGAAATTTAGTAACATCAATACATAATATTTAGTTAAAAAAAACACAAATTCATGTCCACAAGAACTCCAGCAGCACTTGTAATGTTGACGAAGATTTTTTATTTAGGCGCTGTGAACTGGTAGGAAGCATAAGAAAGGGTGCCATCAGTCCAGCTGCTGTGCACTAATTTGGCCTTGGAATCTTCACCTGCTGCACCCATGGCTACGTGCAGTGGGTAGAAGTGGTCCGGCCGAGGGTGAGCCATTTTTGGATGTGGTGCCTTCGACTCGTAGTGATTCACATCTTCATATCTGCACAAAAAAGGATACTTAAAACTTCAATGGTGAAGATTTAATGAGAAGACACCAGCCAAAGCAATGGTGGAACTAGAAAGTGTCAGCAACAAATATGAAAGCAGCAAGAATCATGATCGTATCAAATCCCTCAGATGGTGTTCAGCGGACAGAAGAGACGGAGACAGTAGGGGGAAGAGAGGGGACATGTCTCCCTCTGCTTCTATTTTGAAAAAAAAAGCACATAAACACACTTCAAACCATTCCAGAGACACAGATTTACATTTGGATGCATGCATGCTGCATTTCCATTAATGCATGAAAGACAAAATCCATGGAAGGATTGAGAGATTGTAGAGAATAATGGCACAGGAGAAACAAGCAACTTTCCGGGAAACATTTACCTTCCTTCAATAAGAGCATCTTTAAGCCAGTTATCAAACTCCAACGCCCATGAAGGAACAGGACGGCCATCAGGTAGCCTGGAACCCAAGTTGTGCACAGCGGATCCGGATCCGAGGATGAGGACACCTTCCTCTCTGAGAGGGGCCAACGCCTTCCCCATGTTGTAATGGTGGGTGCCATCTCTGTCGGATTGAACGGAGAGCTGGCACACCGGGATGTCAGCCTCGGGATACATGAACATCAATGGAACCCAAGCACCGTGGTCAAGCCCTCGCTTCTTATCTTCATCAACATGCTCAATGCCAGATGCCAAAAGCAATTCCTTCACCCTCTTCGCCAATTCTGGAGCTCCAGGTGGTGTATACTTGATCTAAGAAAAGCAAGATAGCATTAGGAAAGAATTATTTGATAATGAAATACACAAAGCCTCCTCTTGATCCTACCTAGACCCTAGTCCTGTAAACAATCCTGTTTAGAATTTAGATCAATAATCAATTACAGTTCTTCAAGTCTTGGATTGCCTTCACTTCCAAAACAAAATCACAAGACTTAAGAATTCATGGTAGATTAGATCCTGTTTGCTTCTACAGAATCATCTTGATGTAACAATCATTTTAATTCAACAAATCAATAATGGCTTCAAGGGGTGCCTCAAATTCTACAAACTCCTTACAGATCAGGAGCATGTTTACCATCAACACAAATTCAACAGTGAAATCGAAATGGATCATACACGCTTTTTTTCCCTTTTTTTTTAATAAAAAAATCACCTTCCCATCCATAGATGCGTGAAATCAGATGACCCCAGATAACAAAACCTCGCAGAAATCTAAAAGCAAAAAACTTGGGAAGAAAGAATTGATCAGGAGTACCTGGTACAAGGGTTTGGGGAAGCCATAGAAGTCATAAATGGTATCATTTCGATCAACAACATTAACAGTAGGTTGTGCAGTCTCCCAGTGAGCAGAAATAACGAGAATGGAACTTGGTTTCTCTTTGTAAACACTTTGTTGCCATGACTGGAAGAATTTTCTGGCAGGTACGGTTTCATCAATGGCAAGTGTTGGAGCTCCGTGTGAGAGATAAAATGTTTCCATCAAAGCCATTTATTAATTTGGTACAAAGAAAAGGAAAACCAAGAAAACAAAGACAGAAGCAGAACAAGACAATCTCCTTCTTTCCTTAAATAGAAGAGAAGAGATAAGAGTTCCACGCGGAGATGTGTTCGAATGAAAGAGTAATGACTTGCTGAGGTAGTTGCTTACGCTGTTAAGCACGTACTCCAACATTCCGTGTCAAATGTATTCTCACATAAATCTTGTGTTTATTTTGTGCCACCTCGTTATTTATACACGAGATGATTTTTGAAAAATATTTTTATTTATTTTTTGTGTAATTAAAAAAAATATTTGTATAAAATTTAACGGTTTTAAATTTTTGAAGAAAAAACATATGTTTTGATGGATGAATTATTTTTTTATCTCTTTTATATTAGTATCATGTTATTTAAATATAAAGTAAAGACAATTCAAATGAGTTTTGTTTTAAAAAAAATTCAATAATTTAAAGAAGAGACTAAAAATATATTTTTTAATCTAAACTTCATTTTTTTTATTTAAGATTTTTTTCTTGATTTAATGAAAACATATTTATTTATCAAAACAATTAAAAAAGAAACTTATAATGATTTAAAAAGAAAGTCTCAATAATTTTTTTTTATTTGAGATAATTATGTAAAAATTATTTTATTGAATATTCAAGATCACTTTTTAAAAATATAATAATTAGTGAAATAATTACTAATATTATCCTAAAAGGCTATAGTCTTATTTGAAAACTATGCCAAAATTGAATGATATTTAATTGTATAATAATATTTTAAATATAGTTTTAATTGTTTTATATATAGTAAATTTTAGTCAAAAAATAAGAAAAAATAATTAAAAAACTAAAAGACTATAGAAAGAGGGCAAACATCTAGTTGCTTAAGCGCGCGTCGCCTTGCCCAATCATCTCAAGTTTTATTTGGCAACACAGCAACTTTTTCCATTTTCATACGAAAGAGGAAAATTCTAAGTTGTTTTTCTTTCCTAACATTCACAACAAATTCTATCCAAAATCCAGAAGACATCTGGAAATTTCGAGATCTTGACACCAAAGCATTTTGTTATCTAAATTTTGGTGCTAACCCTTTATTTAATGTTAGATTTTCGTTGCCAATTCTGAAAGTTCAACCTTTTTTGATGTGTCCACTGTTATGGCTTACATGGGACCTGAAATTACCAGGTATTTTTTAATTATTATTAATATAGTGACTTAGTTAGTTTATGTGTATTTTGATTAATTCTATGAATATTAAAATTAACAATTATATAAATTTTCAATAACTTTAAAATTTATAAAATACAAACTAATAATTTATAAAAATATAAATTCAGAATCTTATCAGATATTCAAGTACTCTTGAGCTTCCTCAGTTTTAAAAAGACATGGCCCGTACTCGTGGGAATCTTCACTCTACTGCTCAAGACACTGCTCGGAGGTTTGTGTTCTCTAAAGCTGTCTGCTTTCTTGGTTTGTGATCCTGTTTTTAACTTGTGGGTTTCGTATGTTAATTGGAAATTTGGAAAATGTGAGTGTCATTTGATAGAGTTTTGTAGTTTAGAATGTGTTTATGCATAGTTGAAGGTAATTATTGCGGGTAGTTTCTAATTAATGCAGGTAATTAGTAATTTTAATTTGTTGTTGGCATTGCAGATCAAGAAAGAAGAGGAATGTTGCAAGAGAGGATTCAGGGTATTCATCTGCGGGTACTTTTCTAATACATGTGACAGGTATAAGGACCACAACAACATAGAAAACTCGGAAAACTTGATTGGTGAAAATTATTAAGGATTGCATATATCAATTAATTATTGAATTAATAATAATTAATTTATTTAATCATATTTTATTTAGAATTATCATTTATATATATACAACTTATTATAGAACCTATGGTACATCATTCCATGTTCCATCTATGCTCTGGTCCTGCGACTCCTGTCAGTAGCATCCACTCTATTTCTCTTTGCAACGCTTACCAGTTGAAACAAACTTCAAGAGAATTCGTTCAAAGATGAGACTAGCTATGTTACAAACAAAGAATATACGCTGGGACTTTTCCCACCTCTGCAATTTAGTTCAAGATAATGCTTATGATATAGCATTTACGAATTAGATTTTACCGAACTCTCTCTCAGAAGACGGCCGGCATCTTCTGGTTCTACGCCTGAGCTTGTGGAATCAGTACGGTACGACTCATTTATAGACATGCTATAGGTTTGGCTTGGATTCTGCCAGAAGTGGTTTCTTATAGCCTTGTATTTTGTGTTGATTGCTGAAAACCCAGGATCAGAAAGAAGGTCCTGAACTGGAGTTCGGCCTTCAAGCATGCTCACAACCTGAGACATTGTCGGTCTGAGAGTTGGGGATGCATTGGTGCATAAGAGAGCGACATTTAGCATCACCATAGCCTCTTCTGAAGAATACTCTGACCCCAATTCTGGATCGACCAACTCCAGAAGACTTCCTCTCTCTTGCAAAACATAGGCCTGACAAAATCCCAGATAAATCCAAGTGTATTCATTGTTGTAAAATATGAGTTTAGGAAGTTCAGCGGAAATAAAGAATGACAAATGTAGATATAAGTCATCGGTCTTCCTTGGCTGACAAGACAACAGTCTTTTATGAGGTTGAATAATTTGAGAATTCATGTGAAACATTATTATTATATGCAAAGATTGATAAGAAACCTATAAAATGATTTGTTTAGTATGTGATGTTTTCAAACAAGGGATTATCACTTTCTGACAGAAGGAAACAGAAAACTTAAAAGAGTGTAAACCTACCCAATCAAGAAGGTAAACAAACTCCTCCTTTGGCCTGTAGTTTGTGTTGCTCTTTCCACTGACAATTTCCAAAGCAACAACTCCAAAGCTATAAACATCTGCTTTGTTGGTCAAGTAGCCACGCATTGCGTACTCAGGAGCCATATAACCACTGAAAAATAAAAAAGGTGGTTCAGCTTGCTACACAATCCCTGGTTTTCATTCTCAAACAGTCACTATTTAATTATATGATAATATAAAAGATCAAGAGATGCAAATGCTAGGGCTTATGATCATAAAAAAAAAATGCAATAGGTTGCAGGCTCAAAGCCTTGATACCAGTCTACTGGAAAAAGTTATGTCCGCCACCATATGAAAAATGGGTTTAGGCCTATCTATAGGAAACCCGAGATTTGACTGAAAGAGGGTTGAGACATAAGATACAAAATCAAAGATAAAGATTCTTTCTTGAAAATATACAATGTCCTGGTGGAGACTTACATGGTTCCAGCAATGCGAGTGCTGATGTGGGTATCGTCATCTTCATTTAGCTTTGCCAAACCAAAATCAGAAATCTTGGCATTGAGTTCCTTATCAAGCAACACATTGCTAGTTTTGATATCCCTATGCACAATTTTTATTATTGATTCTTCATGCAGGTACATCAAACCTTTAGCTACACCCAGGCAAATTTTCTGCCTGGTAGGCCAGTCCAGTTTCATCCTGAACTTTGCTTCCTTCCCTGAAATAATTGGGGGGGGGGGGGGGGGAATCAATTTTTGAATCCCAAACGCCTTCGTTCAAAATGCTTCTGATAGAAGAAAGAAACTAACTCACCGAGAAGAGCACGAGATAAGCAATTATTTTCCATGTACTCATATACAATCATCAATTGGTTTCCTTCAACACAACATCCATACAACTTTACAAGATTCGGATGTTGCAGTGCAGATATCATTCCTATCTCATTCACGAATTCACGATTTCCTTGCTTGGATTTTGAGGAGAGTAGCTTGACTGCAATCACGGTTCCATCTGATAGTGAACCCTGCATTCAATAATGAAAAGTTCCCACTCAAACTTATGGCTAACAGTTAATAATTAGCACTGCTATCTTTATTTGCTGCCCTACATCTAAAACTAGAAAGAATCCAAAAATTTATGGAGAACATTTGACCAATTCTTGTAGTTGTCTTTCTACCGCCAACTTGTAGAACATATTTAGGACAGATTAAAGAAACTATCAACCATGCAGTTACCTTGTAAACAGAACCAAAACCACCCTCCCCAACTTTGTTTTCCGCATCAAAGTTATTGGTGGCAGCTTTCATCTGTCTTAGCGTGAATAGTCCTGTTTGCAGATCTAGGCCTTTAAGCTCTGTCAGACCACAGTTTTGGATGTCAAAGAGAATACTTAAATGATCATAGAAAAAGTTTTATCTCAAGTATCTTTAAGAGAATATCGAACAGAGTATTTTAAGTTCACAGGAAAATGTTAAAGGAGAACATTTAGGGAAATCACAGAAAATCTTCAAAGGAAAATGCAATGAGAATTGGGATTGAATTTGGTAATCCAAGATTCCAAAAAAACTTGTTATATTTTGTTCCCCTTTATAAGAAGCCCAAAAGAAATACCTATACCTTTATCTGCAGCGGCTTTGCCACAAAGGCAGCCATTTCTCCACATGACACCTAGTACCAGAAAGGCAAGGAAAATTGCTCCAGCTACTGCTCCAGTCACTATGATTACTACATTCCTTTTGCTACCATTTGAAGGTGGTTTAAAGTCTGTGTAAGTAGAGAAACTGCTATCAATGGGTCAATTTATAGTAATGAGTAAAAGAATAAATCTAAAGAATGTAACTCACTAGATACAAACATATCAGTTAATTGGATGGTTTAAAACACAGTTGAAAAGTTTTTATCATAAGGTATCAGTAGTAGTGGTAAAAGTACTTCAGTCCTGATTTTAGGAATCGGTCCTATAGCTTGGGACATTCTTAAGTCATTATATTTCATCCCCTAGCCTCTCTAAAACCAATATCTGTTCAGCATTTCTAGCAAACCTTGCTGAATATAATTGTCAACGTGCAATTACAAGTAACATAGATCCTTATGCCATGTGTTCGTATACATTTTTCAGATGCAACAAATGACGGGGACAGAGATGGAAGGACATCAACTATGTGTTAGCTACCTGACCGGAGTGGACCTCATTGGAAGACATTACCAGAAACAAATTTCACTTTTATGGGAAATGATTCATACAGTGGCCCAGCCAAACTTTCCATTACAGCTCAAGAACCCTTTCAAGTTTAAGCTGTCAACTTTCAAGTGCAATGACATTTAAAGTGAAGATGAACTTTGAATCTGACTTACTCGGGTCTACCGATATAGCTGATATTAGAGGACCATAAATTCCTCTAAGTGGTATGCCTGTTGTCCCTCTTCCAGCCCAATACAAGCGGATCTTTAATGTATGATGTGTTACTGCTGCAATGAATGTCTTTACAAGGGGTATGGCAACGCCTCCAGCCTCATCTTCAATATTAAAATCTTTTAGAACCAAATTTCCCTATATTCACAGATTTGGCACAAGTAATAATTAGTTAACAAGTATGGATATAAAATTCAGGCATACTCATTTCTTTAGGATTGTGTGCAAGAGTTTAGTTACCTGGATGTAAACATCAAATATACGCTTCCCAAGACTAGTTAATGAACTGTCATTTGTGAAAATAATCTCAGCAAAGTGAAGTTTTACTGTGTAATTCCCATTCATGAGGCAAAGTCCGTAGTAAGTGAGAGAAAGGGGAGAAACACGCGCTGTTGTATATAGTTGTGCAATGGTAGCAGAGACATTGGATATAGCAGACTTGTTGGTTTTAGTATAGCCGTCTGCCTCACTGTCATCGTCCATGAAGTTGCCGGTGCTACTAAACGCCCATTCTTGGCTTGGATGGGAGTAAAACATAGAAGCACCCCTTGGTTCTTTATCATCTTGGTAAGTGGTGTTGCCATCGACAGTTATCTCATTACCTCCACAGTTAATATGCAAGGAATAGTGTTCTGACAAATATTGACAATATAAAAAAGGATTTAGATAGAGATATATTTACCAAAAGAAAATAAAAACAGAAGAAGAGAAATGGAAAACTAGTTAAATCAACTGATAGGTAGGCTTCTCCCATAGACATTGTGGAATAAAATGTATTTTAGGCTTCTCACGTTGATTTCGGGAAGCAGAACACGGAAAGTTTTGTTTCAGGCATGAATGGGCTTTACTTCTGCAACATATATTGAGAAAACGAAACTTCAAGTGATTATACTGACACATGATGTTAAATTCTTAAATAATGATGAGGAGGAGAAATGGAAAATATCCTTCAACATCTTATAACAAATAATTGAGTAAGGTTTCAAAATTCTTACGATTTAATTGTTGACGGCGAGAAGCTCTCCACTATGTTCCTGCAGAAGTGAATGAAATGGTTCACTGTTAAATAAGAGTTTTTTTCCTAAAATAAGAGAAACATTTAATGATCACTCACACGCTCCCTCGTGAACATTCATCTGGACTTGAGCTTTGCCAGGTGAAGTTGTTATAAGAAAGATCCCTGAAGACACCAATGGAAAAACTTCAAACCGTTATCATCTATTAAGTTCTGGAAGATTGGAATAGAACTTTGAGTAGGAGTAGAACTTCAAGCTGGAAAATGAATCTGGAGAAACTAGACATACACATTCTTGTTTCTTTCCAGAAGCCATGGAGGAACAGACCCAGTGAGCTTGTTTCCTGTCAAGTACCTAGAAAAATTAAAGATGACAAATATTAGGCTACTCAGAAGCTTACAGCCAAGAAATATATGAAATAAATAAATAAATAAATATATGTATACCACATCAACTTACAGGAAATCTATTCTTGCCAGCTGGATAAATGTCGAAGGAATTTCTCCTCTGAGGTTATTGAAGCTGACATCTCTACATTGGTATGAAATACAAGTACTTAGAGGGGGGGGGGGCGCGCAACTGAATAAATGAGAGGAAACTATGTGTGCAGCTTATAGTAAATTGGGTGTTTCCATAGCTCATAATTGCACTGCCGACTGAAAGCTTAAAAACAGATGATCAAATTGTTTTCGAGGATAACATTTGAGCCAGTGATTTATACGGAAAATCTAAACTTTTGAAAGCACATCATTAAGGTTCGAAGAGGCACACTTTCAAGTTCCAATTAGTTTTGCAACATCAGTATCAAAGCTTGAGAGGTGATAGTTTGTGATCCATAACGATTGTCCAAGTTCAACTGTGGATGATCAGGGCATTCAATTGCATTGGATGGACCAAGACCTCAAGAACCCCAATTCTATAGAAATGTTCATCATTTTTATGATAGCAAAAGCCTATCTGTCTCTTTTCCAAATATAGTCCATGAATCATGGAGATTCATTTTATATTTTTTAGTGACACCCAAAACATTCTGGGAATTTTCAATAAAATTTCTTGAGAAAGTGAATGATAACTATATTGACAAAGATTGTTTTGAAAGCAAATCATTACAGCCTCTATATGGAACCACTTACAAGTGCTTCAGTTTTTCCATCTGCCCAACGTATTCTGGGATCTCTCCATATATTAAGCAGTTTCTCAATATCCTGCATTTTTAAAATTTTGGTCAAGTATATATTATCTATTTCAAATACAAATCAAAGAATAAGAGTTATAGCATAAAAACACATAAGATTAGAGCTCCAACTCACAATGTTTTCATGGATTCCATATCACTCAGTGGTGGGAAGGGAGACCCTCTTCCTGTCAAGTCACTAATCCTCCTACAAGCATCATTGAACAGAAAACATGCTGTAAATAAACACATTATATATACATAAAAGACAAAATGCAGATATTCTGATTGCTTACAAATCACTTAGTTTGGTCAAGGAAGCAATGCTAGAAGGTATGGGCCCCTTAAGAGAGGTACCCTGTATATGCCTGTAATAAATATATTAACAACAAAAGTATCCATCAATTATCAAAAAAAAAAAAAAAACGGAGCATAAAGAGGTAAATGTTGGAAACTCACAGTTTCTGAACCTTTGTCCATTTACTGATGAAAGTAGGTAGCTTTCCTGAGAAATTATTATCATTTATCCTCCTAAAAGGTGCCAAAGAAATACAAACTCAGAGAGTGTGCTCAAAGTAGTATTGTTTACCATAAAATTCAGATAAAATGATGAAGAACACATGAAAAACAATATTTAAAAAAATTCCAATAACATAATTTCCACTGAATTTGATCACCATGCATGGTTAAATTATCCGCATAAAAGATTGAAAGATCTAAACAATCCCAACATGTTAAATATGAGTATCCTGGCATCAAAATCAGCTATATTTCCTGTGGAGATAGAAGTTGATTGCATATCAGATGCGGCAAACCACCCAGCCGAGGCAAATCCAAAGATGAAGGCATAAAAAATGCAGAGTAATCACTGTTTGTTTGGTTAATAGACCTGGGAAATCAATTAAAAGAGATAAAAAAAAAAAAAAAAAAAGTCTGCTTACATATCTGTCAAGTTGAACAACTTGCCAAGTTCTGCAGGCAAGTTTCCTGTCAATGCATTTGAGGACAAAACACTGGAGATAAATGACATTAAAGTTAGTTTTAGTAACATTATATGATACAATATCTAGAATCAATAAGCATGGAGATGAAGAAAAGTCATTACAGTTTCTGTAAATTGACCAGTCTTCCAATTTCAGGTGGAATGGGTCCTGAAAAATGATTTCCTTCAATACTCCTGTAACAGGAATGGATGTGTTAATGTCACTTCACAATAAACAGTCTGAATGATTCAAATCCATACTTAAAGCCTCTAAAGCCTAGCCAAGTACAGGTCGATCTGCCAACTTTCATGAAATGAACTGTTCACATTGTCCTCTTGGCATGCCAAGTTGGTCAGAGTCAGACAGCCTCCGCCTCAAATCAATAACAAATGAAATGCTTTTAACTACAATTAGAGAACCAGAATTAACAAAACTTCCTTAAAATGTTTCCAATCTTATCTTTAATGATTTGACTGGCAAAGTGACAGCATGTAAACAATGAACCCTCAACAGATGATTCACTGCCTCTAAAAATCATAGATGATTGCAGACTCAGAGAAAAGAGAACTCAACATACAGGTTTCTGAGGGTGGTCATGTTGGTGAGGACTTTCGGGAATGGCCCAGACAACCGATTCCCCATAACAGAGCTGCATAGATACGTTAGGAAAGTATGAAACTTCAGGCTAACCATCTACATTGAATTGAGAAAAGAGATGAGAAGAGGATGTGGCAGGTGCCCTTACAACTCCTCCAAGCGCAAGGAACCCCATTGGGGAGGTATAACACCAGTGAAGAGATTGCGGCTAAGGTCCCTGCTTGACAATCGAGTGCATAATCAACAACAGCAATTCAGTATAACGAAAACTTTAGAAATGTTTGATATATTGCTCACAGTTGTTTAAGGTAGCGAAACTTGGAAAACTCCGGTGGAATGATTCCCGATAGATTCTGAGACTTTAAAGCTCTGCAAGATATTTCTACAGAAATATTAGAACACATAGCCCAAGACATCCTTCCAAGAAATAGATTAAGCAAAACATTACTTGAACTAATCACACACAGATCACTGGATTTGGTAGAGGGAAGAGTAGTAGTACATGCTTACTATGTGGCAAGAGGAATTGTTGTTGAAAGAGCAGTCACAAGTGACGCCGTTCTCGAACCCTTTCCTCTCATCCAAAATACTCCAATTCCCTTCTCCGCTACATGGATCCTTGCTGAAATCCCAGTCCTTCTTCCCCAGCTTCTTCCCTATTTCTCTTAATACACTAACTGCAATGCAAAACACATACCCCATAATTTGTACATGGGCATTTTTCTTTCATATCCAAGGAAAGAGTAGATAGAAAAATGAGATGCTGTGTTTCTTGGAGATCCAGTCAGGGAATGAAGATATTGCTGTTGTATTGATTACATTACATTACCTTCTTGGAAGTGGAGCTTAGCAGAAGCAGAAGCTGCAAGTCCAAAGGAAATGAGAGTGATGGAACAAATGATGGATACTTGCAGGAGCAGCTGTGGACTACTTGCCAAATTACAAGCCCCCCCCATCTTCTTCTTCTCCTTCTTCCTCAGCTGTGTTTAGCTCAAAGCTCTGCTTGCTTGGATAGGGGCCAGTAGTGTCTTTAACTGAGAGAGTTGGAGAAATAAAGAGAGTTTTTATCATAGTTACAAAAAAGAAAGAAAAAGTTGTCTTCTAATGGACGTACGTAATGAGCCCGACAGTGACAGTGACAGAAATACTACAGCACACAACTTTTAACTATAATTTTTAATTTTAAATCATAATTTACTAAAAAATTTAATGAATATATATATATATATAAGAATCTAAACGAAAATGATTTGTTTTTTTCTTTTTTTCGAAGACTTAGCAGTGTAGCCGTGATTAATAATAATACATGTGATTTGATTGATGAGTTGATTTTGACTTGCGGGGGTCAAAAGTCTCTAAACTACTAAAAATATATTATATCCTTTACGCGTTTTTGAAACACTGCGTCGGCACTCGTGGGACAACGATTGAGTCTTTCTCTTTCTTTCCTTGAGTTTTTTTTTTTAAAAAAAAAAAAAATTAATATTTATTATATTTTCAAATTATTTTAATATATTAATATCAAAAATAATTTTTTAAAAAAATAAATTATTTTAATATATTTATAAGTAAAAATTATTTTGAAAAACTATATTATCAAATAACTTTTTAATTGTAATTTAAAAAAAATATATATTTAAATTAAAATTACTGTAAAATTAATTTTTATACATTAAATTTTAAACATAGAACTCATGAAAAAAAATAAAAAGTCACAATAATGGCCTCTAGTAGATGCTAGTAAGCAATCTTTTTAATTTTTTACTCTATAAAAATATATTAGTTATCTTTTTTATTATTAATTAATAAAAATATGGATAAATTAGTTTGAACATCCATTTTAATAATAAAAAAAATTAATGTATAATACATGGTTGGATAACATGGACTGGCATTGATTGTGTAAACTATAAACTTTAAAAAAAAAAAAAAAAAAAGAGAAGAAAACATGCTATAAACTTAATTTGTATCTAAACCTTGTGATAGAATCTTCTCTTCTATAATAGCAGTTTCTCAATTATGATCCGTCGAGGAGGCATAGATATATAATTGAAGGCAGCTCCTCAGTTATGGCAAGAGTTAGCTAGCTGGGCAGCAGCCATGCATGCATCTGTTAATAAAATATATATACACACACACACACTCAT
This sequence comes from Populus tomentosa, assembly GCA_018804465.1. Taxonomy (NCBI): domain Eukaryota; kingdom Viridiplantae; phylum Streptophyta; class Magnoliopsida; order Malpighiales; family Salicaceae; genus Populus; species Populus tomentosa. The sequence continues at coordinate 12,486,858 of CM031975.1, forward strand.
GACTTTATGATCATGGACATGGAGTGGCTCTACTGTTCTTAAAAAAATAAATTAAAGGGATGCACAGAGGCAATGTTAACGACAATTTCAGCAGGGAAAAATAATATAAATTAATTAAGATCTACAATTTCCAAGAATATTAGGAATTAAGATTGATATTCCTGCTTTTAGCACTTTGATTACCCTAAATTTTTAATTCAAGATAAATCAATGTATCAATATATTAAAAAATTCTTCATAAAATTTCATTTTAATTCGATAATTAAATTAAAAATTATGCTTGACAGTGTAAAATACACTGGTTACTAGATGATTGAACATTATAATTTAAATTTTATCATTCAATAATTTTTAGAATAATATTAGTTATTTTATTAAGTCCTTGAGATTTTTTTTTATTCAAAAATATATATTTTTATCCATTCATCACTTGTTTTATTTATAGACTTATTATTATTTCACGATAACATTATCAATTTTTAATAAGAATTTATACCAATATTTTTTCACGCATTTCTTTCTTCACTTTTACTTTTCATTTCTATTATAACTCCCCAGATTTATTTTCTCATTTTTAAAACATATTTATTTTAAATTTTTTCATAATTTTTCTATGAGTAAAAACCCAATTCGCACATGACTTCTATCATATTTAATAGTATAATTATGATTACTTTTTAAATTACTTTTTATTTTAAAATATATTAAAATAATATATTTTTTATTTTTTAAAAAATTATTTTTGATATCAGTACATCAAAATTATCTCAATACATTAAAAATATATTAATTTAAAACTAGAAAAAATTAATTTTTTTTAAAAAAATAAAAATTATAAAACGCAATGCGAAACCGGCCGAAATCATTTGATTCTGTTTTTTGGCCCCCACTGCCCCTATGCCGTGTGCAGGCTGAGGACGAGATATTTGCATGCTTCAAATTAACAGTAACTAGGACCACGAGTTCACGAGTTAGCATCTTTTCTTTTTCGAATTAAACCAAGCCAAATCAAATTACTGATTTTTACTAATTAGTTAATTAACACTTAATTCTTTGAATTTTATATATATATATATATATATATATATATATAATATTGTTCTGAAACTCAAATTTTAAATAATATCTCTTCAGATTGATATTAAGGATACGTTTTTACGATTATTTAATTAAGAAACTTACTATTACAATCTATTTAAGTAAAGGATTCAATAATGAAGGAATATTTAATTTCTTATGAACAATAAATATATTATTTTTAATTAATTTGGTTTGAATATATATATATATATATATATATATATATTGGATTAAAAAGAAGAAACATCACTCGTTTACGAAATGTATTAAAATAGAGCATGCATGTAGAATAGAGCCGGCAATATATATAAATATGATGAGAGGAAGTGCATGAATGTGATTGGTGGCTGGCTAGCCAAAATGGTTCCAAAAGAAAACAAAGGGGAGAGTGTGAGTGCTAGCTGGCTTCTCTTGTCCAGTCCTCAAAATTGACCTCCACTTTTATTATTCATCATCACTGCTTCTTTCCCTCATAAACGATCTTTGACTCTCTTTCCCCAGGCATAGCAATTAATTCTTTTTTTAAAAAAAAATTATTGATGAGAAAAGAAGGAGAAGTTTTTCAAAGAATTACCTTAATTTAATAATTTAAATTATTAAATAAAATTTTAAAATATAATTTATATTATTTTCTAATATATTCTTTCAAGTGAAAGCCCATTGATCTTGAAACTTGCATATACTTATATTATCTTGTGTTTAATTTTTATCAAATAAATGAGGATAATGAGATTTGAATTCATGACCACTTAATTATCAAGGCTCTGATACTATATCAAAAAACTATTTCAATCCAATAGTTTAAGCTGTTATGTAAAGTTACAAGATATGATTTATATTATTCTCTAACAAAATTATGTTAAGATTTTGTGTTTTTTATTCATGGATTTAAATCATTACTTTTCTAAAAAAATATATTTTTATTGATGTATAAGGATATAAATATTTTGTTGAATAATTTCTCCCATAACAAGATTAAATATTAATTTTTGGTTGATATTGATAAGTTTTTTTTATCATTTATTAATATATATGTCATATTTTAGCTAATAAGTTGACAATACTTGTATATATATTTTTTGTTTTATTGAATTTATTTTTTCTTCATTTGCAGCGGAGTGCGGGCTTGCCATGCAGGCGATATACGACTCTCTTTGCTCCAAAGCAATTAATTCGTTTTTCTCAGGCGCTATATACTATTATTTATTTGATAAAAGTGCCACCTTTAATTGACTATATTATATTTAGTGATATTAATTTTGGTGTTAATGTTATTTTTACGTGTTTAGTGTCCATTTAGAAATATAATTATGGTTGTTTTTAAAATATTTTTTATTTAAAAATATATTAAAATAAAATTTTTTTATATATTTTAAAAATTATTTTTGATATCATCGCATTAAAATAATTAAAAAATATTAAAAAAAATAAACTTAAAACAAATAAAAATTTTAAATATTTTAAATATTTTCAAAATGTAAAAACAAATATAACTTTATCTAATCATTTTTTTTATTAGTATTATTTAAAGCAATGATTGATTTTCAAGAGCCTTGCAAGTTAGTATTGAATTGATCGTATATTACATGTACGTAAACCTATACACAAAGCCTATATTAAGCCCACGCGTGTTTGTCTAGAATCAATCATTTTCTGTGAGAAAGTTTTTACACTACTTTATATGCATTTTCGAGATCCGAAATGCGCTAACATCCTTGCTGGTGAAAAAGGAAAAACAATAACTTTTGGGGTAAAATTTAACTAGTTAATTTTTAAATTTATTTTTTAAAAATTATTGATTTGAATTTTATAAATTTTAAATTTATTAAAAATTTATATAATTGTTAATTTTAAGATTTATAAAATTAATTAAAGATACGCAAGCTGATCTAAAAACCCAAATTAATCTTAAAAAAAAAAAAACAATAAGATACCGACATGACATGCATAAAATAAAATAAAATTTAAAATATATATAATAAGCTTTGATATGGCTGCCGCCTGCTAATAGCTAGCTATCGGTGTAATGTGGATAAGGCTTCCGTAGCTAATCTTTTTCACATATGAAATCTTCACTAGAAAAAAACTAAGTTTGCCAGTGGGCAGGGAAGTTACTGTATCCCAAGATGTAACAGTAACTTGTCCTTGTAAAAATACTATAGTTATTAAACCCAACCCGGGATTGACCGGTCAAAGAATCGGGTCTCAGGTTTCATGGGTCAACCCGGATCAACCCGGAAAAATTAAAAAAAATTAAAGTTTTAATATTTCATATGAAAAAATCCTTGTAAATATAGATTATACATATTATAAATAATGAAGTTTAAAATAATATTTTAAAAAAAATTTATTCCACATTGAAAAAACATAATTTTTTTCTTTAGAAACATAGAATATATATACTAATAGGTTCTAAATCCCACATTGAAAAAACATAATTTTTTTCATGGAAACATAGAGTATATATATGAAAGGGTTTCAAATCCCATATTGAAAAGATACTATGTTATCCTTTTAAGTTGAAGTATTTAAAACAAAAGGTTTTTTATCCCACATTGAAAAAACATAACTTTTTTCTTTGAGAATATAGAGTATATATACTAATGGGTTTCAAATCCCATATTGAAAAAACATAATTTTTTTCATGGAAACATAGAGTATATATATGAAAGGGTTTCAAATCCCACATTGAAAAGATACTATGTTATCCTTTTAAGTTGAAGTATTTAAAACAAAAGGTTTTTTATCCCACATTGAAAAAACATAACTTTTTTCTTTGAGAATATAGAGTATATATACTAATGGGTTTCAAATCCCACATTGAAAAAACATAACTTTTTTCATGGGAACATAGAGTATATATATGAAAGGGCTTCAAATCCCACATTGAAAAGATATTATGTTATCCCTTTAAGTTGAAGTATTTAAACCAAAAAGTTTTTTATCCCACATTGAAAAAACATGATTTTTTCCTTGGAAACATTGAGTATATATACTAATGGGTTTCAAATCCCACATTAAAAATACATAATTTTTTTCATGTGAACATAAAGTATATATATGAAAGGGCTTCAAACCCCACATTGAAAAGATATTATGTTATCATTTTAAGTTGAAATATTTAAACCAAAATTTTTTTTTATCTCACATTTTAAAAAAAAAAAATCGGGTCTCGTCCGGGTTCGCCCGGATCCCTGATCGACCAGTCGGGTCGCCCGGGTTTGGCCGGGCTGTTGCCACAACCAATCTTTTATTAAACCCGGACCGGTTTAGCCACCTGGTCGACCAGGTCCCGGGTCGACCTGCCGGGCCAGGTCAGGTTTAATAACACTGAAAAATACTGTGAAATAAGATTTGGGAGTCAAAATTGTCTTTTCATCGTAATACACGATGCAATTACAATTTTAACACTTTAATAAATAATTCTAAAGCTTCTGATATAAGGGTGTTTTTATTCTTTTATTTTTATAAGAATAAAGCAACTACTTTGGCACCTTTGGAGAGAAAAACAATACAACTCTCATTTGTTGATTATTTTACATTGATTTTTATCGGTTGTTATTGTAAAATTGAAAGTTGTATTGGGTATTATTGTAATAGTTATATATTAAATATTATTTTAAAAAAACTTGTTAGTGAGTGTTTGCACGCGTCAGCATGTGGACGACCCCACAACATTCAAGCAACGCGTGTGAGGTTGTTCGGCTAACAAGGCGGCGTTTGGTAAATCATGGCGTCCTAAACATGATGGTGCGATGTGTCACCCTCGCATTGCATGTTTTGTGCCAAAGACCATTTTTTTTTCCTTTTTCTCCTCTCTCTTTTCTTTGAATTTTGTGCCAGCACTTACAAATTTTCAAAACATCCCTTGCAATTGTATTTTTTCTTCACATTTGATCCTTATGCTTTTAATCACTATTTTGTTTTTTTAATAAACTATAAAATTATAAATGCTTTTCAATTTCATTACATGCTATTTTTTAATTTATAAATAATCTTTCGAATTACAATTTTTTTCAATTTCACCCCTCCTACTTTTAAATACATGAATAGTCTATCAAATTATAAATATTTTTCAATTTCACCTCCTATGATTTTTTTAATCTTTCAAATTTAGATAGTATTTTTTTAGTTTTTACTTATTTTATTTGACATCATTTTCAATTTTGTTTTTCAAATTTCATCATCCTTACGTTTTGTTTCTATCAAATTTCATTCTAATTTTTTTCGTTGTTATTTTTTTTTGCTTTTGCAAGTTTTTTCTATTAATATTTTTCATTGATTTCATCTTTTAAAATTATGTTGGTTGAGAATTGAGCTTTTTAATTGAACTCCGATCCAAGATTTCATAGGTTATGAATTTTAGAGGTTAAACCAGGTTTAGAAAGTTTCCCTAGTTTTATTTTCTTTTCTTTAAGGTGATGTTTTTATCCTTTTGTTTTGTTAATTTTTGCAATTTGCCTACCATTATTTTTAAATTTTATCCCTTATAATTTTTTAATCTATGTATGATCTGTGAAATTACAAATGGTTTTTAATTTTACCCCTTATTATTTTTTTATTTTTCAAATTTAGTTCTCATTCTTTCAATTATTATTATTTTTGTTTGTATTCATTTTTAAAATTGATTTTTTTTTTCAAATTTCATTCTCCTTTATTTTTTTTCCATAAATTTTATCTCATTTTTTTTTTGCTCCTTTTTTTTTTGCTTGCTTTTGCAAGCTTTTCTTAATAATATATATTTTTATTAATTTTATTATTTAAAATTAAATTGATTAATAATTGAGTTTTTTTAATTTTACTCAGGTTTAAAATTTCAAAGATTAAATTTTTTAAATATTAGACAAGATGCAGAAGGTTTTTCGGATTATCATCTAGAGATCACGAAGAAAAGAAGAATTTAATCATTAAAGGAATGAATGCCAGACGTGTAGATGCTTTCCTGTTGCTAGCATGCTGTGCCAGTTTCAGCCTGAGGTTCCTAGTTCTTGAGCTACTGTCTTAATTCCCTGCTATTGCTGTTGTGTAATAAATATTTGAGAAGAAAACCCTCTGCGTATCTTTAAGAATTTCAATAAAAATAATTTTTAGGGTTATTAGAGGCTTATTTAATAATTTTAAAGTTTAAAGAATTAATCAAGTTGTTGTTCACCAAGTTGTTATGAGTAAGCTGGTCACCAATAATTACTTCAACAAAAGAAAAAGAAAAAAAAGATGATGATGATGATGATAATGTTAATGTTAATAGTGATGATGTTCTCTATTTCTTGTAAATGCTTGTAATTTACATTACACGGGGATATAGAGCGCATGCACTAATGTTATTTTCTATTAAATTGGCTCGTTATAATTTTTTAAAAAATTTAATTTTTAATCTATAAATAATATGTGAAATTATAAATATTTTTTAATTTTACTTTTATGATGTTTTAATTTTTCAGATCTGGCTTTTATTTTGTTAATTGTTATTTATTTTGTCTATGATCATTTAATTATTTTTTAAATTTTAATTTTCTTACACTTTTTTCTGTTAAATTTTATTTCTATTCTTTCTGTTATTGTTTTTTTTTTTCAAGTATTTTTTATTGATATTTTTCACCGAGTTCATCATTCAAAATTAAATTTATTAAGAATTGAACTTCTTAATTAAATCCGAGTCCATAACTTTATGGGTTGTGAGTTTTGAAGATTAAAATATATTTAGAAGATTCATCTGAGTTTGTATGTTTTTTTTTTCCTTTTATGAAGCTGATGTTTTCTATTTTTTATCATTCTTTGGTGTGTTTGTTTTCTTGCTTTTTGTGATTTTATTTAATTGGGTTAGCCCTCTATAAGGTTTTTCAATTTCATGTTGTATTTTTTAATCTATAAATAATCTATTAAATTATAAGTTTTTTTTAATTTCACCCCTATGATTCTTTAATCTTTCAAATTGAGTCCTCATTTTATTAATTATATTTTATTTTATTTGTGATCATTTTTTTTCAATTTCATTATCCTTGTGTTTTTCTTTTGTTAAATTTTATCCTCATTTTTTTTTGATTTTTTTTATTTTGTAGGTTTTTTTATTAATTTTTTTTCATAAATTTCATCCTTCAAAATTATATTTGTTGATAATTGAGCTTTTTGATTGAATTTAGGTCTAAGATTTCACATGCTGTGAGTTTTAGAAATTAAACTAGGTTTATAAGATTCGTTCAAGTTTGTTTGTTTGTTTTTTTTTAATTTTTTAAGCTGATATTTTTTTTTCTTATATTTTTTGTGATTTTATTCTATTGGTTAGCCCTCTTTATTTTTTTTTTAATTTCACCCCTATCATTTTTTTAATCTATCAAATTACAAGTGTTTTTTTAATTTGATTCCTTATGATTTTTTAATCTTTATATTGTGGTACTTATTTTTTTAATTGCATTTTATTTTGTTTTGGATTTTTTTAATTTTTTTAATTCTAAAAGAAATGATTAACTATAAAATTCCTTCAACTGATTTTTATTTTATTTATAAAAAATATAACACTGCTTCGGCACACATCGAAAACTTACTTATGGTATGGGATTCATGTTTAAGGAGATTCGTTTAATCCAAAATGCTATAATTTCTTTATTTCAGAAACAATATTAACGTGTTTGAGAAAAACAAACAATTACTGTTTACTGCAGGTGTTTATGATTAACTTCGAAGGAGAGCTGCGTAGAGAAGTTCATTCCAGGTATCAGGAACTCCGGCTAGACACCAGTGGGTGCAGTCCATAGCTCTGTGTCCACCATGGCCGCCGTAGACTGAAGGATGGCCATCTTTTCTCAGCTGTGAAAGGGCCGTGACATCGAGCAAATGTACTGCTACTGGCTTTGGCATCGCGCCTATTGCTTTCTCAACAACCAGCTGTGCTGGATGATGTCCTGCTGGGGACGTTTTGAAGACCGGATCTTTCTGCCCCTCACAGTTCCTTGCATCTGGCTCTCCCCAGTCACTTCCACTGCTCGCCATTCAATCAATCAACAAGCTAGAATTAATCGCAATGCATGGACAAGCTAACATGTTTTGCACAGTTTTGTGTCGAGCAGATTGAAAGAAGGCTGTGGGTGTATCAATGAACTTACTTCATGTGATCTGGAGAAATCCCTTGGAAGAAGACTCTGGTTTTTGCAGTATCGACGTTGGTCTCGACCCATTTAGCCCACGTAGTCAAGGCTTTCTCGTATGCGACCAGGCGATCCATGTCATGATATCTAGCTTTCCCGACTTGAATAAACTTCCATCTATGGAGGATACACACACAAACAGAGCCAATCAGCCCCTCTAGCTGGGTTAAAGTAATTTTATACATGACTGATGACAGCAGTAGCTAGGAGGGTTGAAAGGGGCTACGCACGGCTGTTTTCTCCCTGTATGAAGCCACCAGTGCCAGGTGTTGAAGACCAAAACATCAATCCCTTTCCATAAATCTCCACCTTTAATGGAGTCAAGCATAAGAGCAACCCCATGGCTTGTGCTTACCATGTCAACTAGAAATGCATTGCGGGAGAACATCACTTTAGCCCCATATCCCTGCAAAGATCACAAATCACTGTATTTTCTTAGAAAATGATTTGCAAACATGTTTAAAGGATGACGGATTATGTTTTTTATTGGCTAATTAATGCATATATAGATGCTTAATTAATTACGTATAATATGCCTGCTTTTAATTACGTCAAATCCTTCAAAAACTTCAGATTTACTCTCTTTTTTTCATATAAAAGAAAATGAATAAAATCATATTTCCTCCACGAAATCGGAATTGGAATCATACAGTTTTTTTTGTGTGTATATACACAAAATTAAACCATTTGATCAGTTTTTACTAGATATTGGCGGAGAAAAAGTTTTCCATGTGAGGAGGATTGAGAAGATAAGCAAAAATCTTAAATCTCTTGGTATTTTCGTTTTCAAGATTTATAAAATGATAAAGATGCAGCAACCAATTAATTAATTCCCACATGATCCTATTAAAAAAAAAACAAAACAGAAATAGGAACGCATGGAGAGGAGGAATGAGACAGGAGCAATTAAGGATTTCGGTCTCACAGGGAAGCTGAAAGTGGACAGGTCTCCTGTCCTGACCAGGCTATAGTTAGCTTGCGGTAGAGCCACATGAAGCATGCAAGTGAGTGATTGCCATTGATTCAAGCTTAGTGAATCTCCCACGAACATGATGCTCTTCCCTTTTAATACTTGTGATAAGAAATGACCGCCATCAAACCTACAGTATGGATCCATCAGCAAACACGAAATTCCCTTAAAGGGAAAGCAAATTCTTGTCAAATTACTCGTGTTGCTGAAGAACAACAAATCCAATCACAAAATTAAGCAGCCATGGAGTTCCCTGTGCTTTCCTAATCAGCCGAGTTGGCCATTTATGCCATCGTCTTCACTTGCAACTGTGTTGTCTTTTTCACGTGATGTATGTAAATTGCGAAGTGACCAGCTAGCAAGCAAGGCCACACACAGATACCAAATCCAATCACAAAATTAAGCAGCCATGGCAAGGCATATAATTAACACTTCGATGATAAAATGAGAGAAAAAAACAATGCGTACCTTGGAAAGTTGCACCCTGCCTTGGGCTGCCATCTATACTTGAGATAGTCTCTGTCTGGGCGACCGTTCTTCAGACAGTCAAACTCCTTCTCCATGAAGGGACATCGCGATGCATCATAGAGAGGATATGCTTCATCACGAACCCAAATCCCTTTATAAAGATCACAACCAGCACCCCTTGCAATCCCTTTATGGTGCACAGCTAGAGAAACAAGTAGCAGTGCTGCTCTAATGGCGAAAGAACCCACGTCCATGAGAGCGAGAGAGACAGAGGCGAGTAGGTGCAGGTCACAAGACTTGTATGGTAGTGAACATGAAGAAAGTTGTAGTGGTAGTTCAATATGTAATATCGAGGTTTTTTTTTTTTTTTTTTTTTCACTTTAAAATTAGTATTAATTAATAAGGTTTCCACTTAAGGTGCGATATATAGGATGTGATAGATTCTCAATTGACCCGCAAATTAAATATTAGCATAAATGTTTAAGAATTGACTAGGATATTACGATAATTAATTTGGATTAAGTTCTTCCTATATATAGTTTGTTGGAATACTTTATAGAAAACAGCTTTTTTATGAATTTCTAGTTTTTGTAGGATACAGAAGCTCATTTGGGAGAATTTTACAATTGTTTATATATATATATAACTCTTTACTTAAGGTTTTTTTTTTTTTTTTTTTACAATTGCTTTATTATAAATTTTAAGGCTATTTAAAGATATTTTTTTTAATTGATATATATTAAATATTATTTTAAAAAACCTTTTAGCACGTGCTACATGACTTTTGTACTATTCAGGTAGTGTATGCAAGGATCATTTAATCATTAAATACCATCTTCCAAAGCGATGTTTGGAAGATTTTAACGATACCGACATGGTGACATGATACATGTATAAGAAGTGCTTCTGGTTTGGCTCTAATATATATTTTCTTTTTTTTTTTTTCTTTTCTTCTTTCTCTCCTTCTTGAATTCATCATAAACCCCTTTAAAATTTCTAATATGCCCCTTCAATTTCTTTTTCTTTCATATTTGATTAATGTTTTTTGATTACTATTTTTTTAAAAAAATTTTGAATGAGTTATAAAATTACAAATCTTTTTCAATTTCATCCCTTTATATTTTTTAATATTTCAAACTTGCTCTATTCTTTTGATTACTATATTTTTTAAATGAGTTATATATTTTTTTTTAATTTCACCTCCTTTAATTTTTTATTTTTTCAAATTTAATCTTTATTACTTTGATTACTATTTATTTTGTTTGAGATCATTTTTTAGATTTTGTTTTTCAATTCCATTCTCCATGGATTTTGTTTTTCTATTAAATTTGATCTTTATTTTTTTATTGTTATTTTTTTCTTTGACAAGTTTTTTAAATTGATATCTTTTTTCATGATTTCATCATTTAAAATTAAATTGGTTAGAAATTACATTTATTGATTGAACAACCAGTCAATGATTTCACGGATTATGAGTTTTAAAGATTATACTGGATTTAGGACGTTGTCTAAGTTGGCTTGGTTTTTATTATTCCTTTTTAAAGCTAATGTTATTTATTTTTTACCTTTTTTTTTAGAGTTTTGCTTCATTATTTTTTACTATTTGTCTTCTATGGAATTAGTATTAGGATTGGAACCGGATTCACCAATTTTAAAAAGTTAACGTGGGTTGAATTTTGAGTTTTTTGGGTTTTTTTAATTGATTTATTTCAATTTTATTTTTCAATATTAATTTATTTAAAATTGGCCTTTCTACTTTTCTTTTCCTTTCCTTTCTACCGGGTTATTCCGATCATGTATCAATTATCACTGGGTTTGCAAATTAACTTGAGTTGTCTCGTATATTTTTCTGTAGCTTTTTTAAATATATATATATATATATATATATTTATTTTTCAACATTAAGTTATTTATATATTGATGTTATTCAATTTTCTTTCGAACGTGGTCATCCTGATATCATTACTAGGTTATAAACTTTGCATTTTGATCTAGGTGGGCTCAAATTGAGTTTTTCCAGCCTATTATATATAATCTTTTGCCTTCAACATTTTATTTGCTATAGATTGAGCTTTAAATTTATTTTTTTTATTTTTCTTCATGTGGAGTATCGTGTTTTCATTTGATTTATTTAGAATTAGTCTTAAAACTTTTTTTCTTCTATTTTTTCTATGAAATTATCTCAATTTTATGTCAATGGTTGTGAAATTTACAAGTTAACTTGATTTAACTCAGTTTTTTTTCTTTTTAAGTTCATCCTTTAATATTGAATTGTATAATAATTTGGGTAGGCTTAAAGTAAGGTTTTTTTTTTTAGTTATTTTTATCAATTTATTTATTATTGTTGTATTTTTTAATTATTCTATTTAAATTACTAATTTAACTAATGCCTCAATATTTTTTCCATAGCATTCTTGAAAAAGCCTGCAGTGAATCACAGGCCATTAGTGAAACAAGTGAACTCAATGACAAACAAGATTGCTTCTGGAATCCAAAATCAGGTTCTTTAATTACAGTTACAAGTGCTTATCATGCAGAATGCAACCTGACGGAAAATGGAAGTCCCGAGCTATCTCTTCCAGGAATGAACTCAGAATGGTTCTGCTTAGAATCAGGTCTGGAGTCTAACTGTTCCACCTGAACGTTTGGAACAGCTCTCCTGTGAAGTTGGTGGCTAAATCATATTCATTAACTTTATAGGTTTTCAGGACTGGTTTCTGCTGCTGGCGCTTTCTCAACAAGGATTCTGAAAACGAAGAAAAGGCAGCTATGGTTCCTCGGGCCATATGGAGATATCGGCCTTGTCAATCTTCTTTTAGTGAGATTTAAGATGTTGCAGTAGTTTTCTTTTTTCTACAAAGCTTACATTTTCCTCAAAAAAAGAAAAAAAGAAAAAAAAGGGCTTGACTAATGTATAGAGTACTGTGGTTGATCATGCAATATTTGTTGGGTATCCATATTCATAAAACACGCTGCAGTTCTCCCTTCTTCTGATCCTGTCTTCACGACAGTTTGTCTGATATATAAACGGGACCTTTTCTTCTTCTTCTTCTTCTTCTTTTTTGCCATAATCTACTTGTCCAAACGGTTTTACAGACTCTGAGTGAATCATGCTCGTAATTATTTCATATATCTTGAAACATGAATCTTTGATTGGCTAAAAACCCTCCACACACCAAACCCATATAGAATTATGTTAGCTAAGAGACAAGATCTGGATTTGACTAGCCCTAAAATAAGATCCAAATATATATGAACTTTCATAATCCAAAAACAAGTTTTATTAGTTCACTTCAATCAAACAAACTGTATGTCAATAAGGATAAAGGAAAATACAAAAAAAGGCGGATAAAAAATCAGATCAGATATCTAGAAAGAAATTAATGGTACAATCATCCAGCAAATGGGACGTGTTCAAGTAAGAACTCGCGTCAAGTGCTTCAGCCATCCAGTGCCAATAATCGTGTTATTGTCCGAACTATCTCTGATGCTCATAAAAGAAAATACCTCAGTTTTCCGAGGGAGTGCACGAAAGTTGTTTGGAAGCGGACAAGAAACAAAGAATACATGACAGACATCTATAAAAGTGGACAAAAAGTATTGCACCTCAGCTCCTCTTAGATCTCTTCCTCTTGGGTTCTCTCTGAATGGATTTTAAAGAGGAATGGGAACGAGCACCAACAGCAGCATAGGTTCTAAGTTTCTCGAGAATCCTCCTTTCACTCACACGCAATATCAGGGAATGGTATAGCTTTCTCTCTTTGGTACAACATTTTTCCAGTGCTTCAATATCATCTTTTATTGAACTCGAGCCATATAAACTCTCCCTCTTATCAGCAAGCCACAAAAGAGCATTGCATACACTTTCTGTCAGCAACAAGTCTGCTCTCATTTCTGAGATTTTATCCCATGCAATATTCCATTTTTCGGATAAAATTGTGTCAATAGATCCTTTGTGGTTATTCGCAGCTGAGACTGCAAGATCCAACTTGCGATAAGTATCCTCTGGCAACAATATTATATACAATAAAATCAACAACTCCATTTGCGGTTCCCCATTAGATGATATCTCAAAGTATTCAGCACTCTGGCTGTCACATCCTCTGTATTCCAATCTTCTCCAAAGGGATAACCTTGCTCTAATAAACCTGCTAGAGAATAATGAGGAGCTCCATTCTTGTACCAATTCCAAATCGATATTGACAATGCCAAAGGAATTATCTGGCTCCGTAAACCCATATCTGTGAAGCAATGCAGCGTTACCCAGCAAACCATATGTATTAAAGACCTGAGATGGAACAGAAAAAGAAACAAAATAAAATGAGGGAATGATATGAGAAAGCATCTTTCTACATCAAAGGTAGCCTGAAGCAAACAGAAATGAATACTTGAAATTTGATTAACCATTACACAAGGTGTCAGTATGATACCCAACAGTCATTGGTAAAATACAGCAAAGGACCACTTTATCTGCAGTTATAAACAACAGCATGCCTCATGTAACAACAAAGCCTTATAATTAGGGTTGCCAACTAATCGAAGCACCACAGTAAAAATTATTGAATACCATTTCCTGTGAGAAACATAAGAATTTAAAAGACATTCTCATTGTCCCTGTTTTTCCATTGACTTGTATTGTCCTCAGTTTGCAGGGTTTTAAAGGACCCCTCAACATAGAAGACTAAACCATGAAGACTAAAAAACCTAGAAAGCATACGTAGCTGATCAACAAGATGAATAAACTCATTCGACTCATTTATTCTTAGAGATAGAGTGAAAAGATAAGTTGAATTTGTCATTTTCCCCTTAAACTAAAAATTTCCTTCTCATGGTGTCAAATTCATGCGCTTCCTTTATACATGATCAATTGGTCTGGTATCAGCTCTAAGAGCCAACAGAATGGTAACTAAAAAAACATAGCTGGTAGTAAGAGAGATAGTGCTTGTTGTATGAAGTTTTCTGAAAGATTTCAAAGTGGAAAACTAAGGATGACTTAATTAAGGACATACCAAGTTGATGTACCCTCTTGATTTTAATAGCTTAAAATCACCTCATTGCAGAAACAACCAATGCTAAAAAGTTCTCTACACCTGGTCATCTAGGAACACATGCAACTTGGAGAACTCCAAAATCCAAAGAAATTCAACTAATAGGACTCTGGTCAGATATTGCATTAAACCACGACAGCTCATAACTACTCCTGATGCCACTAGTAATAATAAGAAAGCACAACATATATACAAGAGAACTCCTATGAAATTAGCCAAACCATGACTCGAAACAATGGAGCTGAATGAGGTAGAAATTATTTCACCTTCTACACTGCTGATCCAGATTATGTTACTAATTTGAATGATATCACAAACTGTTAAGGAGAGAAAATCAAATGACTATGTACCCCAGACAGCTCAATTTCACCAGCTGCAATCCACAAAAACAGCCTCTTAGACTTCAACAATGAGGACTATTCCAAAGTAGAATTCAACAATAAGGACTGCTCCAAAGTAGTTCTAAAGGTCCACATGTTGATTCTCTAAAGCAGAAACATTTATGTGGTCTCAGAGGAAAAATAACAATATAAATGCATTAGCTCTCTATTCAAGGGAGGGTGAAATTTCCATAAAATTATGCAACACATATGCAGTTCATATTCAAAGCACTGGTGATAAAGAACTGACTCAGGAGGCAACACTGTGAGACCATCAGTAAGACATAAGAATAAAATTTAGACACAAACCTCAACTCCAGCTATAACATCTTTTACCATAATCATTTCCAACACTGAGGGATCATCGCCAGTAACTGAAGAGCAATCCAGCTCGCTTGATGGTTCCTTGTTGCCAATACTATCAGCATCTAAGTCAACGGTATCACTATTGTCAGAGTCATCATCAGATTCAGAATGAGATGACGTACTGGTAAAGTGCACATCCTCAGCTCCGGTCTTGTGATTAAAGCTGCATGATTTGAAGTTACAACCAGGAGTAAGAAAAAAGAATGACTACCATAACCGCATAACATATCAAGAATTTTAACCATCGTAGAGATGGCATGCATACTCACAGGTCAGCCAAAGGAACCATTCCAAATCCATGATAATCATCAATCTCAAAAGAACGAGAAGCAATCAAGCTCTTCGCAGCAAAATATTGCTCGACACTAAAAAATTTTGGATCAATATTTGATGGCAGCGAATCCAAAAGAGGCAATATACTTTCTTTCCAATCCTCATAAATAAGAGCTTTGTCTTCCTTCACTATCTGCCTACAAAAAGATCACCAAATGATGAAAAGCCAGAAAATCTCAAGCCAATCAAATTCACAGTTGAAATCCCATCTTTAAAAAGACAAACAATCATCCAATCCCACATGAACATAGTAGACAAATTGATTTTTTTTCCAATTCCATCTGCCTACAAAGCGCACGATAAATTACAAAATTTTTAGCCATATCAACTTCACAACTAAAACTCCGTCATTAAAACATGAAGAATTATTCAACCTCACAAAAATTAAATCTTTTCCAATACAATCAAACAAAAAGACTTGTACTTGGGAGCAACTAAAGTGAGCAAAACTAAACCAAAAACCAACCCATCAATTACTTTTAAGTTCACCTTATGGAGCTCAGTGCCACGAAGGAGCAGATCAACTTCATCAAGAGACCAAACCAACGGCAAGCACTCACAGTCAGGCAAGACTTGAAGGTAACCAGCCCAAGGAGAGTCCCCACCTAAGCTCTTCTCATACATTAGAGCCACTGATAGTCCCAAATAACCATCCAAACCAGTAGATTCAATCAAGTCTTGAGCCCCACTTGTCTTAATAGTAAGGCAAGCAGTTTTTGGTATTTTAGCAATCAAATCTCCTTCTTTCAAATCCCACAATGCATTCACTGAGATTCCCTCTTCTGGGGTGTCGATAAATTGGAGAGTGTCATTGCTCCATTCAATGCCTTGGGATATCATCCACCTCTTGAATGCCCTCAGTCGCCTGCTTGACATTTTTGCTTCTTCCTCTCTTCTTCAGATGGTTCTTTTGTCTGTGGGTTTTGGTAGGGTTTTGTTTTATTGGGTCAACTATTAATGGACCAAGCCCTAAAAATGGATGGAGTCTCAATAACACAGATGCTAAACCAGAGTGGGCCCAGCCCAACAGGCTGAGGCTTTTAGAGTAACAGAAGAAAATAGAAATAATAAGGAGAAAAAGATTCATAAGGTGTTCTAACACTACGCTTCGAATAAATAACACAGCAAAAGTGAGAGAGAAAGACACAGAAAGAACGAGAGGAATTGAGACGACGACCATAACAAAGGTAAGCAACTTAGACCTTTTCCTTTATCTTGCCATTTTCAATTTTTTCAATGTTGTATAGGAATTTATAAGGTTTATGTTTCTATGAAAAATTGCTGATCTGGGTTTTTCAAGTTTTTTTTTTTCCTTGTAGTGAAATAGGGAGGGAAAGTTGGTTTATTGTGAGATTTTTCTTGATTGAAGAATGGCGTAATGATTTTCAATGCCAAAGATAGAAGCTCTTGTCATTTCTGTATGCTCTTTGAAGTTGACAACTTGTTGTCTTAGGCTTTTGAAGCAGTCTGAACCGAGTATTTTGACTCCATTTTTTAATGTTTTTTGGCTTAAAGATATACTTTTCATGCTTGGATTTGGAGGGGTTCTATTATTTTCAATATAGGTTAATTCTTGTGTAATGGGTTGCAGTTGGTGATGCTCCACATGTTTGGGTAAAATCGCTTTTTTTTTTTTAATTATTATTACTGATTCAGTTAACAGCTCAGATTGGGAGGAAAACAGCAAAGCTAAACAATTTTTTTTGCCTCTCTCTTTGCCTGCCATTTTCAAATTTTTTTCATGTTTTGTAGGGATTTATTAGGTTTATGTTCCTAGGTTTTTTTGTTTCCATTAAAATATCTCTACTTAGGATTCAAAACCTAAATATTTTATTTCTTAGTCTGCAAAGGAGACAGTTGGTTCATTTTGAAACTTTTGTTGATTTGTTCTCCTCTCGTTATGTGTAGAAAGGAGAAGTTTTACAGTTGAATTGATGAGAGTGTGAAAGTTATAAACTATTGCTACTCGTGATAGCTGAGTTTTTAAATTTGGAAACTTAATGTATAGTTTTATTGTTTTAAGCTCTTAAACCAGTTTGAACTGAGTGCTATTGGCTCTATTTTGCTTTTTTATTTTTTTTATTTTTTTATAGTTTAAAGCTATATTTTTTGTATTTAGATTTGCTTTGATTCTATTATTTTCAAATAACAGTTAATTATTGTTCTATGGGTGGTAGTTGGTGAATTCACCTATTATTAAAGGATTATTGTTTCATTTTTTGATTACTGATTTTGTTAAGCAGTTGATTAGAGTATGAGTGGTGCTCCTGTTAAAAGATCGCATGAAGAGGGTGTTTATTCTTCTTCTTCAAAATACCCTCCACATGAGGACATGAGTTCAAACCCTAAGCTGACATCTGGGGTTTCAAATGAGTACCATCCACCATATGAGATGGGTCCGGATGCTCGGGCAGCAAAGATTTCCAGAACTGAGTCTCGAGATGCAGATAGAAGATCACCTTTGCATTCAATGTATCGAATGTCGCCATCTTCAAATGAATCACACATGGATTCTCATTCTAATGTTGCTCCTGAAAGCAGGCTTGAATCAAGGGATTCCAAGGACAGCAGAGATCACAGGATTGAAAACCGTGACCCAAGGACTGATGCAAGAGAGGTGTATGGTGAGGTAAAGAGGGATTCTCAAAGTGTTAAAAATGAAAAGGATGCGAGGTTTGATAGTAGAGGGGATGACAATAAGGAAGTAAAGCATGACAGGGAGGCTCATATTGATCCGAAGGATGGTTTTGGTGCTGCAAGTAGTCAAGTGAATTGGAAGGAATCCAAAGAATACCATAGAGGAAAGAGATATTTGGAATCCCCAGGTGGACATGTGGATCCTTGGCATATATCACGTGGTAATTCTCAAGGTCCTGCTGAGATAGGAAAGGAAAGCACTAACATTGAGGAGAGGGATCATGTGGAAGCTCATGAGGCAGTTGGTGAAAATAAAGTTGATTCAAAAGGTGAGGATAGATTTAAAGACAAGGATAGGAAGCGGAAAGATTTAAAGCACCGGGAATGGGGAGACAGAGATAAGGAAAGAAGCGACCGAAGGGGAAACATGCAAGTAGGCAACAGTAGTGCTGAAGGCAAGGAGTCAGTGAAGGAAGAGAGAGAAGCAGAGAGATGGGAGCGGGAGAGGAAGGACATGTCAAAAGACAGGGAAAGGTTAAAAGAGAGGGAGAAGGACCACTTAAAGAGAGAATCAGGAGCTGGAGCTGAAAAAGAGAGTTCGCACAATGAAAAGGAATCTGCGGATGGAACTGTCAGAATCTCAGAACAGGAAAATCCAGTTTTAGAGCCAAAAAAACAGAAAGATTTTGATAACTGGAAAAATGTTGATAGAGAAGCTAAAGATAGAAAGAAAGAAAGAGAAGCTGACATAGAAGGAGATAGACCTGAGAAGGGAAGCAGGATGTTTGGCAAAGAATCCGATGATGGATTTGCGGATGGGGAAAGGATTAGTGAAAGAGAAAGAGAAGTTTTTAACTATGGAGTCCAACAGCGCAGGAGGATGCTTCGGCCTAGGGGTAGCTCACAAGTGGCAAATCGTGAACCCCGTTTTAGGTCCCATACGCAGGACACTGAAGGGTATGTTATTACTGTTTTAAGTGGAAGTATGTTGTCCATATGGTTGATTTTGGATTATTGACAACTACCATGTGGAAATTTGCTTTAAAATATTTGTTCTGCATGTCTAAACTGCTGTTGTTGGAGCTAATTGTCTACCATGTGGAAATTTTCTTTAAATTATTTGACATGCATGTCTAAACTGCTGTTATTGGAGCTAATTGTGTAGAGATTTATCGTACAATTATATTTTCTTTCTGAAGATAATATTACTTTTAATGGTGTTGAAACCCTTAACTAAACTTCACTTTGCATGAATTCTTCAGATTGTTGGCTCTTTTAGATTGTTTAAATTAAGCATGATTTCACTTCAACAATTCAAGAGTTTTATGGAACTTAGTCTGAATGCATTATAACTAAGTTTCTCTTTCTTGCAGATGTCAAGGTAAGCTGATTTATTCCATTTTATGAAGCTGGAACTTTATTTGCGATATGGTAAATGGAGTCTGTGAGTTGGTTTCTTTTACCATAATGGAAAGAGTTTAGTTATTATATCTGACTGCACAATGCTAAACTGAAATTTAGCTTTTCCCACCAAAGGCTTCAGGCATGATGTGATTAGGAGGCACTTACAATCAGCATCATCATTTTGCTACATAATATACTGTATTTGCTAATGATTCTCTATTCACAATCGGTGTTATCTGAATGTTGATTGCGGCTTTTTATTTCTTTTGGGTAAA
Organism: Populus tomentosa; assembly: GCA_018804465.1. Taxonomy (NCBI): domain Eukaryota; kingdom Viridiplantae; phylum Streptophyta; class Magnoliopsida; order Malpighiales; family Salicaceae; genus Populus; species Populus tomentosa. Next base: position 12,506,961 of record CM031975.1, read on the forward strand.
ACCTTTTGGTTAACCTGAATTTTCAGCTTTGTAAAACTGTATTGCAGTATGAATCTTGTTTTTCCTTTTATGCAAGCGTGCAGCAGGTTGCAGGGGAGTTGAGTGAAGGGAGCTCCTTCTGAGTACTGATTGGAATGTTAAAACTGAAATATTTGGCTATCATTGCATATTTAGATTTTCCTTTTGCTTTCTTTCTTTTTCTACTCTCTTAATGCATTGGATATACCAGAATGAGGTGTTTGCCTTTTATTTTACCTTTTTCCTTTTCTTTTGTGCCTCCGTATAATATATTCTTGAGCTTCTGTTAAGAGGTAGTTTCCTTGGGCTTTTTTTAAGTTTATTTGTCAGGAGGAATGAGTAGTTTTTGTCAACAACTCCTGGTCTTTGCTGTCATGAACTGCTTCTGTTGCTAAACATATTAGTGCTTCCTGATGAATGATTAAAAAGCTCGAGATAACATCAAAGTTCACAAGTTACCCAATTTCCTTTATATAGCTATTGAGTTTTGTTTCTGATGCTCAGGCAAATCTGAGGTATCCTCTGTTGTTTATAAAGTTGGTGAATGCATGCAAGAGCTGATAAAGTTATGGAAGGAGTATGAATCATCTCAATCTGATAAAAATGGTGAAAGTAGTCATAAGGGCCCCACTCTTGAAATTCGAATACCAGCAGAACATGTTACTGCTACAAATCGCCAAGTAAGAGCATGCTACTGTATATAATAGTTGACACTCTTGCTTGTTTTGCATCATATGCTTTACTTTTTCTTGAATCCTTCTTCCTTTATTTCTTTTGAAAATGTATTTCCCCTTGGCTCTATGGGGCCTGCACAAATGCTAAAGGGGTCAGGGACAGGGGTTTAGCTACTTGCGTGCTGTTTGACATGTAAAATTCAACGAATCGCATGATTCGGTTAAATCTGTACATCTGTGATTCACCACATGAATCCAGACAAATCATAATATTCAAATTGTGAATCGTAGGTTTCTAACAACTAACCAAATATCCATTAGCGTCCTTGGAAAGTTTCAGAACTTTTAAATTGGCCAAATGAGGATTTCTTAGTAGAGTATGGTTCAATTGTACAAGTTTAATGATGTGAAGTTAGTGACTTTGTCTCCACTAGCCTTCACCTGCAAGTTGTGGGTGGTTAGAATTGAATGATGAGATGGATTGTGTGGGGTTTGTTTCCTTGTACTTGTTTGTGTGTTTCGTGTCCGCAAACTGAATTTTTGTAAGATATGGCTAGTCTTAAATTTTTAATTTCAATTTGTTGTTAGGTAACTTGTATATAAGTGGGTGGGTGCCTTTTATGTTCTGATTTGTACAAATTTGTAGTGTGAAGGGTGAAACAATCAATTTTCTTTAGAAGAGAAGAGGCCTCTATATGTACATTGGGATTGCTGTATAAGAGCAATTAGATGTCATTCTAGTTCTAATGTTACAGGATTTCTGCTTTGCATTTGTGACCTTCATGCTTGTTATTAACTATTAAATTTTTATATTCCCATGCTTAGTTCCTAAATTCATTAAGTGCAGGTAAGAGGTGGACAATTATGGGGGACGGATATATACACAGATGATTCTGATCTTGTTGCTGGTATGTGATATGATGAACAGTATTAATTGTAGAATTTGTTGATATGTGAACAGAAACAATATCGTTGATGCAACTTTGTTGCAGTTCTCATGCATACAGGCTACTGCCGTCCCACTGCTTCTCCTCCTCCACCTGCCATCCAAGAGTTATGTGCTACTATAAGAGTGTTGCCTCCACAAGATAGTAAGCCCCTTTTTGTCTATCGTACTTTATGATACTGCTTTTCTAAACATCTTTTGCATCATAATGCATTCAAATAATTTGTACATGTAAATGTTACATATCTGGATACAGCTATCTGTTTAAACTTTTGTGTGTATATGTTTCTCTTCAGAATGAATTTTGTGTTGTTTGTTGAAGTTTTATGCTAGAAAGTTTGTCAGATAAAATTTAAAACATTAAGAATTAAACTATGAAATCATATAGATGGACTGAGAATTTTGAATTTTGGTTGAAGCCTAGTCAACATTGAAATGGTGTAGGGGATTGGCATAGTACTATTGATTTTGCGATGCCAATCTGGTATGCATTAATCCATATCTATATTTGAACAAGTGAATCACAAGGATGCAAATTCACATTCCCAACAAGATAACTAAAGCTCTTTACAAAAAATTGACATACTTGATTGTGTTCTTTGTCAAATTTCAAATGTCAAAAGAAAATACTTATTTAGTATATAGCTATATAAGAAACCTAAATGAAGTACTTGCTTATTTTTTCTTGCTAGTATTGCATTTCTCCTCGTGTGTCATTACTATTTATGCCCTACTTTTGACACTTTAACTTTGACATGTGCATTAGGCTACACCTCTATGCTGAGAAATAATGTTCGCTCACGTGCCTGGGGAGCTGGAATCGGTTGTAGTTACCGTGTTGAGCGTTGCTGCATCGTGAAGGTGGCTGAACAATTTTCACAATTTTAGTTATAGTGTCTATTTTTCTCTGCAATTTATCAAGGACATCAGAAATGTCTGTAGTTTCATTTTTCCTGGATCTAGAGGGTATTATAATCACGTTGCTATTATCAATCTTCACTAATATTTCTTGCTGCTTTTGCTGTTTGTTGTTTTTTTCCCTAATAGACAGCCTTTAATCATGCTTCTTTCTGTTTTCTTGTTTATTTCAGAAAGGAGGTGGAACCATTGATCTTGAGCCCTGTCTTACACACACATCAGCAGTCGAACCCACCCTTGCTCCTGTGGTTGTTGAACGTACAATGACCACCCGCGCAGCAGCTTCGGTATGACATTGCCATATTTCTTCCAATACCCCTTGGGTTTATGGTCTTAGCTTTTATGTCTTTGCATTTTGTTTCCATATTCTGTTTACAGTTTTTTATTAAGCAATTTTCTGTTAGATAATTTTTGTTGTTACCTGTTCCCACATATGCTAAGTAACAACTGGTATATGTATCATAGGCATGCTTCTTGTCCTTTTTCTTTTACGACTTATGATTTAGCTTATTGCAATGGTAATCCTATGTCTGTGACTGCTTGTAAGAAAAGCTAAAATATTTGTTAATGACCAAGCACTCTTTTTTCCTACTACTTGGATCTACTTACATTAAGATGGCTTTCCTTGTACAGAATGCATTGCGGCAACAGAGATTTGTGCGGGAAGTTACAATACAGTACAACCTATGCAATGAGCCATGGTAGACTCCAGATCTTTTTGATCACTGTGATATGCTGCATTTTTTCAGAACTATATGGTACTTGGAGATATTTATGTCTTCTGGAAAGTAGAATTTGGTTTTGTCATTGAGGAAAATGGTTCTTAAGCCAGTGGCTTTGAGTTTTATCAACAGTGATATCCATTGCATGTAGTTGTTAATGGAAGTATCAATAGCAAGCTGTTTAAATGCATATGTATGTTTATTGTGCTAGTAATTGTTGACCCTGTGGGCCTTTATTTTCTTTAGAACAACTCTCAACATAGATCTCATAGAGAGCTTATTTCAAATTCACCCAAACCAAATGCAATTATCTTTTCTGTGAAGATATCTTTTCAAGATATTGTTTTGAAGTTGATAAGACTTTTAGGGGATTATTGTTATTTTCTGTATGGGATTTTTTTGGTTTAGGAAAACTAATGGCTACCAAGTTTGCTAATGCTTTTTAAGCCTCTTTTTTAGTAACACATCAATTATCCTCCATTGTTGCAGAGTCAACAAAGGTTATGGCATCAGTTTACTGTATGTGCCTAACCCTCAATCTGTAGTTTTTATTTAGTTGTTTCAGTACAAAATATGTCACTCGATCAACTCTCCAGAGTTTCCATTCAATAGTCATACTTATCTGGAGTTTGAAAGTCGGATTATCATCAGAGAAGTCAAAAAGGAAATGCCAACTTTCCTTTCCCTCCTAAGCTCCTCATTTCACACAATAAACTCTTTTCTGACATTTCTTTTCTTTATGTTTCTATGACACTGTTCACTAAGTGTATTATTTTGATAAATGCAAGGACACTAATTTGCATTGCCTTGCGAGATGTTTATAAATTTCCTTTTTCTTGTTGGTGCTGTTGTCTGTATCTATCTTATTCTTCGCTTACCAATTATTAAAATGTTGTGTGTCAATTTTGATGCCTGCATAATGTACCAGGATAAAATACAGCATTAGCATCGTTGCTGACAAGGGTCTGAAAAAGCCTCTCTATACTTCTGCACGTTTGAAGAAGGGAGAGGTTCTATATTTAGAAACACATTCATGCAGGTACTCATATTTTATTGTTTTCTTTTTTGCCTGTCAACTTGATACTGCACTAATGCACCTAGGTTTTGGAGGCACATTTGTTGTCTTCTTGTAAATTGTTTTTGTTTCTGTATCTTATGTTTTTCATGTGTTACTCGTATCTCTAATATTTATAGATAAAGCATGGCTATTCACCATTTTGTTTCCCTCTCCCCATGCAGTCTGCATTCATTGCATGTCTAATTTTAAGTTCTTTATCATCATGGAAAGAACAGCCTCGTGTAAATTTAAGGTGTAGTGGGTTGGGCAAAAGAATGAAAGAAGGATACAATCCTGGCACGTAGGAAACCTTTAATGGGACTAGGAAACTTGCTTGCCAATAAGTTGAACCCCCCCCACCCCCCCTCCAATAAAATAAAATAAATAAATAAAACCCTTATTGAAATCACGAGGTTCATGTTGTGTTGGTAAATTTTTATTTTTATGTGAAGGTATGAGCTCTGTTTTACCGGAGAGAAAATGGTCAAAGCAACACAGGCTTCGCAGGTGCATGAAGAGACAGAGAAATCCCATAATCACCACCCTCATTCCTCAAATGGAGAAAAGACTGACTCTGATAATGTTCTTATCGACATTTTCCGGTGGTCTAGATGTAAGAAACCACTACCGCAGAAGGTCATGCGGTCAGTTGGGATCCCATTGCCCCTTGAACATGTTGAGGTACTTCATTTCAATTTCTTTCCTAGCAACTTCCCTTCATATCTAGATGTTGAAGTTGGGCTTATTATCTCGAAGTTGAATGATTAAGGAGACAGTGCAGAAGAAACTCATTTTTCTTGTTTGTAGATTGTTGCTTGTAGATGCTTTTTTCTTCAGTTCTTTACCCTTTTGGCTGACCGGCACATCGGTATGTTTGATCAGGTATTGGAGGAGAATCTAGACTGGGAGGATGTGCAATGGTCACAAACTGGTGTTTGGATAGCTGGAAAAGAATACGCACTTGCCAGGGTGCATTTTCTATCTCCAAGTTAGTGTCAGCCTATCGGTATGTTTGATTAGGTATTGGAGGAGAATCTTGACTGGGAGGATGTGCAATGGTCACTAACTGGTGTTTGGATAGCTGGGAAAGAATACGAGGCTTGCCAGGGTGCATTTTCCATCTCCAAGTTAGCTGTGGCTTCTTGTGTATCTACGAATTGTCGTGTAACAATGTGATGCATACAGGAATATTATTGGTTTTTAATGCTTTTAATCCTTGACTATACTAAACATTTGAGGTTAATTCCTTTCCTTTGTTAATAAAAAAAATCGATTGGACGGCTCATGGGCTATCGGTAGAGCCAACATGGTTAAAAGAAATGTAAATAACTTGGTGCCATGACTGCATGGGCTGTTTGGCATTCTACTAATGTTTGCCGCTTTCAGAATAAATCAATTGACAGAAATGGGATCTTGTCAATTGCTCCCCTCCCACGACGCTGCTGGTTCTCGCGGTCAGGAGGACTCGACTTGGCTCCCTTCTCCTGTAGATGTCTTCAAGATCAATACTGATGCTTCCTTCCTTATCACCACCAGGATGTGGCCTGGGAGTGGTTATCGGAGGCTGTGCTGTTCAAGCTATGGTTAGTGCTCAGAAAATTACAAGGCAGCAGCATTCGATTCCCCTCGGCGAAGCTTGTGGTGCTTTGTATGGCATTCAATTAGCAACCGCCCTGGGGTTTCAGAGAATTATTTTTTTCTTGAGACTGATTGTAAGGAACTCGCCTCTGTTCTCATAGACCAGAACCATTCTGACAGCTACATTGACATCATTGCTGGAGACATCTTTGTTTTAAGTTTCTCCTTTACAGTCCTTTTCATGTGTTCATAACTAGGCTGCTGTAACTTGGCCAAATTCTCTAGTCATGAACTTGTTTTTAATGGAAGATGTTCCAGAAAGTGCGAAACCCTCCATTCTCACTGATGGAAGGACCTGGGCTTCTTGATCCATTTAAGTCGTAGAAATTTCAAAAACTAAAAAAATAAAAATATATGATTTTTTTTTTATATATAAAAAAACAGAGATCAATTAAAATAATATATTAAATTGTTTAATAAACCAACCCTTTTTTTTAGTTGTTTTAGTAATCTTTATCTGATAGACAATGGTAAAGTAGGAATAATTTATATCTTTGACGTTTCTTCATTTCTTGGAATTCTGCCAAGTCTATTGTGGGTTGCTAGTGCTGTTTGGTTTCTGCAGGTATGCATTGGTTTATTTTCTTTTCCTTTCTTTCTGTGCATGTCTTGTGCAGGTTTTAGCTGCTCCTCTTGATTTTTCCCTTTTCCATTTTAGTTTTCTGGTTAGGTCACTTGTATAGTGACTAAAACACTATAAACCTCGTTGCTTCCATTATTCTTTTAAAAAATTCAGACTTGTCTGGAAAAAGAAAAAAGAAAAAGCAAGAAGGTGAGGAAGGAAAGAAAGAAGTTTCTTTTGGAGATAGCCCACATTGATTCTTGCATTCAACTTTCGAGTTCTGTTACTGCACTCATAAATTCTAAGAGTATATATAAACCATGTAACTAATGTCATCTATTATTAAATTCCATGAGTTCAAGAACCCGCTCCAAATTATTAACCCAAGTTATTTGACCAGAAACAATAAACTTGAAAAAACCTTAAAGCCTAATTTTTAATTAACCAATTTATTGACGGATAAAATTAAAAAAAATAAATATAAACATAAAAAAGAAGAAGAAATAACAATTATAAGTTAAAAAAAATATCAGGCTGCTCGGGCCAACCAACCTCACTTATAGGTCAGGTTGTGAGACATGAATAACTCGACAAAAAGTAAAACGAATAAAGTAACGAAACCTAATTTTTTTTTTAAAAAAGACCATTGTTGAATGTTGAATCATGAGATGGAAATGGTTAGAAAAATAACAATTATAAGTAAAAAGAAAATAAGGCTTTAGACCACAGGGTTTGACTCGCTAAAATCACGGGTTAGGTTATAAGATCGAGATAACCTTACAGCAAAAGAAAAATAAAAAAATCATGAAACCCAAATTTTTTAAAAAATCAATGTCTAATTATGATATGGGACGAAAATAAGTACAAAAAGAAAAAAAAAATACCAACCTTTGTTAGCTTATAAAACCTATGCCTTAAGCCATTTGATCAAAAGCGCCAAATATGAAAAAACAAAAAAAAATCAATTCTCAATAAATTAAATACTCAACAACACAAAGGGGTCTAAAAGAAAAAAAAATTACTAAAAGGAAAAACAAAGTGTGGATATCTAGGTTAAATTGTCAAACTCACAGGTCAGGTCATAAAATCAGGAAAACTTTATAAAAAGGAAAACGAAGAAAACCATGAAGCCTATTATTTTTTAAAAAACCAACATCAAGAAATGAGATCAAAAAAGAAAAAAAAAGTCTAAAAAAAAAATATGGGAACCCATGCCAACTTATAAAACTCGTGACCTAGGCAGACCATTTGATTGGAGGCATCAAATCCGGAAAAACCATATTTTTTTTTTAAATCAACTGTTAAAGGATGAAATTAAAAAAAAAACATAATCAGAAAAAAATATATCAAAAGAAAAATAAGAAATTAATAGAATGAGGGTAAAGGTTTTTTTTTTTTTTTTTTAAAAAGGGAAAGGTGGATAATTTTGATTAAATGGCTAAATTGAAAAGAAAAATAAATTCCAAGAAATAATTAAAAGGAAAAAACCACTAAAAGAATGAGGATCAAATATAAAAAAATCAAAAAATTAAAAATCTTGATTGAAGGATAAAAATGAAAACAATTGAAAGTTTACAAAAAAACCAAGAAAAAATGAAGGAAAAAAAAGTACCAAGACCAAATTTTAAAAATTAAAAAATAAAAATTCTAGATTGAAGGATGCAATTGAAAAAAATAGAAAAAGTTACAAAAACATCAAGGATAAAAATTAACAAATCAAAAGAATAAAGACCAATATGCAAGTATACCTAACCAAGGGGATTGTCATAAATTTTAAATGCTAGGGATGAATCTCTTAAGAAGGTGAGAGAAAAGAGAAAAAAAGCATATCCGGAAAAAATCCATCCATCAAAAAGCAACATGTGTTGCCTGAGATGGAAGAGGACATCATAAGAAATCCAATGACACGGCTAGAGAAATTTTTTGGTTATCGTATGAAGGCGCACAAACCACTAAAGAGGGATGACCTCTTCCACGTGTCTAATAGCTTCTATTTTGTATTTTATTTTTTTATTGCTTTAAATAATCAATATAAAGGTTAGTTTCAAGATTTCAAAAAATAATGAAAATACACAAATGCCCCAAGGCTTAATTAATTCTAACATAAAGGATAAGGTTGTATGAAATCTAAAAAATATCAAATAAAAAAAATCTTTCCTATTAAAGAATTGACTGCAAATTACAACTTATGTAATTTTTTTGTATCAAATTGCAGTAATTTGAAAGGTTGTATGATGAAGATTAAGGATATATATGCTTCCTTTCACATCTTGAAGACAAGACGCACACACTCTTAAAGTTCTTACTTAAAAATATGAAAGTCTGTCCATACAATTGCTTATATTCATTATATTATTTAAAATTTGATTCGAGTGGATATTCACAATAGATAAACATTCTTGCTTTAATTAGCATCTTACACTATTCTTAAGTATCAGGTTTTGTATTCGACAACATCTACAAAAATTAGAATTCTTAAAAAACTACAGAAAAATAGAATGAGAAAACTTTGATATTTTCTAGACAATTTTTAACTCAGTAATCTGATGAAAAAAATAACACATTAATAATTTATATAAAGATAAAAACCAACATAATAAAAAGAACTCATCTCAAAGTTAAATAAAAAAAATAATTAAAATCCAAAATTAATTAGGAAAAACAATAAAAACAACATCTTTTGTAACTAATTTAAAAACCTTTCAAACATATTCTAGTTATAAACTAGTTAAGTGGTCTGCGCTACACCGCAGGCTCACCTTTTATTTTAATAAAAAATTTGGGTCTTAACGCTGACAGGATCCAAGGCTATTTTGGGTTAAGGCTATTTGGGTTTTACACAGGGCATGACCCAAGTCAGGACCACTAATGACCCAGGTTTATTTTAGGTCCTTCACTGCCCATGACCCAAGGCTATTTGGGTCTTGCACCGGGCATGACCCCGGTCAGGACTGCCCATGACCCAAGTTTATTTTGGGTGCTGCACTTAAGGCTATTTTGGGTCTTGGATATTGCAGGACCCAAGGTTATTTGGGTCTTGCACCGGGTATGACCCAGGTCAGGACCGTCCATGACCCAAGTTTATTTTAGGTCCTGCACTGCCTATGACCCAAGGCTATCTTGGATCCTACACACGGCAGGACCCAAGGCAATTTGGGTCTTGCACTAGGCTTTTGTACACTAAAGGACCGAAGGTTATTTTGGATTCTCTATCTTGGGTCCTGCACTAGGCCAGACTTAGGTCCTGCACCGGCCAAACCCAAGGCTATTTAGGTCATGCACCACATGGGTCTGCTAGCCAGGCGCTGAAGATTGCAGACCCGCTTGCCCTGGGGTTGCAGTTAGGTGCACAAGTTTGCCCCTGGTGCCCAAGGCTGGGCACACCCCATGCCAGGTGTCTGCACGCATGCTAGGACCTTGACCATCCCTAACATTAGGTGGCTGCAGCTGGGGGCACAGGCAGGCGCGCATGGCTTGCAGCTTAAGTTCTAGGTGTCCACATCCCCGGGGGCGTGCCTTAAGCCAGGTGCTTGGGGCCTGCAGGTTGCAGCCGCACCATGCCTCCACCAAACAGTGCAATCTACAGTGAAAGCACTTACAATTTACAATACTTGCGCTACAGTGCAGAATAGTGCAATCCACAGTGAAAGTACTTACAATGCATAGTAGCCCGCATTACAGTAAAATATTAATCCCTTTTAGTTATAATGAATGTGTTTAAACCTAATCCAATGATCAAAATCTAAAATTATTGCTATATATATATATATATATATATATATATTAAGACTATATATTTGACACTTCTTCTGGAGCCTTGCAATCTTCTATCTATTCCATAAACACATCCACAGCACACATTAATTACCTATAGTCTTGTGCTATGTGACCAGATTGTAGCCGTTACAAAATTAAACATAAAAGAGTAGGCTAGCAGTACTAGTGTTTAAAACATGAAAAAGGAAAAGTCGAAAAACAACCTGCCACCTTTGCTATAAAAAGTTGTGTCCTAGCAAATTCTTCCACTTTTGAACAAAGAAAAGAAAAGTAGCAACTTGTTGGAATTAAGGTGAAATGAAAACATTATACATTCTTCCACTTATCACCATTTTTTCATTCTTATCTTTGTTTTTTGTTTTTTTTTATAATATTTTCTTAGTTTTTTTTTTCTTCTTTACATTTTTTTTTTTTAAAAAATATATTTTTTTCTACACTTTGAATTTTATCACTCTACACTTCACCTATTTATACCATTCTTTTTGTTCTTATCTTTATCTTTTTATAATTTGTTTTATTTACACTTTTGTTTTTGAAAAATCATTATACTAAGACTAAAAAACCGTTTGGGAACGCGGTTTCAACCTCGTTCCCAAAAAATTTAAATTTTTTTTTTTGTTAAAATTTAATATGGTTTATATGTTTTAAATTGTTTTAATGTGCTGATGTCAAAAATAATTTTTTTTAAAAAAAATCATTGGCATACATTTTGGCACAAAAAGTTATTTGAAAAGCAACTACTACCACATTGCCAAACACACTCTAAGGAGATAGTGTTTCACTGTAGCAATGGCAACATTATTCCATTCTTCTACGACGCTAGAAATTACTATCTTTTATTTTATGTAAGTATCGACTTCTTAATTAACGATTATATTTTTAATCGATATAAAACAAATTAATAATACTTGCACCTTAATTTTTTTTGCGTTAGAAAAAAATTAGTCAACTTGCAGCGAGGCGAATTGAATAGAGATATTAACACTTTATTTTTTTGTATTTATTGGGACAACTAGTTTTCAATGTATTTAATAAATGCATGGATAAGATTTTTTTTATTTATAACTAGAATTAAAAAAAAAAAACACATTTGAAAATGTTGTATATTTATTATTTTTTCCGAAAAAATAATCTGATCCACAGCAAAATATATGTCAAATAACTAGTACGAGTTAATTCCTTTGGTAAAGTTGCTTGCAAGAATTAAATAAGATAGCTACAAAAATATTAATCTCTTCCACATCGATCTCTCGGCATACCATTAGTTTCCATGACCTCACCAGATTTCTTAAACCATTCTCTGTGCTCCCTTTTGTAATTGAATCAAATCATTTGGAGTTCAACATCTAGCGTTCCAAGTAAATTTTACTTTATTTTCTTGTTATTTCTTTTTCCATTTTGTTTTTGCCAAGTTGAAGTAGGATTCTAGAATGAGTAGGTGGAACTTAGCTTCACTAATAGTTGGCAAGACAGATTTCCCTTTGCATTGCAAAACTGATACTGTTTTGCAAGACACAGTGGCTTGTCGCCAGGCCCGGTATGCTTACTTTTTCCTTAAATTTGCTTAGTTTTAGAAAGAGAAAATTAGAATTTGTTCAAAATTTTTATTTTACATTAATTTTCAGGCTCCCTTTTCTTTTGGATTACTTCAAAATCCATTTTTATTCAATATTTATTTGTATGTACAGAGCCCTAATGCTCCTCTAATTCTCAATTACTGATGCTTCTTAATTAATTTTGGTCTGTTGTACGTGACCCGTCACTACTCTTTTATTTTTAGAGCCTTTCCAAGCTTTAATTATCATTAAATTTTAACTTAAAATAAAACAATATGTCAGAAGATTTCTTATAAGATTTCTGCCTCATCCAATAGTTGGATTGAGAGATACACTCAATATTATAAAACTAGATAATTGGTAATTTCACGCCGAGAATCTAAATTTCACATACCATATAGTTTACTTAAATAATTGAGGGGTCTTATAATAATTTACTGGGATTCCTATTCATAACTATCATAAAATTCTCTTTAGAGCCTTTTACCACTTTCAATCCCAATAGCATGATTGTGCGCGAGGTTTATGCCAGAAATCAATGTTTCTCACGCAAAGGGTTATGCATTAATTTATTTTAAGCTTCCTTTTATTTTATAAATAATACCATCCAACTTTACAAAATTCTCTCCTTCAAATCATTATTTTACCCAATCAAGAAATTTATGCGATTTATTGCTATTTTATATTTTGTGTATGTTGTTTTTGACAATATAAAGACATTGAAGAACAAAGTAAGACAAACAATATAGTATATTTGTTATTGTGACTGCAAGATACATTCTTTTATTGATTGAATCACTATTTTATACAAGAGTTTTGATAACAGATTTCAGAAAAATAATGACAAGATTTTAACAGAAAAGGAGCTGTTCTATAGGAGCTTTATTTGCAACTAACTTTTTAACTTATTGGAGATAATCCTGACTCAATATTCTCAGCATCAAAGACCACTTCTTCAGCAGCAAATGAGGCAACCATCAACACTCCTCCATGCATCTTTTGTTGCAGATGCCTATTTTGTCCCTTAAAGTTTCAAACCTTGTTTTAGATAAGGGCTTGGTTAATATACCAGTAAGCTGGTCTTCTGTCTTGCAATAAATCAGTTGTAATTCATCATTTTTCCGAACTTCTCTTAGAAAATAATACTTGAGTTTGAAATGCTTCATTTTGCCATGGAAATTTTGATTGTTAGATATTGCAATTGCGACCTGATTATCAACATTAACCTTAATAGCTTTTCTTTGCTCCATGTCTAAATCTGCTAAGATCTTCCTAAGCAATAAGGCTTGATTTACAGTTGTAGTTGCTGCAACGTACTCTGCTTCTATAGTAGACTGTGCAATAATTTCTTATTTTTTGGAACATTAGGAGAAAATTCTTGATCCAAAACTAAAGCAATATCCAAACGTGCTCTTCATGTCATCAAAACTGCCAGCCCAATTACTGTCTACATATCCTTGTAACTCAAAATTTTCAACACAATTGAACTGAATGCCATAACTTAGTGTACCTTTGATATATCTCACTATTCTTTTTGCAGCCTTGAAGTGAACTTCACTTGCACAATGCATGAATCTTAATAATAAGCTTACAACATGCATGATATCAGGTCTTGTTGTTGTGAGGTACATCAGACATCCAATCAAACTTCTGTAAATTGCTTCGCCTACTATGTCAGCTCTATCTTCTTTACAGAACTTTTCTTTAAAGTTCATAGGCATGTTCATTGATTTGCATCCTTCCATTTTGAATTTCCTTAGAATCTCTTTGGCATATTTCTGTTGGCCAATAAAGATCCTATGCTGGTTTTGTTGCACTTTTATGCTAAGAAAATATTACATTTTACAGAGGTCTGTCATTTCAAAGACCTTCATCATTTCTGTTTTGAATTGGTCTGTCATTCTTGGATTGTTTCCTGTAACAAATAGATCATTAACATAGAGTGAAACCACAATGTAATTAGAATTTGAATTTCTGATGTATAAGGTTGATTCACTCAAACTTTTCTTTAAGTCATGTTTGAGTAAATGCTCATCAATCCTGCTATACCAGGCTCTTGGAGCATGTTTCAATTAATATAATGCTTTCTTCAATAAGTAAACCTCTTCTTCTTCACCTCCAATAACAAATCCTTTAGGCTGTTCCACAAAAATCTCCTCCTACAGATAGTCATTTAAAAATGCAGACTTCACATCAAGTTGAAATATTTTCCAACCTTTTTTAGCTGCAACTACTAGTAGCATTCTAATCGTGTCTAGTTGTGCCACTAGTGCAAAGGTCTTTGAAAAATCTACACAAAAAATCTGTGCATAACCTTTAACTACCAATCTAGTTTTATGTTTGTTGATGGTGCCATCTACATTTAGTTTTGTTCTGTAAACTCATTGTGCTCAAATAGGTTTTTTGTGTTTTGACATGTCCACCAATTTCCATGTTTGATTCTTCTCAATCATCCTTAGCTCTTCTTTCATTGCATCAATGCATTTTGGATCGTTTTTTACCACTTTAAATTCTGTGGGCTCCAACACAGCTACATTGCAGTTTTGATAAATATCATCAAGCAATCTAGTTCTTCTTACTGGTGCTTCATCAACATAATCACCAAGATCTTGCACAATCTCCTTACTTTCACTTCTTTCTACATCTTTGAAGTTTCACTTTTTGGTTTCAATAAACTTGATGTGTCTGGTAACTATCACCTTTTCTGTTTTAGGTTGAAAAAATCTGTAGCCTTTTGTAACATTGTTATAACCGATAAAGATGCTAGCTTCAGCCTTTCTATCAAGTTTATCTCTTTTCACCTAAGAAACATAAGTGAAACATAAGCATCCAAAAATCTTTAAATTATGGAGTGAGGGTTTATAACCATTCCAGGCTTCACATGGAGTTTTTTTTTTGTAATGCTCTTGTTGGCAGTCTATTCAACAAGAAAACTGTAGTGTTCATAGCCTCTGCCCACAACTTCTTGGGCAAATCTTTCTCAAATAACAAACACCTTGCCATCTCCATGATTGTTCTATTTTTTCGTTCACTTACACCATTTTGCTGAAGTGTGTAAGGTGTAGTTTATTGATGTTCAATCCCTGCATCATGAAAAAACTTGGAAAACTTGTTTGAAGTGCATTCGGTGCCATTATCAGATCTTACAACTTGAATTTTATGACCACTTTGATTTTCAATCCAGTTTTTAAATTTCAGAAAAACGTTTGCTACCTCAGTCTCAAACTTTAGGAAATTGACCCAACACATTCTTGTATAATCATCACTAAAAGCATTATAATACCTGTTTCCATTCAAAGATATTGTCTTCAAAGGTCTAGCAACATTAGTATGAATATGCTGAAGCTTTTTTATTGCTCTCCAAGCCTTGTTTAAAGGAAATGGAAGTTTGTTCTGCTTGTTATATTGACAAGAGGTACAAACTAAGATTTCTTCTTCCAGGTTTGGCATTCCTTGCACCATCTTCTTTTTCTGCATATGCACAAACATTGCTTGATTGAAATGCCTCGGCCTCTTGTGCCATAATTTTGTTTGATTTGCTGTGCTTATTATATTTGAACACAACTGAGTATCCTTTTTTAAAAAGCTGACCAACACTCAACATATTTTGGTCAATTTCAGGTAAAAAAAGAACATCTAAAATGAGTTTTATACCTGAATTTCCTTAAATAGCAACTTTTCCTTTCCCTTCATCATTCGTCATGTGATTTGTGCAACCACTATCTATAAGCTAGCAATCACTTGCATGTTTGCTAGCAAAGCAAGTGGCCACAAACAACTGCTCCTCCTGTTGTTGATCAGCAACTTGAGCTTCACCTTCTTGTTGATTAGTTCTGCTTTAGCAAATCTTTTCCATGTGTCCCAATTGATTACATTTTCTGCATCTAACATTAGGTCTCCATTAGTAGTATATCTGTAAGTGATTTGTTTTCTTACAGTGTTGATAAAAAGGAAAGTTTCCAATTCTTTTATTACGGCTACCGGCTCCTTTATATTTGTTGTTCTTCTTTTCGCCTTTGTCTCCTTCCTGGACTTGCATTTTAGCTTGAAAAGCTCCTTCCATAGACTCCTTTTGCCTTATTGTTCTTCTTTGTTCTTATGCTTGTAAAGCATTGAGCAATTCCACTAAAGAAACTTTTGACAGATTTTTAGATTCTTTTAACAAAGATATTTTTTACTCAAACCTTTTAGGTAAAGTCACAAGAATTTTTCCAACAACCTTTTTATCAGGAAGTTCTTCCCCTAATAATCTTACTTTGTTGACTATGTAAAGTAATCCGTCAGAGAAATCTTTGATTTTTTTTGATTCCTTCATCTTTTGCATCTCAAACTCCCTTCTTAAATTCAAGACCTACATTTGAATTGTTCTCTTATTTCCATGGAATTCCTCTTTAAGATAATTCCATATTTGTTTGGTTGTATAAAGTGCAATGATTCTTAGAAATATTGCTTCAGAAACAGTAGAGTAAAGACATGTTTTAGCTTTGAACTTTTTGGCTATTTCCTCACGATGATTTCTGATTTGAGCTAGAGTAGGATCTGCAAGAAATGGTTGTGGATCATTTTCTTGTTCTACAACATCCCAAAAATCATAGGCTTGTAAGTATGTTTTCATTCTTACAGTCCACATTTGATAGCTTTCACTAGTAAATACTGATGGTAATGCAAGAGAATAAATGTTTGATGCCAATGAAAAATTGGAGGTTTAGGTATTTGTATTTTTGGTGAAAAAGGGTTCCTCACAGGTTACTCTCTTCACTAAAGCTGGTCCCTTAAGATCAATTAAGTTCTTATACCAATTTGTTGTCACTAATTTGTTGTTTTTGACAGTATAAAGACATTGAAGAACAGAGTAAGACTAACAATATAGTATATTTGTCATTGTGACTGCAAGATACATTCTTTTATTGTTTGAATCACTCTTTTATACAATAGTTCTAATAACAAATTTCAAAAAAACAATGACAAGATTTTAACAGAAAAGGAACTGTTCTATAGTAGCTTTATCTGCAACTAACTTCCTAACTTATTGGAGATAATCTTGACTCAATCTTATCAACATAAAAGACCACTTCTTTAGCAGTAAATGAGGCAATCAACAATAGTGTACAAAATTATTATTTTATCTCATCTGAAATTTAAATTAATATCCTTGGAATGTTCTATCTAGATTAAAAAAAAAAAAAAAACTTCTACCTAATTTATCATTTTCAATTAATAAATGCCCTATTTAATCTAAACTTATAGTAAATACCAGGGTTTTACAGTGGAGTTCATCCAATAATTCTTCAACCACCGGTATAGAAAATTTGCCTTTTATTCTTTGTTGAGTGCATAGTCTAACACCCATTTTCCACGAGCCTCCCACCTTCCTGACTAATAGCTCTTCCTGACTAATAGTCTAACACACATTTTATTCTGTGTACTCCCTGTGTTTATTATGGCCATGCAGTTTAACTTCCTCTCTCGTAGTTTTAGGATTCAGACTCCTAATAATAGTATGAAGGGATATGCCGATTTTCTCTGTCCTCCTTTCTTATGGTCGCCTAAATCAATAAGATCTCTCGTCACAACAGTAGTTTTTTTTAGCCTTCTCCTCTGTTTTTTTTTAGCCCCAACTTACCATCGTATGTAAAGCAAAGCCCCTTTATCTCTTTTTTCCTTCATCTGAGCTGGAGTGAGCTTATATATAGGAACAACAAACTTGTTTTTATATATTCCGGACATGAAAACCAGTAGAGCTAGGTTTCCAAGATCTTGTCATAATTATCAAGTTGTCCTCCTGCATTCTGGCTAACCCATAAGCAATTGTTAAGTTCTTGAGGTTCTTTAGCCCCATTGTAATGTAAAGAGTCCAGTTTCAGGATTCAATGGTTTTACAGGATCCAGTGCAACGTTCAAGTCCCATTGTAACGTAAGGAGTCCGATTTCGAGATTCAATGGTTCCACAGGATCCAGAGCAACGTCAACAGCATATTCTAACTTGTTAACTGAAGGGCCAATAAAAGCAATTGTTTTCTCCCAGTGGATTAGCATGTTGGATTTGGTTGAGATTTCATTGAATCAGCATTCCATCCAGTATAGGAGGCTTGACGGGACAATGGCTTTGAGTTAAAGAGTGTTAAATAACCAATTCAACCCAATAGTTTAAGCCGTGAGATGATGTTCTAACATATAATTTATATTATTCTCTAACACACCCCTTCAAGTGAAAGTTTTTTGGGCTTGAAATTTGCACAGGCTCACATTACCTTGTGCTTAATTTCTATCATATAAATATAATGGTGAGATTAATACTCGTTACTGTTTGGATATTAAGACTTTGATACCATGTCAAAGAACCATATCAACCTAATAGCTTAAGTTGTTTAGTAACGTCATAAGATATGATTTATATTATTATCTAACAAAAAGACATGGCTGTTAAAGATTTCAACACTGATCCTGAGGTTTGGCTCCTATCTCATTAATTATTGAAACAATCTTAATTCCTAAAGGTGTTTTTTTTCTATTTGTTCTTGTTAGAGAATAATATAAATTATATATTAAAATCTTACCTATTTTATATCCTGTAATGAGATTAGTTGAGATACGTGTAAATTGACCTGAATACCCATGAAATAACAGAAAATTTAAATCTCAACTTACCTGTAAACGTGTATCCTCTATCTTATATCCAGTGATGGGATATGAGAAATCTTGGGCCACTCAGAGCTCTCTATAATTTTCTGATAGAAGTGGACGTCCCCCCAAAATCCACAATTACTTTAATTTGGAGAGGCGTTGCATGGCTGTCGAACTAGGCAGGCACTTGAGATTCTTGCAATGCCAGGTCCAAAGATATCGAAGAGAAGAAAGGTTACCCTACCAATCTGGCAAAGCTTCCTCAATTCTTCTCCCATGAAAAACCTTACACACAAATACTTGAGGGCAGTGAGTTGTTGAAGTTGATGAGGTATACTCATCAGTTTATTCCATCTATGTATATCTAGGCTTTCAAGGGACCCACTCAAGTGTTGGTTGAAACTCCTGCAGTACCATGGAATTAAAAAAAAAACAAGATTTCAATAAGAGAATAACAAAGAAAAGTTTTTTTTTAAATAACATTATAAGCTATAATTTACTAATCAATATATATCTTTTATTTTTTCATAATGAGTATGAAAAATTGTAAATCCTCTAATACGATTTATTTAAAAGCTATTTAAATATATATTGATTTGTACTAAATAATTCTACGTTCTCCTAAAATGTTTGTTATAAAGAATTTAAAATCAAACTTATTACTTTAGCGTGCAAGGGATTTTTAATAATCAGTTTTTTAGGCTAAAAAAATCATTTTTTTAGCTTTTTGACCCCGGCTTGGGTGAATTTCAAAAGATATAAAAGACTTCCCTCCAAACAAGCTATGAAACTTATAAAAATTATAAAACAAATAGATATTAATACACTCGATGTGATTAACTATCATGTTTTTTTTAGTATCTTATTTTTATTTAAATTCTAGAACACCTTTTAATTTCATCTTATTTCCATGATACTATAGACAAAATTAAAAATCTTATTTAAAAACGATAATTCACAAGTTATGTACGAAAAATACAAACTTGGGCTAACAAAATATTGTATATATGAGAGCAAGGATTGGGCTTTATCAGCAGGCCTGGACGCTTAGCCTGCTTTATATTTCTTCTTGTTCTGTAAACCCTTGAGAGTTGAGATTGCTTTTTCACCTCTTGATTCTCTAATCAAAAGCACAAACAAGCTCATAATCACAGCAAAGGTGAGTTCTTTTACTCTCCCTTTTTTGTTTAATTCTTCAGTTCATGTTTCTCTGACTGAAATATTCTGTTCTCGTAGTTGTTTTTATTTTATTTTTTTTGTGAACTTTCTCTGAATGCGTTGTTTGGTTGCTAAGAAAAGACTGGAAAGTAATAATTTTGACATTGATCCAGTATCAGAAATTGGAAAATTGTGATGGGTTCTTCTTCTTTTTTTTTCTCCGAGCTTTGATCAAATATCACTTTATTGTTGGATGTATGAAACCAGTGTAATATATTTTAAAAAAAATGAGCAAAAAGATGATCCCTTTTTGTATTTTGCATTGTTTAGTTACTTTTCAACTCGTTGAACGTGGGTTAGAAAATTAAATTTCTAAGATTTCTGTTTTTTTTTCCTGGATTTATTGAGGGCATTCTGAGAAAATGCTTAGAATTACCATTGATTGTCTTATTTTTTGGTTTTATTCAATTTGTGAAATTGTTGATTATACGTGTATTGAGAATTAAAAGGCGCGTCTGCTCATTCTAGTGTACTTATGGCTTACGTGGATGATGATGGTTCGTCGGGCTCTGGAGATGATGTCAACATGCTGGATGGACACAACAAACGTCAATCTGTGACGCCAGGAGGTTCTGGTCGTGGGAAGAGGAGTCGTAAGGCAACCGGTGATGCCATTGTGGATGCTATGCTGGAAATTGCTGCTGCTTCTAAAATGAGGGCAGCTGCTATTATGAAGAATGAGGATCGGTTTTCTATAAGCAAATGCATCAAAGTATTGGATGAGATGCAAGGCGTTGATCAACGGATTTACTTTCTTGCCTTGGATTTATTTGAGAACCCCAATGCCAGGGAGATATTTATCTCACTAAAGAGTGAGAAAAGGTTGCCATGGTTGCAGGGAAAATGTAATGCTACCCCTAGCTGAATTAGTTCCGATTGACTCTTTTAGTAGTGTATTTTTCTTAGTCACTAATAATGGTTATGCTGTGGATGTAGAAAGTACTCAAGAAACCCCATGCAGCTGTAACTAGTTTGACTTCATGATTAATGGCTGTTTTGCAAGTTTAATGATCTTAAATGATAGAGAGCACTGTGACTTTCCATTGTTTGGTTAATTTGGCCGCATCACCTAGTCTATAGGGATTCTTGTTTGTCTTGAAGGTCAATAAGTGAAGTATAAATACATTAAAGAGAAACTACATTTCTTTATCTATGTATTTAACCTCTTGCATTGTGTTGTATATTCTGTATTTTAATCCAATTTGTACAGATACTTCAGTTAGCATAGATGACCAACTTAGAATAGGACAAGATGGAATTAGCTCCTGCTGCCACGGGCTATCACTATTATAATAGCATGACTCGGCAACCCCGACATAGTTCATCACCTAACAGAAGTAGCTTTGTGCATGAAGTACTGGATTGCCCTGATGATTGATGCCGGGAAATGTTTCGTATGTGTATGAACACAGAGATTGATGATTGATGCCGGGAAATGTTTCGTTTGTGTATGAACATGTTTTCCACAATCTCTGTTGCATTCTCAGACGGAGGCATGCTTCATGATAGATGAGCTGCTGGCAATTTTCTTGAACATTGTTAGTCATTATGAGCGTAACAGAGTTATTCAAGACGATTTCAGTGAAAGCATAAGCCGGCATTTCAATAATGTGTTGAAGGAATCATGTCACTTTCACGTGAATTCATACAACCACCACCTATGGTCACTCCTCCAGATATTCTGTCTAGTAAATAGATTTTATCCATGCTTCAAGGTTTTTCTCTGCAAAACTATTCTTGATCTTCTGTGATGCGTTATGTTATGCCAGTTACTTCTTTTTATTCGGAATAGTATCGGTGTCATAGATGGCATGCATGTTCCTGCACATCTAGCAGCCAAGGACCAATCTCGATTTCGTAATAAGAAAGGTGTTTTATCACAAAATATTTTGGCCTTTTGCACATTTGACTTGCAGTTTTTATTTATTTATCCGGGCGGGGAAGGCTCTGTTGCAGATTCTCGTCTATCAAGAGCAGTCCTTGATGATCCGGATCAAAACTTCCGTAGCATACCTGAAGGTTCTCTCTCACACACACACAACTTGCAGTAGTCTGTGCACTTCCACAGTATTGATGCGTCTATGCATGGTTTGGACACACTTTTCCTAGCATGAGTGCACACACAAGCCCTCAATTTCCAACATGGACCTTTTATTTCTCTAGCTGTTTTCTTGGTTTACTTACCATTGTGCTCCGTGACAGGAAAATACCATCACAGGATACTCAAATCTGGAAGGTTTTATTGCTCCATATCCAGAAGTTCGCTATCGCCTTCATGAATTTAGAGGTGCCAATCGGCTGCCTAAAAATCCACAGGAACTGTTTAATCACCGACATTCTTCTCTTGGAATTTAGAAACGTCATCCAGAGATCTTTCAATGCGCTGAAAACACGATCTCCTGTTCTCAAAGCTGCCCCTCAAATACGGATTTCATGTCCAAAGGGACATAGCTGGTGCTGTGTGCGTTTCGAAAATGGGTTACCAGTCGTCCTTAACAACCCCCCCCCCCCCCCCCCCCCCAATAAATGCACAGAGCAAATTGGTGAACCTCGAATAATTCCAACATGAATTTATCTGATAAATACATCTTTTACATGTCACCACGTGTGCCTAAAGTGTCAACATCGGATAATTCCAACATCAACTTATCCAGAGGCAGCAAAGGGAAAGAGGAAGGAAAGGTGACGTCATAAAGAGATAAGGATGTTGGCACCTGTATATATATAGATGTACAGAAAGAGCTGGAAAATTGAATAAGACAACTTGGCCTTTTATAATAATAATAATAATAATAATTGTGGCCTCACAATGTAAGTCCATCCCAGCTTGAAAATTAAGAAGAAAACTAAACGGTACAGTGAAAATACTATATAGACGATCACAAAACACTGTTGTAGGTTAAGAAAGTGTTTTTTTTTTTAAATCCTGAAGTATTTTCTGATTTAGTCATCAAAGTGTTTTTTTAATTTTGTCTTATTGGGTTTACTAGAAATTAAATTTGATAATTTATTTCTATTTATTTTTTATAAAATTCTAACAGTTTAAATTTTTTTTTTTACATTAAGTTAATGCTTAATTTTACAAAATAAAATTTAATTTTATTACTTTCATAACAACTAAAAATGTGGGGATCGAATTTGGCACCGTAGCAAAAAATGTAGGTTTTTTTTTTTTTTTTTTTAATTATTATTGTTAATGAGATGCATTTTTAAAACTTTTGGTTCCCAAAGTTTTCTTGATTTTCATTTTTGATCCCTTTTATTGAGGTTTTGACATTTCAGGCATATATTTTGCATTTTAATCCTGGAATTTTATGGGGAGATAGAGTCTCTAGAAAATAAGAGAGAGGAGAAAAAATTATCAGTTGTTCATATTTTAGCAATCAAGAAAGCCGATTTAGGTAGCAATAAATTCTGTTTGACAAGATGAATTTTATTTAGTTTTTTTGACCCCTTAATTTGCTAGAATAAGTAGATTTAGGATCAAGAATTTTTTTAAATTCAAGTTCACTTTTGATTTTTTTAATAAACTAAAGGTTGTTTTGAGGTTAAATGTGTTTATTGGGGTTTGGGTATTTCTTAGATGTTTTAAAGTGAAAAAAAAGTTTGAAAATAGGTTTTTTTAGCCAAGTGATGAACCTGATTTTCCAGCCACTTGAGATGGCCAAATAAAACCAATGAACAACGTGTTATCTGCTTTCTCTCTCCCTCTCTTTAGTTTTTTAAATAGACAAATGACGCATAATTCATACATTAAAAAAAAAGGAAGAAGAAAAAAGCTGGCACAACCTAACCTCTTTCACTAAACATGTTTGCCTTTGTGTTTATATATATATATATATATATATATATATATATTTCCTTCAATTTTAGTTATTACTCATTAAAATAAGTAACTACATCTTAAAACCAAGCTAATTTTGTGATAATAGAACCAACCAGTAAAAAACATTAAGGCTGCAAAGATAAATGTACAATATAATTATAATTCACTAGTTATTTAATATGCTCTCTAAATCTGACAAAAACCGGTGGTTCTTTGTATTTTTCGAAAACCCCCACTCTCATCACCATTCAATATTTCTTGACCCACTATTGTGCTGACCCACTCCCATTAGAGCGAAACTAGCATGAAGATATCACAATTGGAAATTTATTTGGGATATTATTATATTAAATACTGTTTAATTCTTATTTTGTTTTTTTAATAAGATTATAACAATCTTTTATAACATTAGCAAATACTTTTTGTACATCCCTCCATGATTCCCTTCAAGTTTGTAAATGTATATTTTTATTATTATATAATTAAATAAAAATAGAATGAAAAAGTTATTAAACCAAACTGGATCCATAATCCAATTGCAAGTTCGATGGTTAATTTTGGTTTACTCGTGTTGATTCCAAACATTGTTGTCTTATTATTATTTTTTTAAAAAGAGGTTAAAAAAATACTATAATGAAGAATGTTTTTTGAAATGAAACTAAGTTTTGATAAGTTGTATTTAGACCTACTATCAATCAATTTATATAAAATTAGCTTACATGTCATCTAATATGAAACCCAAACCAAAATATAGCCCGACTGATAATTATAATTGGGCATACCTAACCCATACATATTTGTTTATTTCTCCAATATTTAATATTATTGAAGCACATGCATAACCCTAAATAATTGATCAAGTGGGTTCTTAGAGTCCAAATTTGCTAGCACTACCTTTTAGCCAAGAATGAATCCAATAATTTTCTTTCCTTCGTCTTAATCTCAAGTTGTGTTTTGTCGGAAAGATGTATATCCTTGTCAATTTGTCATTGGCTTCCCTTCCTAATCTCAAGTTCCAAGATTGCACAAAGGAATAAAGAACTTTGAACAACTTTATTCCCAAAGTACTGTCTGCTCGTTACATAACGACTTGTCAATTTCTTTTTGTTTTTGTAAATGTCCGGTATCCTGTAATCTTGGTTCATTTCGGAAATTCCACCCAAATTCTGGCAAAAATATTATAATTCCATTCTGCCGGTAACCTTTCAAATATTCTACCATCCGAGTTAGAAAATTATAATAACTTTATAAAAAATAAATTAAAATAAATTATAAAAACATATTTTTAATCAACTCAATGTTAAAAAAAAAATATAAAAAATTATTAAATTAAAAAAGAATAAAAAAAATTATCAGGTCAACCTAAATTAACCTATTGAATCCATTACCAAGATTATGAGATCAGGATAACCCTATAAAATTACAAAACTTTTCTCAACTGTTATGTTCAATTAAAATTATCAATACAAAAATAAAATTAAAGGGATATATTTTATATTTTATTTTTCCAGTATTACTGTACTCCTCGGGTAAAAAAGGTGCTATTTTATCTTAATCTATGTGTTATTTCACAAATTGAATTATTATATTCAATGAAAATGCCATATCAACACAAGAATATATTTAAGAGGAACTTTTATATGTGATTTATCTTGAACTAATGTTGTGCTTTTCAGAAAGATTGCTTTGCTTTATCTTAATTAAGGTTTTATTTCACAAACTAATCAATAATTAATGTATAATTAATAAAATTTCATGTCAATACAAAAATATAAATAATTTTAAAATTGAGAAAATTAAGATGTAACAATTTATATCTTTTAGAAGCAAAAACATTCCAGATAAAAAATTTACTTTCATTTTTTAAAATTGGTTCAAGTATTTTAGTTATAAAAATTAAAAATATAATCAAATATGAATTTGATAAAAGATGTAACATCCCTTAATTTTCAGGACATAACATATTTTTTAACATAGAAAATATAGGGAATTTGTATTTTTTATCAGAAATCTCTAACGAGAATTTCTATCAAAATTTCTGCAAGGTTCCTTTATATTTAGAAGTTATTGACAACAATATGATTATTTTTATATAAGTTTTTAATTTTTGATCCAACCATCTTGGATAATTCAACCATTTCAACCATTACATCAATCATAATTTCTTCATAATATAAAAAACCAATTATATAACATTATAATTATAGCAATTAGAGAATTCAAAAAGTTAAGCATCTATCAACTTCCTTTGTCATCCCTTCATGGGATGTTAAAGAGTTGTTAACAACATCTCATTCCAATCCTGTATCCCTACTATTCTAATTGATAAACTGCTTTAGGATGAGAGTCACCATGTTATCTACTGCCATGTCATTTGTGAAGAAATCATTTCCATTGTTAAAGAAACAAAGTATAAAATATATTGTCTTTCTTATTTTCATGATTAACTAAATACCCTTTATTAGTTCTTTCTGGTTTTTTTATGTTGCTTTGTTATGTTTTCATTTGAATCTATGCCTCTATTATCCATTTTAATGATCAAGTTATCATTAGTCTGATTAATGACAAACTCTGGAACTTTCTTTCTACCACCCAATGCTTCTTTTTTCTTCATGTAGTTATGAAGTACATTTCTCCTTCTTTGCACTCTTCTCTACATAGTTCTTATTGCATCTCTTAGTCGTCTTTTCTCTTAAATTTTATTACCCATCCTTTGTTCTTTATATCTGACTTCAGTCTAGCATTCATTTGAACTCGACGGTAGGCCTTTCTGACATGATCAAAAGATTGATATCTTATTTCAAGTGCAGGAGTGTCGAAGTAATAAATAACCTGGCAAGATCGGGGTAGAACCACATGGAGGTGAACTATATAAATTACAAATATTGTATATTTAATAAAATAAAGAGTTTATGAGAATGTTATAGGATATTAATATAAGGATTAAACAATGATAAAATAATTATCAAGGTTAGAGGGTCCACTAATGGTATTAGAAATAAATATAGTATAAACTCTTTTTATTAATCAACTGGAAACCACACACAAAGAAGGTTCCAATAGGATGATTTATCCTTAATAGTTCATTATAAATTGTTAACATGATCATATTAATTATCTTATTTAAGTAACACTAAACTTTTAAATATTGTCATGAATTCATGATGCTAACTTATGTTAACAACAAATCAAGTTCCTTTCATAACATATATGTAGGTTATTATACCATACGGTTGGCTATGAAAGTGTCAAGCAATTGCTGTACCAAGTGTTACACAACATAAATCTAGATTAACCATTTAACAAACAATGTATTAAGAATTAGTAAGATAAAAAGATAAGACATGTTAATAACAAACTTTCTTGGATATAAACATTGAAGTCCGTGTTGAGTTTATATTATACCTATTCTAACACCATTTGTGAAACCTTTTCACCTTGACATAATAAACTTAGCTAAATATGATGAAGAAGAGAAACATAAATAAACAACATAAGAACATAAGTATAGTAAAGGAAATGAAAAGCATAAACAAGAGATTAAGGAAAATATAACATGAAATACAACTTAAACATTACAAAAATATAAAGAAAGAAATAAAAAACATGATCTTGATCTAAACAACCAAGATGCCTAAATGCATGGCAAATATCTCCTTTTATAGGTCAAAATTTGAAACTATTGATTTGCTGATTAATTGTTGAGTGGGTGACCAACTCTTAACTTGGTGAAAATCCTTATCTTCTTGTCTGAACAAAACGTCATTGCTACCATCAGAATTGGAACCAACTGTACTCATGAAAGTTCTCGAAAATTATCTTATCTTTCCAGGAAAAAAAAATTGAGGTCATTTGGAGTTCTAGAACTCGAGATATGGGCTGAACGCTGAGCAGTGTGTAGGTTGCAGAACAAATTCGGACTTCTCAGTTGTTGCTATAATTTAAACTTGAAAACGGTATTTTTAAATCTTGAACTCTGCATGAAAGTTGTAGGCCTATGTCTTACCTTTCCATCCATATAAAACAAACCTAAATCCAAGATCTACAGCTCTAGATATAACCCAATTACTGAATAGTGTTCCAGTTTCGACCACACCAACATCTCTTTTTTAAGTTTGGCCTTCTCTTTGTCCTTTTAATTTCAATATTTAAACTCATCAATCAATCTTTTTATTTATGTGATAGGCCTGTATTTAAAATGAATATTTACCATAAATTAAAGGTATCTTATATTATTGATATGTTATTATAAAACATGCTTTAGTTAAGGAGTTATTGATACTTCAAATGCAAAATAATGATATAAAACCTTGATAAAAATACACTTTTAAGTACTAATCACTTTCCTTAAGGATATATTTTTGGATAATTTCTTTATTGCGTCAACTTCTATTGTGATGTTGCGATCACACAAATTAATTACCGTAAATTAAAACACACAAAATAGTATAAAGCAAGAAAGAGGTTAATCCCATAAGAAAAGTTTGGTTCAGATTTTTATGCTATACGATATGAAAATTGGGGGGGGGGGACTGATGTTATCTAGGCTATAATAGAATTATAAAATCAAGATAAATTAAATAAATCTAAAAACTATCAATAAAACAAACCTAGGTTTCAAGTAAACGTCCACCTACGAAAATTATAACCAATCATTGAAATGAAACATTAATTTATATGCTGAATATTTATCTCTTCTTAACATTAGTTAGTTAACAATCTGCCGTATCACTAACCCTAACCATCAAACAATCATAGTGTCCATACTAGTAATTTAATTCAATGTCAGCCTTAAGAACTAGATAAACCGATCAATCAAGAACTGTCTGTAGATACAGAATTGTCTGTAGTCCATGTTTGATTTGATCGAATGTTCTCCCTAAGATTAATAACGTAGATCCACTATAATTATTAAACTTATTTGCTTCATAAGTTTATATACCACAACATCAGTTTTGATAGCAAACTTAGCAATAGATTGTTCACAGTAATAACTTAGAGTCCACTCTAGCAATTAAAATAAACAATACTAAGAAATAAGCATAGGAAAAAAAACATATTCATTCATCATATAGTGAAAAGAAAAGGTAAAATAAATCTTACAGTTCTTGAAATCTGAAGGTTTTCGTGTTCTTGCAACCAAGAAAAAGAGTTTAGATTTGCATGTCTATTGAACAACTAATAAAAAAGAAAGAAGAATGCATGATTTCAAGTTCTTTTGGAGGAAAGAGCGTTTTTCTTCCCTTTGCTAGTTGCCCTTCTTTCCTTTCTCTTTTTATTTTTATATCCTAAGAAACCCTAATCCCTTTTCTACAAAATAGTCCTTTTTCTAAGTAGACAATACATTTAAGTAGTTTAATAACTATTTTCCTAAAATGGAAGAAATAGCCTTGCATAAAATCTTTGAGCTTTGACTTTTGACTTAGAGGAGCTAAATTGCTGAAATAAAGACTTGGATGTCGGTTTGGATGCTATAGGATGTAATTTAGACTTGTTTCTTCACAAAACCTATATGTTGAAAGAATTCATGTGTCATCTTAGAAAAATCATATCTCTCTCATATGAACTTGTTTTGTTTTCCTGACATTTGGTAGGCTGATAGATCTTCCAGTCAGGAATCCAAAAAAATTGAGTTTGCATGAAATGAACTTCTGTAGCTCAAGATATTCAAGCCGGAATGGTCAAAAGTCAACACTAGCAGAATACGAGATTTGATTTTGAAGGCTGCAATTTCTATGCTCTTTTTTTTTTTTTTATTTTATTTTTCTTCCCATATATGTATAGAAATGTATGGATGTTAGCTTTCTATTTCCACTAGAATCACTTCGTTTTGACTT
Source organism: Populus tomentosa (assembly GCA_018804465.1). Classification (NCBI taxonomy): domain Eukaryota; kingdom Viridiplantae; phylum Streptophyta; class Magnoliopsida; order Malpighiales; family Salicaceae; genus Populus; species Populus tomentosa. Next base: position 12,536,334 of record CM031975.1, read on the forward strand.
TTAGAGCTTAAGCTTTACACAAAACATTGATCAGAGGTCAATTCTGCCAATTATCTCCAATTTACGTCCTTTTAAATCTTACATCCACAAGTGCCTTCAAAATATCAAGGAATTTTATACATAAAGTAACACCCTACCTTCCATAACACATTAAGTCCATTAATCATAGTAATATGACTCCTTTAGGAATTTTTTTATATAAAAGATTCACTTTGACACATTATCATATTTACATTTCCATGTGGAAGGAGACTACTAAAATTTCAGTAGAGTTTCATTTGTATTTAGAACGTACCAAGTTATCGACTAATTCATAATTACCCAAACTACCATCATTACATAGTCCAACCATCATTGACTTACTTCTATCACGCAATTCATCCATCCATCATATATACATTATAAACAAGAATAATTCATACATAAATTTTCTAGCAGTCAGCATTAAAATCAACCCATTGCACACTCCATTTCTCTCCCCTTTAAACTCTATTTCATCCCCACTTGGCATTATAAGAATAACTAGCTTAGATCTTTACCAACATATGAAGAAATAAGAAAGAAGGTGTAGCGTAACATTCTACCCTAGCACGATACAAACTTAACCAATCCATTCCAAAAATGATATGAAACTCAACCATATCTAGTGGTACTAAATATACCCTTAACTCATAACCCTCTAATAATATAGTACAACCCTCATAACATTCATCCATTTCTTCCCTAAATCATTGTACTTCTTAGAAAGACTGTGTTGTTTCATATTAATCTACACATTATTTCATAATAAAAAAATTAATGGTAGATAATATAGTTTTATTTGGCCAACAAACTATCTTTCAAAATAATTAAAATAGTTGAGCAATCGAAAAGTGTAAGCAATTATATGGATTAAAACATAAACTTTATTATTTAATAACATTATTTATTTTTATTCAAGAATTGTTTAATAATTTAAAGTACGCAAGTAAAATAAAAGTGAAAAAGATTGGTTTACCAAAATTTTAAAAGTGATCAAATGAAGATGTAATAATTTATATATTTTAGAAGCAAAAATATTATACATAAAGAATTTACTTTCATTTTAAAAAATTTGCTAAAAGTATTTTAGTTATAAAATTTTAAAAATATAATCAAATACAAATTTGATAAAAGATGTAACATCCCTAATTTTCGGGACATAACATATTTTTTAATATACAAAATATAAGGAAATGTTTTTTTTTTTTTATCATAAATCCCTAACAAGAATTTGTATCAAAATTTCAGAAGAATTCCTCTATGTTTAGACCATTCCAAGTTATTGACAACAATGTGTATTACTTCTATTTAGGTTTCCAATCTTTAATCCAACCATCTTGAATAATTCAACCATTACAATCATTACATCAATCATAATTTCTGAATAATATAACAAAACAATTATATAACATTGTAATTATAGCAATTAGAGAGTTAAAAGAAGTTAAACATATATCAACTTCCTTTGTATTCCTTTATGGGGTGTTGAAGAGTTGTCAGCAACATCTCCTTCCAATCCTGTATCCCTAGTATTATAATTGATAAACTGCCTAGGGATGAGAGTCACCATGTCGCCCACTACCATGTCATTTGCGAAGAAATTATCTCCATTGTTAAAAAAACAAAGCATCAAATATATTGTCTTCCTTAATTTCATGATTAGCCAGATACCTTTTATTAGTTCTCTCTAGTTTGTTATGTTGTTTTGTTATATTTTAATCAGAATGTATGCCCCCATCATCCATTTTAATGATCGAGTTATCATTGATTTGATTAATAACAGACTCTAGAACTTTCTCTCTACCACCCAATGCTTCTTTTTTCTTCATGTAGTTACGAAGTACATTCATTCTCCTTCTTTACACTATTCTCTCCTTCCTTGCACTATTAGCCGAAGTTAATCTCATCCTTTACTCTCAACTATCAATATGGATACCATTAGTTGAGTTAATCTTATCATTTATTCATGGCTATCTAACATAGATATTATTAACCAAGACTAATCTTGGATATTTTCCCTACTATCTAGCATGGGTGTCATTAGCCAAAGCTAATCTTTAACATTTATTCCCGACTATCTAGCATGGTGTTGTTGTTACTTAATTTTGGACCCCACGTGATAGAGATGGTGTATACCTATTTTGAACTGAGTGTATGAGTTTAGCTCATGTTTGCTAGAAGATTGACAAAAGTAGAGAAAAAAATATTTTTTGTTCAAAACCTTATTTGAGCTGTTTTCTGCTCTCTTTATCCTTCCACTTTGCTACCAAAATCATCAGGTTTTTCTTAGATTGATTAGGAGTCTTCATAATGTTAAATTTATTCCTTCTTTATCTGGTCTTTAAGGTTGGATAAATCCCATAAAATTTGCACAAAAAAATGGTTTTGCTGCTATCATAATTTTTTATTCCAACTTAAGCTCTTACTTTGACTTGGTTCTGTATGATATCTGACCATCCTAGTTATATTCTGTCACTCATGACATGTTGAAAAATTGACCTACACCCTTATTGGATCCTAGGGATCATTGTTCTTAGGGTAGATTCTCAGTCAGATTTGGATGCTCGGCATTGTCAGATCAAGAACCTTTTTGACTAGCTAGATTACTGCCAGATTTTGTTCTCTTAAATGATTTTATCTCACTTTGACTCCTTCATCAAAGTTTTAGTCCTAGACGCATAGATAAATTTGGGTTTTTGAATCACTTGATTTTGATATTAAAAGCTCAAGATATTCCCGTTTGAATATCTAACGTGAAGGCAAAGAATTCTGCCGCGAGAAGGATACTAACCCGAGTTTGCACTAAAAAACTCTATTTCTGTTAAAAATTTTGTTGATTTGTTCTTATATCATACTCTCAATCATATCAAGATTCTTGGCATTGTCAGTTTTTGAATTAGACCCGGAGATCCTTTTTGACCAACTAGATTACTGCTAGATTCTGTTTTATAAATTTTTTTTATCTCACTTTGACTCCTTCTTCAAAGTTGTAGTCCTGAATGCGTAGATAAATTTGGGCTTTGAATCGCTTGATTTTGATATTGGAAGCTCAAGATATTCCCGTTTGAATATCTAACGTGAATGTAAAAAATTATGCTGCGAGAAGGATACTGACCCGAGTTTGCACTAAAAAACTCTATTTCCATCATAAATTTTGTCATATTAGGACGCTCGACATTGTCAGTTTCTGAATTAGACCAGGAGGTCCTTTTTGACCAACCAAATTATTGCTAGATTATGTTCTCTAAAATGATTTTATCTCACTTCGACTCCTTCGTCAAAGTTGTAGTCTTGGACGCGTAGATAAATTTGAGCTTTTGAATTGCCTGATTTTGATATCAGAATCTCAAGATATTCCTGTTTGAATATCTAGTGTGAAAGTAGAGATTCCTGCTGTGAGAAGGATTTTTTTGCCCGAGTTTGCAAGGACACAATTGCAAGATGCTTAAAGATTGAAGACCAATGGCAAGCCAATTTGAATCCTTTTTTTGGACTAAGTACCAAATGAAAAAAGTGCTAAAATAAGGATGATTGAAGATAAAATTAGAAGGAATTTTGCCGAAGGAAGATATTGAAGAAAAAACATTTTTACCTGCACAGCTAGCCGTTTTTTTTCTTTCCTTTTTTATTTGAAATCTCCTATTTGGTTTTTATGTTTCTCTCGCTTGAATGGAGAGCTGCATACCATGTTTTTATTGCCTCATTTCAAAGGGAGCATCTGGCCCTATAGAGGGAAAAAAAGGAGTAGTACCATCATCTAACTTGGAAAGAAATCACTGCTAATATCAGAATATGTGTATGCTTGATTTTATTGAGTGTTTAATTTTTGGCATGCTAAATTTTTTGTTTGAATTTTAAGAGCATTTTCATACTTTGTTTTTGTTAAATGCATTATATTTGTGTGTTTTTATACTATTTGTTTTTATTGTTCATGAATATAAAAATTTCATTTCTTATTATTGCCTTTATTTATAAATATATTTGATAATTGTTTTTAATAATATATTCTCTTTTATTGTGAAAAGATTTGGCCTGGGTCAATGTGACCCTAAAAAAGCCGAACAAACATGTGCAACATCTTTTATGACATGATAAACAAAGTGGATCAAATCCAATTCTCACCATTAAATATGGGTTAAATGCCTTTTTTTTTTCTTAACAATTTCAACAAAGTATCTTTTTAGGGATTAACATTATTTTTTTGACATGTCTCCTTTTTTAATTGAGTCGATGTCAAAATTTTAAAATCAAATATGAGTTTATCACCCATTTTAACAATTTTGATGGAGTACCTTTTTAGATATTAATGTCATTTTTTTTACATGTCTCATTTTTTTAAAAGGGATTGCTGTCAAACTTCTAAAATCAAATACAGGTTAAACGTCTATGTTTAACAATTTTGATGAAGTCTCTTTTTAGGGATTAGTGTCATTTGTTTTACAAGTCTTCTCTTTCAAAAGGGACCAATATCATTTTTCAACAAGTTTTTATTTTTTGGGACCAATTTCTTTTTTTGACAAGCCTTTTATTTTGGACTAATGTTATTTTTTGACAAATTATCTATCTTTAGGGATCAACGATAACGTTCAAAATAAATTGTGAATAAGCTTAGAATATTATTTTTATTTAATTTTTCATAGATGATGCCATTGATGAGGTTGGGAAAATCTTCACACAAAAATGGACCTTCCATGGATGGCGTCTTGGGCTGGCCTGGTTAATAAACTTGACTTATGGTTATACAATTTGCAAGAAAAAATTATTTTTTATGAGAAATAGAAAATTCTCTAATACTTAATACAATAAATGTATGAAGAGGAAGTAAATATATAGAAAAAAAAGGAAAAAGAAAATGAAGATTAGGGAATGCGTATCTATATTTGTTTGCCTAAAGATTATATAGTCAAGCCTGGCTTGACCTGGCTTTCAATATTGTAGCTTTAGTTGGCTTTCAATGTATTGAGGGTGGCTTTTATGGTTGTGAATGCCTTCCATGTCTTGAATGATCCTATCTTGTAGGGCTCATTGTACTCTTTCTTACTCGCCTAGTAATTAGGGTATTTAGACCCCTATGCTTTAGAATTTCTTCATGAAGAAGGAAATCCTATTATGACTGAAGAAATTGACACTCAACCTTCAACTATTCATGTCAAAAAAAATAATAAAAAATTTACGTTGAAGGGAAACATCTAAATACATGTTTTTTTTTTTTCAATAATTCATATTTGTTTTGAAGTCCAATTAAATCAATTGAGGGCTTAATTTTAGAGGGAAAAAAAAATGAAACTAAGGGCAAATAAGGAAGTTTTGCAAGCCAATAACCAAAATGAAGGATATAAAAATGTTTGGGTTTATAATTTATTCAATTAGAGACTTAATTGAAGAGAAAAATGATTTTTTAGACTCAATTTGATTGAAATTGCATCAATTGAAGAGTTAAGAATGAAAGTGTAAAAGGTGTCTATATTGAGAGACTGACTTGAGTTCAATTAGGGTGAAATTGAAAGAAAAAGTAATTTTCAAGGTCAAATTGATAGAAATTGCATATATTGAAAGTCCAAGGATTGAATAGAAAATGGTGCTAATGTGCAAGGACTCATTTAGTTTTAATCAGGGATCCAATCGAAGAGGAAACCATGATTAAGGATGGATTTGACTCAGAGAATGTTTGGGAACACGGTTGAAACGACGTTCCCTCAAATTTCAATTTTTTTTCTTAAAAATTAATTTTTTATATTTTCATATCGTTTAAATGTGCTAATGTTAAAAATAATTTTTAAAAAAACATCATTTTAATATATTTTCAAGTGAAAAACACTTTGAACTATAACTACTACCACAATCCCAAACAGACCCTGGTTTCTAAGATCTTAAATGAAATAGTGTGTTTTTTAAATTGGAAGAATTAGAAGTATAAGGACTAAATTGAAAATTGAGAAAAAAAATCTTAAATGAAATAGTGTGTTTTTGCCTAAATGGCATCGTTGTTTTAGGCGTCCCTGGTTTCCTCTTCCCCTTCCCCCCACCGTTGGTTTGCATGGTAACAATGAAATTATTGGCTTTCATTTTCATCTGTAGGATGGTACAACCTTCAACCATTTGTTGTTTGTTTTACATGGAAATTATTGAGAAAAGAACATACCCAGCTGCTGCTGGACTACATTCATACATCATTTTTATATTAATACTTGCTCCATTCTTCACGTGCAAAGGAAGAAAACTGGTGCCGCTAACTCAAGCATTATTGAGCACATCATTCAACAATGGTGGGTGTTCAAGATTGTTCTAAGAGGATCAAAAAAATAGATTTGTTCCACTTAGAAAGGTTTTGGAACCTTCACTATGACAAATTAAATGTATTAAGAACTTCAAAGGCCATATGCTCTGAACTCCAAGCTGATGTGTGTTCAGGTGGCATCCGCTCCACTTGGTCACTGAAAAAAATCAAAGCTGCGTTTGGATATTACTTTAGCAATGTTTTCTAAAAAAAATGTAGTTTCTTTTACGGGCATGATGCCCACCAAAATAAAACCACAAACAACGCGTCCATATTTAGCCACCCTTACATGATCATGGTATAAGAGATCAATAAGTTCTATAGGAGTGATGCAGAGGATTTTCAGAGAAAAATAATCATCTGTTTTTGTAATTATCTTTATTTCTATTTAGTTTCAAAAAACATTTTTTTTCTTTATGATATTTCTTATTTAGTTTAGAAATTTTATTTTTCTTATTAAATTTAGTCCTAAGACTAGTATAAATAGTATTGTTTACCTTGTATTTCAATAGACTAATATTTGAAAAATATTCAATAATAAAATTTTAAATTATAGATTTTATCTTGTGACCCAATTCGACAAAATTCTATATTGTTTGTGCTCGTCATATTTCTAGTCTTGTTTCTATCGACATTAATTGGTATGAAAACTCAAAACTCAACAGTGCTTGGTGGTTAGTTGCTATGTGTTGTTGGATAATAAATGTAAAAAAATATCACATAACATAAGATCATGTAGAGGGGGATGATAAGATTTACTTTCAAAAAAGAACGTTTATAAACTAGTGATAGAAAACATATATAGAAAAAGTGATGAGAAGCCTAAAAGGTTGTGAGGAAAGAAATCATAAATCTATTGTCAATTTTAAGAATTTTGTCCAAGGTGAGAGCTGAGGAGGTAACCATTATGGTAGCAAAATTTTTTTTTTTATATATATATATATTTTGTTGGGGGGGGGGCATTTACTATAAAAAAAATTCATTTTCAATTCATTTTTATACCTTAAAATACCATGAAAACTTATATAAATCACCTTGTATCCCGAAAACACCCAAATCTCATTTAAATCAACCAAATTAAAAAATAAAAATTAAACTCATATCTACTTTTTTTTTCCATGTTTAGAGAGAAAAACCAAATTTATTGAACATTTCTAAAGAAGAGAAACTCATTCACACAAATGTCTTGTTTTTTGGTGGTTGGATTATGGCCAAAAGGAAATATCATTGTTTTCTAGTGAATTCTTCTCTACTTTCTTAAACACAGGACTGAAAATTGAATAAAATAAAATTTTGAATTAAAATAAAAATTCTGAAAACTCTGAAATTGGCCTTGCATTTTCTTCTTGTTCTGCATTGTTGTCTTCTTACTTTTATTTTTATCTTCCTACTGCAATTTAAAACTTGTCTAATAGAATTAAGTCATAATTAAAAAGATTAAACCAAAAAGGAAAAAAAAGAAAAAAGAAAGAAAGAAGGAAAGATGCTTCATTGTTTGTATGATGTGCTGAGTTTTAGATGTCTTTATAGGCTTTTGGTGTCACAGCTATGGTGATTTTTATATCTTCTATTATTATATTCTGTACATATTTTTTTTATTTATCTTTAAAAGTTACTGCTATGTTTATGCTTATATATATATATATATATATATATATATATATAGAATGTATATCATGTATATCTATACATAGGAAATTAATGTAGGATTAATCCAATGTTGTAATCCCTATGGTTACTACCGTATTCTGCCCTACATATATAAATAGGAAAGGTTGGCTAAGGCCAACCTAAGTCATTTAGTTATTCTCAACTTGGTATCAGAGCCCTAAATAAACTAAAACACTTCCTCTCCTCTCTGCAATGGATCCTTCTCAGCCGGCAGCCATCTCCTCCTTTGCAGCAGCACCGGTTGTGCCATCCTGCACTTCTGCCGCAGGACAACTTTCTTCTTCAGCCTCAGTTCGGCAGTGGCCACAACATATAGATGTTGGCCATGCTCTTCTCAATCCGGACAATGCTCCTCTCCTGCCGTCTTCTTCTGCTGAAGCCACGACAGCCTCTGCCGTGGCAATTGTGTCCCTCTCCCACACTCATCAGGTCATCTCTCTGAAATTAACAAACACAAATTATTTGTATTGGTGAATGCAAATGAAACCATATCTCTTAGGCCAAGGAGTTTTCAGCTTTGTTGATGGTTCAAACTCCTGCCCCTCTCCACATATTCTTGCTGCCGATGGTGCCTCTCTTCATGTATCTCAATCCTTTCTTCGTTGGAAACAACAGGATCAACTCATTCTAAGTGCCTTGCTCTCTTCGCTATCCATGGAAGTTCTTCATCTTGTTGTTGATTGTCCAACCTCATGTTCTGTCTGGCTCACACTTGAGCAAGCTCTAGCTTCTACATCCAATTCTCGTATTATGCAACTACATGACTCTCTTCAAGACCTTCGACAAGGTGATGATTCGGTAACTCAATTTCTGCAAAAAGCTAAGACTATATTTGATGAGCTAGCAGCTGCTGGCCGGCCTATTTCGCAAACCGATTTTAATCTATATGTGTTTCGTGGCCTTCGCGGAGAATTTAAGGACCTAGTAACAAGTCTTGTTACAAGGGCAGATCCTCTACCATATGCAAATTTGCTTAGTCATCTGCTAACTCATGAATTTATTCATAAATCCTCTCATTTGTCTATGGGATCTGCTGCCATTCAAGCACCATTGCTGCCCACGCCAAACATCCCACCTTCAGCACTCCTTTCTCACCATCAACCTTCTGCTCAGTTTGGACGAAATAAGAGGCGTTCTTATAGCAGCTGGCGTCCTCAACAAAACTCTCACAGAGGGTTTCGAAATACTGGCTCCAGGCTTGATTTTCGTAACTTCCAAAACACTCATAGCAATGAAAATAGACATAGCAGCTGGCAAGGAAATTGACAGCGCCACAGAGGATCCAATTCCTGCTGCCAGTTATGTCAGGCCTTCGGACAGACTGCTCCTCAGTGTTCCCAACTTCAGCATCGTAGCTATGGACATCAACATAGTGCCAATCTGGCATTCCATAATTCTGCAGGTATTGCTGACTGGTTTCCAGACACTGGTGCAAATCAACACGTCACACTGGACCTTGCAACCTTGACTGCTTCAGAACCATACAATGGTAATGATAATTTGCATGTTGGTGATGGTAAGGGACTTTTCATATCTCATATTGGCCATACAAAAATATATAACCCACATCGTTCGTTCACTTTATCTAATGTCCTACATGTTCCTGCAATCACGAAACCTCTGCTTTCTGTTCAGAATTTTTGTCTCGATAATAATGTTTATTTTGAATTTCACCCTTTTCTATTTTATGTCAAGGATCTCAACACCAATGAAGTATTTCTCTCAGGTTAGAGTAAAGATGGTCTCTATACTTTGTCCAAGTTCAGGTCTTCCGTCCTGTCAAATCCTCAAGCCTATTGGTCTCCCTGCATCTCTACCACTGCTGATTTGTGGCATCGTCGCCTAGGTCATCCTACCTCCCGCATTTTTTAATTTTTAGTCTCGAAAAATAAGATCATTTGTAACAACAAACGTCTTAATTTTCAATGTCAAAGTTGTCCCTTAGGAAAATCATCGCGTTTGTCTTTAAGACCTACTGGTCACAAAACTTCTGCTCTGCTTGAATTAATTTTTAGTGATGTGTGGGGTCCTGCTCCCCTTTTTTCTTTGGATGGTTATCGTTATTTTGTTATATTTGTTGATGCGCACACAAAATATATATGGTATTATCCATTTGTTGCAAAATCTGATGTTTATTCTGTCTTTCATCAATTTCAAACTCTTGTCGAACGTCAGTTTTCTTTAAAAATAAAATCTGTTTAAACTGATTGGGGCGATGAGTATCGCAAACTCTCCACTTTCTTTCAGACTATTGGTATTCATCACCGTCTGATATGTCCTCATGCTCACGAACAAAATAGAACGGTAGAAAGACGTCATAGGTATATTGTGGAAACCGACCTTACTCTTCTAGGTCAATGTAAAGCTCCTTTTTGTTTTTGGAATTATACGTTTGATACTTCGGTTTATCTCATTAATCGTATGCCTACTCTTGTTCTTGATTATCGATCCCCTTTTGATTGTTTGTTTCAACGGTCTCCCAATTATCATTTTTTACGTACTTTTGGATGTCTATGTTTTCCTTTTTTACGTCCCTATAATAATCACAAATTGGATTTTCGGTCTTCTCCTTGTGTGTTTTTTGGCTACAGTCCTTCTCACCTTGGTTATAGATGTTTTGACATTAAATCTCATCGTATGTATATCTCCTGTCATGTCCGTTTTTATGAACATGTTTTTTCATTTGATAAATCTGAAAAGATTGCACAGGTTTCCACTCAAACCCATACACCATCTCCTATTACCATCCTCCCAAATCTAACCCACTCCCCACTGTTTACTGCCCAAAATACATCCCAACCCGCCTCTGCCTCTGCCCTGCCCTCACTGCCGACTCAAACACCACAGCCTCTATCTTTCCCTTGTCGCTCACCACATGCATCTTTATCTAACCATACTGTTGCAAGTACAGGTTGCACCTCAGTGTTTCCTGCTCTCCAGCACGATCCTTGCGAATAGTGGGAAATCCTCTGGTTCCTCTTTTGCTGCTCTTTATTCTGCCAGTAACCCAGTTTCTGCAGACTCTGCCTCTGCTGCCAGCTCTCCACTTGCGACAGCCTCTTCCCCAGATTCCTCTCCTGGTTTGAATCTGGTGGTGGATCTCTCAGCCTATCCACTGCATCAGGACACCTCTGTCATGCCTCCTTCGCTTGCATCACAACCAGTGCTCAGTCGACACCCTATGATCCTTCGATCACGGCAGCCCAAAAACGCAAATATGGTGTCCTCTGCTGCAGCTAATACAGCTGCCACTCGGGTATTGCTCTCTCCTTCCTCTGAACCTGTTGCCTTTTTCGATGCAGATAAATATATGGCTTGGCATGATGCTATGTGTGATGAGATCAAGGCCTTACGATCCAATCACACTTGGTCTCTAGTGCCCTTTCATCCATCGATGAATGTTGTGGGCAACCGATGGGTATATCGCATTAAAATTCGTGTTGATGGCAGCATCGAATGTTATAAAGCCCGTCTAGTTGCTAGAGGCTTTACTCAACAGGAAGGCATTGATTATTCTGAAACTTTCAGCCCAGTTATTAAGCAAGCCACCATCAGATTAGTCTTTTCCATTGCATTTTCCTGTAATTGGAAGATTTATCAGCTTGATATTCATAATGCTTTTCTCAATGGTGTTCTTACTGAAGAGGTCTACATGAAACAACCTCCAGGTTTTGTTGATCCTACTCTTCCATCTCATGTGTGCAGGTTGCACAAGTCACTATATGGTTTAAAACAGGCACCAAGGGCATGGTACACTCGTCTAAGTGATTTTTTACTCTCTATTGGTTTCCTTGCCTCCAAGGTTGACACCTCCCTGTTTATCTTATCTGATGACACTAATATCTTTTATCTTCTCGTCTATGTTGATGATATTCTGCTTACAAGCAGCAACTCTACCATGCTCCATCATCTAGTCCAGTTACTAAGCTCTGAATTCAAGCTTCGTGACTTAGGTGATGTTCACTACTTTCTAGGTATTGAAGTTCAGTCTACAAGTATGGGTCTGATGTTGTGCCAACAAAAATATATTCTTGACATCCTCACTCGAGCTGGTATGACTTCCTGCAAACCTGTTGACACTCTAGTTTCTCCCTCTAAACTTGCTCTACAGCCGGATCATCCATTTTTTGATCCCACACGATTTCATCAAATTATGGGTGCTCTTCAGTATCTTACATTCACTCGCCCAAATATCTGCTTCACTGTTAACAGAGTCTGTCAGTACATGCATGCTCCTACAGATTCCCATTGGGCTGCTGTTAAACGCATACTCCACTATCTCAAAGGAACGACATCTTATGGTTTTCATATCACTCGAGGTACCTCTTTTGCTCTTCATGGTTTTACAGATGCCGATTGGGCTGGGAGTATTGATGATCGCAAGTCTACGGGTGGCTATCTTGTTTTCTTTGGTCAAACACCGATTTTATAGAAATCTGGCAAGCAACGTACATTTGCTCGCTCCTCCACCGAGGCTGAGTATAAAGCCTTAGCAGATGGTACTGCTGAGGTCATCTGGCTTCAATATTTGTTAACAGATCTTCAAGTTCCTTCCATCTCGGCTCCTACTATTTGGTGTGATAATCTTGGTGCTACTTATCTCTCGGCAAGTCCTATCTTTCATGGTTGTACTAAGCATGTTGAGGTAGACTATCATTTTATTCGTGACCGGGTAGCAAAGAAGGAAATTCAGATTTGGTTTATCCCCTCTCGGGATCAACTTGTTGATGTCTTCACCAAACCACTGTCCGCTGCATTCTTTACTGCTTTCAGGTTCAAGCTTCGGGTTGATCCTCCACCCTCAGCTTGAGGGGGCATATTATAGAATGTATATCATGTATATCTATACATAGGAAATTAATGTAGGATTAATCCAATATTGTAATCCCTACGGTTACTACCGTATTCTGCCCTACATATATAAATAGGAAAGGTTGGCTAAGGCCAACCTAAGTCATTCAGTTATTCTCAACTATATATATATATATATATATATATATATATATATATATATAACAACACAAGAAACCCCATAAATCCATACTTTTTTAGTATATATAATAATTAGCACACAACATGTCTCTAAAATATCCTAAACCAGCAATGAAAAAACAAAACCCTTTCAATACGAGCACACACATGATGGTATGATTCTCCATGTGTAAGATCTCATAAAGTAATGTTTGCTAAGCAATATAATAAAATGTCGAGGAGAATATAAGTATCTCTTAGTTAAATTGCGACAATTTCTTGTGTAAGAATTAAGAAACGGATACATCCATCGTACCGAGCATAAGAGATAATATTTGAAATGATAGGCAGCATGAAACCTTTTGTATTCATTCTTGCTTTAATTTTCTTTAGTAGTCGACCAGGATGCAACTTGCTTGGTAGGACAAGTTAACAAACAGTGACTTGTGAATTTTGATGTTGTTGTTTATTGGAACTAGTAATTATCTTGTTATAATTGTACCTTTTGAGAATGTGGGTATTTACGGGAAGAATATGCCACAACTGCCTTTAGAGACCACTTTTTTCCCAGAAAAGTGATGAATTGGTCCCAAATATTACATTGCAATTTTTAACACAAAATGTGAATGAAGTTTGTAACTACATTAATAGAAGACCTTGTGAAAATTATATTATCAACATAAAAAAAATAAGGATTATTGTATTATGATTAGAGTAAAAAAAGGGTCTGCAGGGCTGCAAAAGAAATTATGTTTAAGAAGGAATGTGCAAACTGATGAAACCAAGCATGATGTACTTGTTTGAGACCATAAAGAGCCATTTGGAGCTTACAAACATGTGATGGATTTGCCATTCTCAAAGGTTCTGAACTATGTAAGAAGCCTTTTGTTACATCAAAATGAGGTATGGATCATTTCTGAACTAATTTTATGGTTATAATCATGCAGATAGTTTCAGGTTTGATAACTAGAGTCTCGATATTATCCAATCCATCAATTGTTTTTTTGTTTTTCTTCTTTTATATACAAGCATTATTTAGCAAAATAATTTTGATGAAATCAAGAATATATATAGATTAAATAGAGAAAACTTGAATAGAGAAAGCAGAGCTTTAGCTACATAGGTTATAGCCTAGTCATTAACCTAATTACAAGAAAGAAAAATAAGGAAACAAATAGCTCTACTAATGGAGCAATAACACAAAAACCAAACGGAATTAGACCTTAAGCAGACCAAGCCAAAATGCATTTGTGATTCCTATACAGATCAACATTTGTATAACAAAATGAAGAATTCAGATTTATAATCCAACCTGCATCAAAGTAGAACAAATGACATACGATATCTTCTTAAATTGGCTGCTTTTCCTCAAATATCAAAATATTCCAAGCATTCATTTAGTCCAGACAATGCTAAACATAAAACCCTCCCAAACAAAAGTCCATGGCAGTTTGATAAGGATGTGATCTACAATGGACGAAAGAACACTTATTCTTTTATGCTGAATGGAAAGCAGGTGAACTTGTTATTACTGAGTTCTCAACAAGTTAGACACTACACCATTAAATAGTTTTACCGACGGATACTGTCCGTCAGTGCGAGGCATATGAACCATCGATAATTTTTTTACCCACGGTCTCACCGACGAAATATGTCCATTGGAATTTGGATCATCGGTAATTTTTCATTCCGTCGTCAATTTTGTCAGTAATTAAAGAAACCAAACACCGATGGACCATTAAAGGTATTACAGACGGCGAAGCACGCCAAAAAAAATTACCCGCGAGAATTTTACAGACGGAATCAGTCCGTCTGTGTTTTCAACGGTGTTTACCGACGGACAATCCGTCAGTGATTGTGGCAAGGGCGGTAACTATTTCAGAACTCTTTGTCAAATACTGACGGAATATATCCGTCGGTAATAGTAATGGAAATTACCAATGGAATATATCCATTAGTAATTGTGGCATGGGCAGTAATTTTTTCGCAACTCTCGGTAAAATACCGACAGCATTTTTTCATCTTGAAATCCGTCGGTATTTATTTAAAATACAAAAAATTATTTATTAACAGGGAAAAAACTTAATAATCAAATGAGTTTGTTTTAAACATTAAAAATGTAAAAATAATGTTAAATAATATTCATTCAAATATTCATTACAAATTTAATGTTTTAAAAAACAAAAATAAACTAAAATAGCAGCGAAGCTGGAGGAGGAGGAGGAGGAGGAGGAGGCTGGTTGTTGCCAGGACCGTACGACCAAAAAAGAGCACAGGATCATCACCCATCTTTGATCTAATCTCCATAACCATTTGATGTAGCTGATTATAATCCATCGATAAGCGTTGATATTGTTGTTTCAATGCTATGAACTCCTCTGATTGAGTGCTTGATACTGATGGAGAGCTCCCAACAGTTGAGACACTACGGGCTGACCGCAAGTTTTCGGCATAGTGTTGGAGAGGTCGTAGACCCTATTTTTATCGGGTCCACTAGATGATTCGACCTCCATCCACAAATTCGAATCAAAATCCAGATGGGTTGAAAGATCGTCCCCATATCTCTTCCTCAACCGGCTATTATAGGTCTCCTGAATTTATTTTTTTAAAAAAATCATCATATTCAATTCAAGAAAACAATATCATATGAAATAAAATAATTGAACGAACATACCACAAAGTGCCGGGCACGGTTGTCTGATTAGTACTTACAAGTGCATTTTTATCAAGGTTTTATATCATCATTTAGCACTTGAAGTATCAATAACTCCTTAACTAAAGCATGTTTTATAATAACATATCTAATAATATAAGATACCTTTAATTTATGGTAAATGTTCATCTTAAATGCAGGCCTATCACATAAATAAAAGAATTGATTGACGAGTTTAAGTATTGAAATTGAAAGGACAAAGAGATGGCCAAACTTAGAAAAGAGATGCTGATGCAGTCCAAACTAGAACATTGTTCGGTAATTGGATCATATATGGAGCTCTAGATCTCGGATTTAGGTCCACTTTATATGGATGGAAAGGTAAGACATAGGCCTACAACATTCATGGAAGCCCAAGATTTAGAAAGGCCGTTTTCAAATCCAAATTGTAGCAACAATGAAGAAGTCTGAATCTGTCCTGCATCCCAGACACTGTTCAGTGTTCAGCCCATATCTCGAGTTCTAGAAGTTCAAATGACCTCATCTTTTCTTGTTGGAGAGTTGAGACAATTTCCTAGAATTTTCATGAGGATTCTGTTCAGATTATGATGTTAGCAATGACATTTTGTTCAGATAAGAAGATAAGGATTATCACCAAGTCAAGATGTGGTTAATTAGTCAACAAATCAATAGTTCTAAATTTTGGCCTATAAAAAGAGGCATTTGCCATGCATTGAGGCATCTTGGTTTTCAGATCAAGATCATGCTCTTGCTTTCTCTCTTTGTATTGCTTATGTTTTGCTTTCATTAATATCAAGTTTATGCATTTCATTTCCTTTCCTTTACTTAGTTAACTTCTTTCTCATTTATGTTCTTATCTTGTTCATTTATGTTTCTTTCTTTCATTATGTTTAGCTAAGTTAATTATGTCAAGGTGAAAAGGGTACACTAATGGTGTAAGAATAAGTATAATATAAACTTAACATGGACCTTAATGTTGGATACTAACATGTTTTATATTTGTTATCTTGTTCACTTTTAATACTTTGCTTGTTAAATGGTTAATCTAGATTTATGCTGTATAACACTTGGTACAACAAATACTTGGCACTTTCATAGCCCATACTGTGTGGTATAACCGACACCTGAGCTATGAAAGGAACTTGATTTGTTGTTAACATAAGTTATAATCATGAATGCCTGACAACATTTACAAGTATTAGCATTATTTGAATAAGATAACTAATGTAATCATGTTAACAATTTATAATCTGATTAGAACCTCCTTTAGGTGTGGTTTTCAATTAAGTAATAAGAGTTTATACTATACTTGTTTGAAGTACCATTAGTGGATCCTCTAACCTTGACATTTGTTTTTATCATTGTTTAATCCTTACATCAATCTTACATCTCAAAGCTCTCTTTATTATTACTATTACTATTATTAATATCATTACTACTACTACTACTATTATTACTATTATTGTTATTATTAGTATTAGTATTACTACTACTAATTATTGTTGTTGTTGTTGTTGTTGTTGTTGTTGTTATTGTTATCGTGCTGTGGTTATTTATAATTTATATAGTTAACCTCCTTGTGGTTCGACCCCGGTCTTGCCGGGTTATTTATTACTTTGACACTCTTGCACTTGGGAGAAGACATCAAGCTTTTGGTCGTGTCACTGTCCACGTACTGTTGCACCTCCTTTTAGCAGTCTTGACTCCGCAAGTGCGTCTCTACAAATAGCTCCATTAGACTCCGCTCGCGTCCAAGAGATGTAGCTTGTAAGAAAAAAAATGTTGCAAGTTAATTATATTTATAAGAAACAACAAATTAATTAATGATATATTTTATTTAAATTAATCTTACCATCCGCTTTGTATGTGCGCTAAACGAGATGGAGCCGTCAGTGTGTGTGGTCACCAAACCTTGAATTTGCCGACTCTGGACTGTGAGCGTCATGAGAACCGCTCAGATGTCACGTGCTCAAATATGCCTCCCATATATCTCTCGAGATGAATGGTGGTTTGAATTCCCGCCAAACCACCACCTCATTCCATCCTTCAAGATCGTTGTCCCTCACATTTCTTTTTGCCTTTTTTTAGGTGTCATACTAAAAATCACGCAACCTACTGCCATAGTAACTAATTACAATTTAGAACATAAAATTAAAAGTTAAAAATAAATATTATTTTTGATGTTACCTAGTTGTCGTGTGATTCTCTCATACCCTCTTGACAAATTGTTGTCCACACTATCCCAATCAAATTGATAGTGTGTATATAAATAATTCATTTAAAATAAAAATATTACAAGATATAAAATTATAAAATTATAAAATTATTTATTAAAAATAAATTGAAAATTAAAAATTTACACCTACTTGATATCGCCAAAGCCAAACATCGATATTAGATCTTCACTTAGGATGTCTAGAGACCTGACTCCATTGAAATAATGTAATCTCCATGAACGATTTAAACGCCAATGTTATTGTCCTGGCAGCCTCAATGTTCGTGAACCTGAAATTAAATAAAATTAATAAAATATTAATTAGTTATTCATAAATTATGTTATATATATATAAAACCAAAACCTAAACAAACTTACATTGAGAGGTCATCCTTCCACTATGCTACGTACTTGCGGGTGAATTGACCCCGCTGTGAAGGCACACCGCCTCTGCGCTTTGAAACAATGCTAGAAGAGCCGGCATCCGAAGTTGCCTCGGATTCCTCGTCGTGATCACCATGTAAAGAGATGCCCTCCTCACTGCTAGAAGAACTAGCATCATCTGTCTGCTGACGATGTGCTGTAGTTTTCATTCAACACATCTACACAAATGTATACGAATTGTTACATAATTTAACTTTGATTATTTTAAAAAAATTCAGCAGCATCTCCCATATACTAGAGACTACCCATAATTTTTAAACCTGCAATCTTTACAATAATCACAATCCAATTGACTCAAGCAACATCATATACAACCTAACATCTATAGAAATTCAATCATTTAAAAAAATTTGGCAGCACCTCTCTTATACTGGAGACTACCCATATTTTCCAAACCAACAATCTATACAATAATCACAATCCAAGATCCTAAGTTGTATGGGAAACTCACAAAGTGTTATTTATGTAAAGAAAGTGTCATGTTTCTTAGATATATTATCTCTAGCAGTGGGGTTAGGGTTGATGAGGAGAAAATTAAGGCAATTTGAGACTGGCCAAAACCTACTAGTATCGCTGATGTGAGGAGTTTCCATGGTTTAGCTTCTTTCTACAGGCGATTTGTGGAAGACTTCAGCTTTATTGTTGCTCCTATGACAGAATGCTTGAAAAAAAAAGGAAACAGTTTAGATGGAGTGAAGATGCACAGAAAGCTTTTGAGCTAATTAAGGAAAAGTTGTGTACTGCTCCAGTTTTAACACTTCCAGACTTTGCTAAAACATTCAAAATAGAGTGTGATGCTTCCGGAGTTTGAATTGGGGTTGTTTTGATGCAAGAAAAGAGGTCAATTGCATTCTTCAGTGAAAAGTTAAATGGAGCACATTTGAACTACTCTATTTACGACAAGGAGTTCTATGCTTTGATTCGGGCTCTAGAGGTATGACAACACTACTTGTTGCCTAAAGAATTTGTTATACATACTGATCATGAATCCTTGAAGTATCTTAAGGGGCAAAGCAAGCTGAATTGAAGACATGCTAAATGGGTGGAGTTTATAGAGTCATTTCCTTATGTCGTAAAGTACAAGAAAGGGCAAATTAATGTGGTTGTTGATGCTCTTTCTAGGAGGTATGCACTGATCTTTATGTTGAGTGCAAGGCTGATGGGTTTTAAACAAGTGAAGGATCAACATGCCAATAATTCCTACTTTGCTAATGTGGTTGCTAAATGTACAAAGGGAGCTTGTGATGGGTTCTTTAAGCATGAAGGTTACTTGTTCAAAATAGGCAGAATGTGTATTCCTTCAGGTTTATTATGGGAGTTGCTTATGCAAGAGGCTCATAGTGGTGGTCTTAGTGGTCATTTTAGGGAGAAGAAGACTTATGAGCTATTGAAAGAACATTTTTTTTTTGGCTTAGTATGTTACGGGATGTACACAAGGTGATTGAAAGATGTGCTATTTGTAAGAGAGCTAAGGGTAAAGAGAATGCATATGGACTATATATGGCATTGCCTATTCTAGAGCAACTATAGATGGACATTAGCATAGACTTTGTACTTGGATTACCAAGAACACAATGTGGGAAGGATTCAATAATGGTGGTGGTTGATCAGTTCTCCAAAATGTCCCATTTCATTCCTTGTAACAAAACTTACGATGCAGTACATGTTACTGATTTGTTCTTTCAAGAGATTGTTTGTTTGCATGGAGTTCCTAAAAGCATTATCTCTAATCATGATACAAAGTTCTTAAGCCATTTTTGGAAGACTCTTTGGAGGAAACTTGGAACGAAGTTACTTTTCAGTACGCCATGTCATCCACAAACTGATGGACAAACTAAGGTAGTAAACCAAACTTTATCTTCTTTGTTACGAGCTGTTATACATAAGAATTTGAAGAGTTGGATACTTGTTTGCCTATTGTGGAGTTTGCATATAATCGTAGTGTGCATGGGCCTATAAAATTTTCACCATTTGAGGTTGTGTATGGCTTTAATCCTTGTGTTCCTATTTATCTTGTTCATATTCTAATTGATAAGAGGACATGTATGGATGGAATTAGAGAGACAAAATTGATGAAGAAACTACATGAGCAGGTTCGATTACATATTGAAGAGAAAATAACAATGTTAAACAAGCTAACAAGGGGCGAAAGATGGTTAGGTTTGAACCTGGAGATCTTGTTTGGATTCATATTAGTAAGGGCAGATTTCCAAGCAAACGTAAGTCCAAGTTGATGCCAAGAGCTCATGGTCCATTTCGGATTATAGAGAAGGTGAATGACAATGCGTATAAGGTAGATCTTTTGAGTGATTACAATGTATTAGCTACTTTTAATGTGAAAGACTTGACTCTATACTTAAATGATGATGACAATTCTGATTTGAGGACAAATCATTATCAACCCGGGGCTGATGATGTGTATCATGGGAATTATAATCCATCTTGTAAAGTTAAATCTAATATGCAAGAGGATTCAGATGGTTCAATGATAAGAGCGAGAGCGAAACAACTACAATGGGCCTTGACGAATCAAATTGGAATGATTGAAGTTGCGTCGGAGTTAAAAATTAGCAATTAGTTTGAAATTGGTTCAAGGGTGCTTATTTGCCTATAATTGGAACTTGGAGATGGGAAAAGCCCTTAATGGTTCTTTTGATGCTAGGCTACTTGAATTTGGATTGATAATGCAAATAAGTGAAGGAATTGATGTTGTTTACGGTCAGAACAGTAAATGAATTTGAACCCAAATTTGAAGTCATCCATTGCATGTGATAACAAGACTTATTTAGGTGAAATTCAAGTTCAGAACATAATCTTTCTAGATTGTCCAACCATGATTGCATTGGACTTTTATGTAAAAAGTTATAGTTGTTTTAAATTTGGTTTGCATATGTTTCAAAAAGGTTAAAAAAACATGTGTTAGTTAAATTTGTCTAGTTACTTTACTAAAAGCCTAGTTTTTAGGCTTGACTTCTGTTATGTTGAATTTTCTTAACTTTGGAGGGATGTTCCAATTATAAATATAGTATCAGAATATGTAATAAAGACTTTTGGCCAAGATTTGAAACTTAATTTAGAGAATTAAGAGTTGTTTTTCCGGATTTATTTTATGAAGAACTTTACCTAACTTATCGCTCTTCAAACACAAAGAGTGTGGTGTCAAAATCCTAGATTGATCTTTGTGGCGTCTAGATCGACTTATCAAAGTATCATTTTAGTCTATCTTCTATTTTATTTACCTTAAAATCACTATAATCCAGTCTAAATACCAAAAGAAAGACAACACAACCAGATAAATTGTTGGAATGCCTAGTAAAGAGCTTAAGCATGGTGGAGTGGGTGTTGTGGGATGGATGTCTGCAACACAATTAGAATTAGTATGACACATCCATGAATCAAATACGCTAACAACATGTGATATAAAATACATAGTATTGCAATTATGATATATTTTTTTTAAAGTGAAAGAATGACTCATCATAGACCATATGACGATAAATAAATATTCTTTTACTAGATGAACTAGCTTTTTATTCAATTCTCCACAAATGACACCATTGATAAAGTTGTGAGAAAAATTCACACAAAAAATGGACCTTCCATGGAGGGTGTCTTGGGCTGGGCTGACATGATTATTGAGCTTGATTAGTGGTTATATGATTTCCAAGAAAAAAATAATTCTCAGGTGGAATAAAGAATTCTCTAATACTTGAGACAATAGATGTATGGAGAGGAAGAAAATATACAGAACAAGAAAAATAAAATGAATGTTAGGGAATGTGTATCTCCATTTGTTTGCCTAAAGATTATATTGAAAAGCCTAGCTTGACCTGACTTTCAATGTGTTAGCTTTAGTTGGCTTTCAATGTGTTAAAGGTGGTGTTTATGGTCATGAATGCATTCTATGCCTAGAATGATCCTGTCATGTAGGCTTCACCATACTCTTTCTTGCTTGCCTAGTAACTAGGGTATTTAGACACCTAGATTTTAGAATTTCTTTATAAAGAAGGAAATCATATTATTAGTGAAGAAAATGGTGCTCAACCGTCAGCTATTCATGTCAAATAAAAAATACACTTTTTTTTGGTTGAAGGGAAATATCTAAATACATGTCCTTTTTTCAATAATCCATATTTGTTTTGAAGTTCAATTAAATCATTTGAGGGCTTAATTTTGAAGGAAAAAAATGAAATTAAGGGCAAAATTAGGTAGTTATGCAAGCCAATAACCTAGATGAAGGATATGAAAATGTTTGGGTTTATAATTCATTCAATTAGAGACTTAATTGAAAAGAAAAATTGATTTTTTTAGACTCAATTTGACTGAAATTGCATCAATTGAAGAGCTAATGATGAAAGTGTAAAAGGTGTCGATATTGATGGACTGACTTGAGTTCGACTAGGATGAAATTAAAAGAAGAAGTAATTTTCAAGGTCAAATTGATAGAAATTGTATACATTGAATGTCCAAGGATTGAATAGAAAATGGCACTAATTTGCAAGGACTGATTTGGTTTCAATCAGAGGTCAAATCGAAGAGAAAACCATGATTGAGGATGAATTTGACTTACATTGAAATAATTAGAAGTACAAGGACTAAATTAAAAGGTGAGAAAAAAAATCTTAAATGAAATAGTGTGTTGTTGCCTAAATGGCATCGTTGTTTTAGGCGTCCCTGGTTTCCTCTTCCCTTTCCCCCCCACCGGTGGCTTGCATGGTAATAATGACATTATTGGGTTTCATGTTCATCTGTAGGGTGGTACAACCTTCAACCATTTGTTGTTTGTTTTACATGGAAATTATTGAGAAAAGAACCTACCCAGCTACTGCTGGACTACATTCATACATCATTTTTATATTAGTACTTGCCGGTCCTGGTTTAATTTCTATTTAGTTTTTAAATATATTTTTTTTTATGATATTTTTTTATTTAGTTTAGGAATTATTTAGTTTAGAAATTTTATTTTTCTTATTAAATTTAAGCCCAAGACTAATATAAATAGTGTTGTTTAGCTTGTATTTAATTCAATAAACTATTTAAAAAATATCCAATAATAAAGTTTTAAATTATACTTTTTATCTTGTGACCCAATTTCATAAAATTTTATATTGTTTGTGTTTGTCATCTTTCTAGTTTAGTATCGAAATTGAATGATGTCTGATCGTTAATTGTTATGTGTTTTCGGGAAATCATAGTAAAAAAAGTCATGTAAAAAAGATTAGAAGGGGATGAAAAGATTTATTTTTAAAAAATAAAAGAAATAGAAAGATTGTAAAATTAACTCATCAGTTCATGGTGATGAGAAGCCTAGGAGACTACGAGGAGAGAACATATTGTATAGTAATTAGCACACAACGTGTCTGAAAAATGTCCTAAGCCAACAATAATTAAAAAAAAATAAAAAAAATAAAAAACCCTTACAATGCATGCACACACATGATGATATGATTCTCCACGTGTACGATCTCATGAAACCTTCTGTATTCATTCTTGCTTTAATTTTCTTTAGCTGTCAACCAGGATGCTAAAGAAATACTAGGATCATTATGGCCCACCAAGCAACTTGCATGGTGGGACAAATTAAAAACAAGGACTCGAGAATTTTGATGTTGTTGTTTAATGGAACTAGTAATTATCTTTGTTATAATTGTACCTTTTGAGCATGTGGGTATTTACGGGAAGAATATGCCACAGCAGCCTATGGAGACCACCTTTTCTTGGTTGTTTAGCCAGCCATTTTCGGAAAAAAAGATAAATTCCAAAAGAACTCATTTGATTTGTATTTTTTTATTGGTATGTTAAGGAGTTGTTGAGCGTATTTACATATGAAAGTAGCAATTACTTGTAGTCCTTAAATTTACCCTATGACAAATGAAATGCGTTTGTTTTTTTTATGATTTCTTTTATGACAAAGGTGTTTGATAAAATTAAAGATCAATTTCCTTACATTAATAGGAATGAAGGTGTTTGAATACACAACAATACTTTTACAGTCCTTGATTTGTTTCCAAGTTATGCTCTTCTATAACAAAAATTTCCTTGAATATTGAGGTGAGGTTTCTTCTAAGAAATATGCAGAATCTAGTGTAGCATGGGAAGTAAAATATAGGTCAATATCAATGGTTCCTTTCACATATCTTAAAATGTGATGTACCATTTTTAAATATATAACAATCGAAGCATGCATGAATTAAGAGACAGAGTTAACATTATATGAAAGATCAGGTCGTGTGAGTGTTATGTACTGCAGGGCATCAACAAGTCCATGAAAAGAGTGTTCAAGGATGGTGTGTTCATGGGTTTACATTCCACCATATGAGCTTGTTCAAGGATGGTAACAACATAGTGTGATTGGGAAAACTAGAGACCTTAAGATGTGTGAGTGATCTCAATCTCAGGAAAGTGATGAATTGATCCCAAATATTTCATTGCAAATTTTGAACACAAAATGTGAATGAAGTTTGTAACAAGAGTAACAGAAGACCTTGTGAAAATTACATTATCAACATAAAAAAAAGAAAAAAGAATTAATATATTATAATTAGAGTAAAAGATAATTAGGTATGTAAGAAGCCTTTTTTTACATCAAGATGAGGTATGGATCATTTCTGAACTAATTTTATGGTTATAACCATGCAGATAGTTCCAGGTTTGATAACCGGAGAGAAATTCTCGGTATAATCCAGTCCATCAACTCGGTGATATACCCTTTTGGTATCTTTTTGGTACTTTTACAGTGCTTGAGTAGTTGGTGTTTATTGAAGATAACAATAAAATATCAATTTGAAGGTAATCTTTGTGATTAATGGATGACAAAAAAGACAACAAAAACCATTGCACCAAATGATACATTCCATGCTATAAAATACAATCACATTTCTGGGCTTTCAAAAGACAATCCAAGCATGCTAAGACAAGGTTTTTCAGGACCTTCTTATTATGCAAATTTAAAAGCAGCTACCACAATACCAAGCTTTTTGACCTATGATCATGGAGTCATGTCTTGATCCTTTTTTGGAACCCAAACAAGAGTATCAGTAGCCAGAAAGTGACAAACAGCCGGTCCTGGTTTAATCTTGAGAACTTCAAAGGCCATATGGTCAGGACTCCAAGCTGATGTGTTCAGGTGGCATACGGTTACCGCTTTCACTTCTGCGCCATCAGCAGCGATTAATGGAACCACATAAACCTCTGTGCCTTCGATTACATGGCAATAATGTACTGCATAAGGATATCTGATCTTATGACACACCGATGCTTTATGTTCTCCCCTCATTGCCGCTTTTGCCGAAACAGTATACTCTTGCTTCTCGCCTGGTTCAGTTGAGAGTACCTGAACATTTTGGCCAAGCCTCGCAACATTAAAATCAATTAATGACTCTAGAGATGCAGCACAATATTTTTCTTCTCCTTCCAAGTTCGGGCTCTCGCAGTATCCTATTTCCTCACTGATAATCTCAGCCTCTTTTGAGTTGACTTGTAGAGAAAAGTACTTCAAAATCTCCGGAAATTTGTCACTTGCGAATGGTATAGACTCTGCGACTCGACGAGGCAAGAAACTAACCTTGGTTCCACTGTTAGTAAAAAGCAATTTCATCTTCTTACCTGGATGGAGATCGTTGTACAAGTAGAATATTGTTGTGTCGGGGAGAGCAGATTTTGCGGCTTTTTTATGGTTATCTGCTCCATTATAGTTTTTTCCATATTTTTGACGAGCATCAACGCTGTCTGCTCCATTGTAGTTTTTCCCATATTTTTGACGAGCATCAACGCTGTCTGCTCCATTATAGTTTTTCCCATATTTTTGACGAGCATCAACGCTAATTTTTTCGCCATTAGCGAAATCTCTGATCACTGAAGGATAATAACCAGGTTGTAGAGTATCTCGAAGGGCTTTTGGCAATGGAGTGTTGGGCAACCGTGAGAACCAATACTTCTCAGTGGGTGGAGAATTATCGCCCTGGAGGAAGCTGGGCACTTTGGTTGGTAAACGGACAGCAGTGGAGAAGGAAATGTGGAGGGAGAGAGTTACAAAGAAGATCAGGAATGGTGCACCAGAAATGGCAGCAGACATTTTTGAAATAGGTAGATTGATGATTGATCGACTCGAGGATAGTAAAGTAGAGAGCTGAGTGACGTTATTTATAGGGAGGGGGAGGGGATCAGGGCAACGTTTGCATATTACTTTAATAATTAAATTAATATTTTTTAAAAAGAAAAAAAAAAGTTGAAAGGTTTGGTGACTTCATTGCAGCCTCCTCCCATATAAATAGTGTTTTTTCTTTTATCCCTTTAATTTCATTTTAGCATTTATTTTCATTTATTCATTGAAAACAAGACTGGACTGCCAACTTAAACATTGGATCCAATAACATAATTTGTGCCTGTTTTAAGCTTCATAACTTAATATTTGGGTAGTGTTAATCATTTTTTTATACATTTATTACCACATATATATATATATATATATATATATATATATATACATATAGTTGTCCATCTATTTTAGTTAAAGTGCACATCATGTTTTGAATTCACAATTAATATTTTTCTTTCTTCTAGCAATATTATTCTAGCAATCACTGACCTGGAGGAAGGTGGATACCTTTTTGGGTGAAGGGACAATGTTAGCCGCCATTGTCCTGTGGCTTGTAGACAACTGTGTAAAAGTTAATGTCGAGGGAGAGAGTAGGAAAGAAGACCAGTATCATTGCATGAGAATAAGTTGGAGATATTTTTTTTTAACAAGTGGATTGAAGATAGTGTAAAATAATGATTGGTAGATAATGTAATAAAATGTCGAGAATACAATTATTACTCCGTGTTTTTGGAAAATTGAAAAAAAGAAAAAGAAAACTAAAACAAAGTTTTTAATTTTTGAAATTTATATCCATTTTGAAAAACACATTTTAGAGGTAAACTACAAATTTTCTTTTCAACTTTTCTGTATTTTCAAAATAAATAAAAGACATGAACAATTGTTTTTCTTCTTTTATATACAAGCATTATTTAGCAAATTTTTTTTAATGAAATCAAGAATATATGTTGAATAAATAGAGAAAACTTGAACAGAGAGAGCAGAGCTTTAGCTACATAGGTTGTAGCCTAGGTATTAGCCTAATTACAAGAAAGAAAAATAAGGAAACAAATAGCTCTACTAATGGAGCAACAACACAAAAACCAAACAGAATTAGACCTTAAGTAGACTAATCCGAAATGCATTTGTGATTCCTATGTAGATCAACACTTGTATATAAAATGAAGAATTCAGATTTATGATCCAACCTGCATCAAAGTAGAACAAATGACATAGGATATCTTCTTAAATTGGCTGCTTTTCCTCAAATATCAAAATGTTCCTAGCATTCCATTTAGTCCAGACAATGCTAAACATAAAGCCCTCCCAAATAGAAGTCCATGACAGTTTGATAAGGATGTGACCTACAATGGACGAAAGAACACTTATTCTTTTATGCTGAATGGAAAGAAGGTGAACTTGTTATCACTGAGTTCTCAATAGGTTAGACGCTACACCATTAAATAGTTTTACCGATGGATTCAGTCCGTCGGTGTGAGGCATACGAACCGTCGGTAATTTTTTTACCCATGGTCTCACCGACGGAATATGTCCGTTGGAATTTGGATCGTCGGTAATTTTCTATTCCGTCACCAATTTTGTCGGTAATAAAAAAAACCAAACATCGATGGACCATTGATGGTATTACAGACGGCGAAGCGCGCCGAAAAAAAGTTACCTGCGAGAATTTTACAGACGGAATCAGTCCGTCTGTGTTTCCAACGATGTTTACCGACGGACAATCCGTCAGTGATTGTGGCAAGGGCAGTAACTATTTCAGAACTCTTTGTCAAGTACTGACGGAATATATCCGTCAGCAATTATGGCATGGGCAGTAATTTTTTCGCAACACTCGGTAAAATACCGACTGCATTTTTTCATCTCGAAATCTGTCGGTATTTATTTAAAATACAAAAAAATTTATTTATTAACAGGGAAAAAACTTAATAACCAAATGACTTTGTTTTAAACTTTAAAAATGTAAAAATAATGTTAAATAATATTCATTTAAATATTCATTACAAATTTGATGTTTTAAAAAACAAAAATAAACTAAAATAGCGGCGGAGCTGGAGGAGGAGGAGGAGGAGGAGGCTTGTTGTTGCCAGGACCGTACGACCAAAAAGTAGCACAGGATCATCAACCATCTTTGATCTAACCTCCATAACCATTTGACGGAGCTGATCATAATCTGTCGTTAGGCGTTGATATTGTTGTTTCATGCTATGAACTCCTCTGATTGAGTGCTTGATACTGATGGAGAGCTCCCAACGGTTGAGACACTACGGGCCAACCGCAAGTTTTCAGCATAGTGTTGGAGAGGCCGTAGACCCGATTTTTATCGGGTCCACCAGATGATCCGACCTCCATCCACAAATCCGGATCAAAATCTAGATGGGTCGAAGGATCGTCCCCATATCTCTTCCTCAACCGGTTATTATAGGTCTCCTGAATTTTTTTATAAAAAAAATCATCAAATTCAATTCAAGAAAACAATATCATACAAAATAAAATAATTGAATGAACATACCACAAAGTGCTGGGCACGGTTGTCTGATTAGTACTTAAAAGTGCTTTTTTATCAATGTTTTATATCATCATTTTGCACTTGAAGTATCAATAACTCCTTAACTAAAGCATGTTTTATAATAACATATCTAATAATATAAGATACCTTTAATTTATGGAAAATGTTCATCTTAAATACAGGCCTATCACATAAATGAAAGGATTGATTGACGAGTTTAAGTATTGAAATTGAAAGGACAAAGAGATGACCAAACTTAAAAAAGAGATGCTGATGCAGTCCAAATCGGAACATTATTCGGTAATTGGATCATATCTAGAGCTCTAGATCTCGGATTTAGGTCCACTTTATGTGGATGGAAAGGTAAGACATAGGCCTACAACTTTCATGGGAGCCCAAGATTTAGAAAGGCCGTTTTCAAATCCAAATTGTAGCAACAACAAAGAAGTCTGAATCTGTCCTGCAGCCCAGACACTGTTCAGTGTTCAGCCCATATCTCGAGTTCTAGAAGTCCAAATGACCTCATCTTTTGTTTGTTAGAAAACTGAGACAATTTCCAAGAAGTTTCATGAGGATTCTGTTCAAATTATGATGTTAGCATTGACATTTTGTTCAGACAAGAAGATAAGGATTGTCACCAAGTCAAGATGTGGCCACCAACTCATTAATTAGTCAACAAATCAATAGTTCCAAATGTTGGCCAATAAAAGGAGGCATTTGCCATGTATTGAGGCATCTTGGTTTTTAGATCAAGATCATGCTCTTGCTTTCTCTCTTTGTATTGCTTATGTTTTACTTTCATTAATATCAAGTTTATGCATTTCATTTTCTTTCCTTTACTTTGTTAACTTGTTTCTCATTTATGTTCTTATCTTGTTCATTTATGTTTCTTTCTTTCATTATGTTTAGCTAAGTTAATTATGTCAAGGTGAAAAGGGTACACTAATGGTGTAAGAATAAGTATAATATAAACTTAATATGGACCTTAATGTTGGATATTAACATGTTTTATATTTGTTATCTTGTTCACTTTTAATACTTTGCTTGTTAGATGGTTAATCTAGATTTATGTTGTATAACACTTGGTATAACAAATACTTGTCACTTTCATAGTCCATACTGTGTGGTATAACCGACACCTGAGCTATGAAAGGAACTTGATTTGTTGTTAACATAAGTTATAATTATGAATGCTTGACAACATTTACAAGTATTAGCATTATTTGAATAAGATAACTAATGTAATCATGTTAACAATTTATAATCTGATTAGAACCTCCTTTATATGTGGTTTCTAATTGAGTAATAAGAGTTTATACTATACTTGTTTGAAGTACCATTAGTGGATCCGCTAACCTTGACATTTGTTTTTATTATTGTTTAATCCTTACATCAACCTTACATCTCAAAGCTCTCTTTATTATTACCATTACTATTATTAATATCATTACTACTACTACTACTACTACTAGTATTACTATTATTGTTATTATTAGTATTAGTATTACTTCTACTAATTATTATTGTTGTTGTTGTTGTTATTATGTTGTGGTTATTTATAATTTATATAGTTAACTTCCTTGTGGTTCGACCCCGGTCTTGCCGAGTTATTTATTACTTCGATACTCCTGCACTTAAGAGAAGACATCAAGCTTTTGGTCGTGTCAAGTTTTTGGCGTCGTTGCCAGGGAGGTAAATTCTTATATAAATTATAATTTTTTTTTTCTCTTTTCACTTTTCATTTTATCTAACTCTTGTTTCTTTTCTTTTCTTTAGTTTCTTGTTCTTCTCTTTTCCTTTTTTCCTTTTATTCTCTTCTTACACGTGTATAAGAGTTTGGTTACGTATATTAAATGGTAGACTTTGTAGGGTATCCTCATCATTTTCAGAAAATATGGCCGAAGAAGATAATCAATCACTTCATAATGAGAATAATGAGAATAATTGTATGAGAACACTTAGAGACCACATGAATCCCACAAGAACAAGTGCACCCTCATGCATAGTTTTTCCTCCTAATGCATCGCATTTTAATTTTAAGCCAGACATTATTCAACTTTTACCATCTTTTCATGGCTTAGATTTAGAAAACTCATACTTGCATTTAAGGGAATTTAAGGAGGTTTATAACACCTATAATGACTCAAATTATAGCATGAACACCATTAGATTAAAGCTTTTTCCTTTTTCATTAAAAGATAAGGCTAAAACATGGCTACAAAATTTGAGACCAGGATTTATTCGTGCTTGGGATGAAATGCAATAACAATTTTTAAAGAAGTTTTTTCCGTCTCACAGAACAAACTCTTTCAAAAGACAAATCATCACTTTCACTCAAAAGCCAGGAGAAACATTTTACCAATGTTGGGATAGGTATCGAGACTTGCTTAATACTTGCCCTCATCATGGTTTTGAAACATGGAGATTGGTTTCACATTTTTATGAAGGGTTAACACTTAGAGATAGGCAAATGGTTGAATTGATGTGCAATGGAACTTTTGAAAATAAAGACCCTAATGAAGCAATGGAGTACCTAGACTTGCTAGCCGAAAATGCTCAAAATTGGGACACCACAAGTACTTATAAGGCACCAAGTAACATTCAACCTCATACATCTAGTGGAGGTATGCACAACCTTGGGGAAGATCATGACCTCCAAGCCAAGTTTGCATCTTTAGCTAGAAAAGTCAAAGCACTTGAATTGAAAAGGAGTGGTTAATTAAAATCTGTTCAAGACATTGTGTGTCAAATCTGTGAAACAAATGAACACTCAACCAATGACTGCCTAACTTTGCCTTCTTTTAGGGAATGCCTCCATGAACAAGCTCATGCTTTAAGTAGTTTCCAAAGGCCCAATCATAACCCATACTTACAAACATATAACCCTGGTTAGAGAAATCACCCAAATTTCAGTTGTAAGAGTGATAACAACAATGCATAAACTTTATACCCACCGTTTCAAGCACACCATAATTTCCAAAATTCTCATGGATATGCACCTCCTTATGTTCCCCCTCCTAGAAGAAATCTTGAAAAAACATTGCATACATTCATTGAAAACAGGAGACAATCAACACTCAACTTGCTTAAAGCATGACAGATTTTAAAGATACTCTTGCAAAGTTAACATCTGCTCTCAGTTTTCAAGAGAAAGGTAAGTTTCCATCTCAACCATAGCAAAATCCAAAAGGGCAATACAATGCAAATACAAGTAGTGCCGGAAGCCAACACATGGTTCAAGTCAAATCAGTCATCACTCTTCGTAGTGGTAAGGTTATTGAAAAACCCACTCTTGAACCTTGTGAGAAAGATGATGAGTCTATCTCTGAGGGTAAGGAAGGGGTTGAACCTGAACATTGCAAAGAAAAGACTGATTTCCCGCCACCACTCCCATTTCCTTATGCCATAACCAAACAAAGGAAAGTCAATCACAACTCTGAAATCTTTGAAACTTTCAAATAGGTAAGGATCAATATACCTTTGTTGGATGCTATTAAATAGGGTCCTTCCTATGCTAAATTTTTGAAAGATTTGTGCACTGTGAAGAGAAAACTGAATGTGAAAAAGAAAGCCTTTTTAGCCAAACAAGTAAGTGCCATTCTTCAGAACAATAATGCTTTGAAATATAAAGACCCTGGTTATCCTATAATTTCTTGCTTTCTTGGAGAACATAAAATTAAAAGAGCCTTACTTGATCTTGGAGCTAGTATGAATTTACTTTCATATTCAGTCTTTCAAAGTCTCCATTTAGGTGAGTTAAAACCAACTTTTGTAACTCTTTTACTTGCTGATAGATCTGTAAAAGTGTCTAGAGGAATAGTTGAGGATGTGTTACTACAATTTGATAAATTCATTTACCTTGTAGATTTTGTTGTCTTGGATACACAACCTGTTCAAGCATGTAATTCAATTCCTGTCATTTTACGACGCCCATTTCTTGCCACTTCTAATGCAATGATTAATTGTAGGAATGGACTGATGAAGCTATCATTTGGAAACATGACATTAGAGATGAATATTTTCAACATTTACAAGCAACCTGGAGATGATAATGATTTGCAAGAAGTAGATCTTATTAAAGAATTAGTTCATGATCAACTTGAATCTACTTTGAGTAAAACTGAGTTGGATGAATCTGAAGATTTGCAAATGATTTATTCTCAGGAAAAAAATCACGGATGAAAATGGCACCAAAAATGTTGATGCCGATCTTTTGTTAAGAGTGACAACAGATTTGACATCTGATATCCCACCAATCGATGATTACTCTCCTAACGAGTCCTTACTTTCTCTTAGTTCAATGCCTTGGTTTGCTAAAAATATCAATTTTCTTGCTTTAGGAGATTTACCAACTCACTGGAGTACTGAAGATAAAGGAAAGTTTTTGAACGAAGTGAAGAACTTTTATTGGGATGACCCTTACTTATTCAAATATTGTCCTGATCAAATATTTTAAAAATACATTCCCGACAATGAGGTAAGCAGTATCATTAAACTTTGTCTATCAGAATCATGTGGGAGTCATTTCTCGTCAAAAAAAACGACTGCAAAAATCTTACAATATGGATTTTATTGGCCCACCATGTTCAAAGACACACACGTGTTCTGCAAAGCTTGTGAAAATTATCAAAAGTCAAGATTTATTTCAAAACATAAGGAATCTTTAGATAATCTTCTATTGACTTTTGAGGCATATCCTGGTGGAGATGAGCATTGTGCATTTCATGACTTATGACTCCATTTTCATAAAGAACATGCTCGACTTAGTCTTGGGAATCTGACTAAAAAATACCATGTTTGCCAGTTTTTAAGAAAATTGAATGGGAAGCCTATCCTCGACCCATAGAGGGCGTTTAAGCCCTTCTTGGTCGTAAAACCAAGGGAAGATATGAGCCAAAATCACAACTACCTGTACAAACAAATGCTTTTTCAAAATAAATAATTAATAAAGAGAGAGAGAGAGAGTGTGTGTGTGAGACTACAGCTGGCCTATATATAGGTGGTATAATTGCATTTTTAATTTCTTATCTATAAGTTTTTCTCTTCCTTCCCTTCATTTCTACTCAACCCATACATTCATCAAATATAGAAGTGTGTAGAAATGGCAGGTTCCTCAAGTCATCATATAAAAAATATTTGTATTTTCGGTGGATCCAGTCTTGGGAAAGAAAAAGAGTTCTTAGAATTAGCAAATCATCTTGGTCAGGCACTAGCTGAGAGAAAGATTCATTTAGTGTATAGGGAAGGCGGCCTCGGGTTAATGGGAGGTGTGTCAATGGCTGCATTTTTAGAAGACAGTCAAGTTTTGGAGGTTGTCCCAAAAGCTTTAGCAAATGGAGACATCATTGGAAAAACAATTGGAGAAGAATTATAGGTCCCCACAATGTTTGATCGACTGAATGCCATGTTTAACCATATTAATACCTTCATTGCCTTACCAAGTGGTCTGGGCACATTAGAAGAGATCTTTCATATTTCCTCTTAAGCTCAACTGCACATTCACCATAAACCTATAGGTTTGTTAAATGTTAATGGTTTCTATGATAAATTGTTGTCTTTTCTTGATCAAGCTGTGGGACATGAATTTCTAACATCTTCGGCACGACAAATCATAATCTCTGCTGTTACTGCTGAACAATTGATTGACCAACTATAATCTTTCATCCCTGTCATTGATCCTTGCATGAGTCGCCTAGATTGGTCAACTAAGGAAAGCCGTAAAAAGCTTAGATTGGATTTGAGCCTTCATTTGTGAAAACTTGTGTCTTTTGGTTTTATTAATAGCATATTATTTTGTTTTGTTTCTTCTTGTATTTTTTAAGTGTGTTTCAGGTGATGTCTTCTATACTCTAGCTTTCGATCTTAGGACATTGAGGACAATGTCTCATTTTGGTTGGGGGGAAAAGGTAGTAGTTGACATAAAAAAAACCCCTAACTTACTAACTGTTTTTGCTATTAGTAAAACCATTTGAAAAAATTATTATTAGGATGGTAGAGTAAGGAGAAAATTTTATTGACTCTTAAGATACAAAAAAATGATAATATTGATGATAATAAAAGCATAGCTAAGTTTGGTTTCGTAGCCTCTCTAATCTAAGCAATTAAGCCCGAAGTGGTGTTTTAACACCTAATACCCTAAAGTCAACTAACTTGGGAGCTATTGGCCCAAAGCTTGTTATATGGGGTAAGGAGAAAAGTTTAAAGGAATCAAACATTGCACTATCTACATATCAGTATCTGCAACCCGAGTTGCTAAGTTCGTAGAGGTATCTCAACACTTAATTCCCTAAGACCAACTGGTCTGGGAGTCATTAGCCTAAAACTTGTTACATGGGTTAAAGATACATTGTGTTTTAAGTTGTATATGTATATAAATAAGAAAATAAAATAATAAATAAAATAATAATCCTAACCCAAGGAAGTTAACTTTAAACATTCGAACATAATATTATTTTCTTCCAACAAAAGCCCCATCATCTATTTTTTCATATATTGAGCACATAAAAAGAAGGTTTATTAATATCTTATTTAAGATATATGAAATAGAAATATAAATTTAATGAGAGTTTGTTTATATGGATAGATTAATGGAAGTTGAATGATGAATGCCTTGCTTTGTGGAACTTGCAAATTGTTTTTCTATTTTAACGCTTTGATTACTAGGGACTAGTAATAAGCTGGTTGGGGGGGTGTGATTAGTACTTAAAAGTGCATTTTATCAAGGTTTATATCATCATTTTACACTTGAAGTATCAATAACTCATTAACTAAAGCATGTTTTATAATAAAATATCTAATAATATAAGATACCTTTAATTTATGGTAAATGTTCATCTTGAATGCAAGACTATCAGATAAATGAAAGGATTGATTGATGAGTTTAAGTATTGAAATTGAAAGGACAAAGAGATGACCAAACTTAAAAAAGAGATGCTGATGCAATCCAAACTATAACATTGTTCGGTAATTGGATCATATCTGGAGCTCTAGATCTTGGATTTAGGTCCACTTTATATGGATGGAAAGGTAAGACATAGTCTACAACTTTCATGGGAGCCCAAGATTTAGAAAGGCCGTTTTCAAATCCAAATTATAGCAAAAACAAAGAAGTCCGAATCTGTCTTGTAGCCCAGACACTATTCAGTGTTCAGCCCATATGTCGAGTTCTAGAAGTCCAAATGACCTCATCTTTTTTTTGTTGGAAAGCTGAGACAATTTCCTAGAAGTTTCATGAGGATTCTATTCAAATTATGATGTTAGTAATGAAATTTTGTTTAGATAAGAAGATAAGGATTGTCACCAAGTCAAGATGTGGCCACCCACTCATTAATTAGTCAACAAATCAATAGTTCTAAATTTTGGCCTATAAAAAAAGGCATTTACCATGTATTGAGGCATCTTGTTTTCCAGATCAAGATCATGCTCTTGCTTTCTCTATTTGTATTGCTTATGTTTTGTTTTCGTTAATATCAAGTTTATGCATTTCATTTCCTTTCCTTTACTTAGTCAACTTCTTTCTCATTTATGTTCTTATCTTGTTCATTTATGTCTCTTTCTTTCATTATGTTTAGCTAAGTTAATTATGTCAAGGTGAAAAGGGTACACTAATGGTGTAAGAATAAGTATAATATAAACTTAACATGGACCTTAATGTTGGATACTAACATGTTTTATATTTGTTATGTTGTTCACTTTTAATACTTTGCTTGTTAAATGGTTAATCTAGATTTATGTTGTATAACACTTGGTATAACAAATACTTGGCACTTTCATAGCCCATACTGTGTGGTATGACTGATACCTGAGCTATGAAAGGAACTTGATTTGTTGTTAACATAAGTTATAATCATGAATGTCTGACAACATTTACAAGTATTAGCATTATTTGAATAAGATAACT
The DNA here is from genome assembly GCA_018804465.1 of Populus tomentosa. NCBI lineage: Eukaryota > Viridiplantae > Streptophyta > Magnoliopsida > Malpighiales > Salicaceae > Populus > Populus tomentosa. The sequence goes on from CM031975.1 coordinate 12,573,111, forward strand.
AATGTAATCATGCTAACAATTTATAATCTGATTGAAACCTCCTTTATGTGTGGTTTCCAATTGAGTAATAAGAGTTTATACTATACTTGTTTGAAGTACCATTAGTGGATCCTCTAACTTTGACATTTGTTTTTATTATTGTTGAATCCTTACATCAATCTTACATCTCAAAGCTCTCTTTATTATTACTGTTACTATTATTAATATCATTACTACTACTACTACTACTATTACTATTATTGTTATTATTAGTATTAGTATTACTACTACTAATTATTATTATTATTGTTGTTGTTGTTGTTGTTGTTGTTGTTGTTTTGTGATTATTTATAATTTATATAGTTAACCTCCCTGTGGTTCGACCCCGGTCTTACCGAGTTATTTATTACTTCGACACTCTTGCACTTGGGAGAAGACATCAAGCTTTTGGTCGTGTCACTGTCCACATACTGTTGCACCTCCTTTTAGCAGTCTTGACTTCGCACGTGCGTCTTTACAAATAGCTCCATTGGACTCGGCTCGCGTTCAAGAGACGTAGCTTGTAAGAAAAAAAATATTGCAAGTTAATTATATTTATAAGCAACAACAAATTAATTAACGATATATTTCATTTAAATTAATCTTACTATCCGCTTCGTATATGCGCTAAACAGGATGGAGTCGTCATTGTGCGTGGTCACCAAACCATGAATTTGCCGACTCTGGACTGTGAGCGCCGTGAGAATCGCTCAGATGTCACGTGCTCAAATATGCCTCCCATATATCTCTCGAGATGAATGGTGGTTTGAATTCCCGCCAAACCGCCACCTCATTCCATCCTTCAAGACCGTTGTCCCTCGCATTTCTTTTTGCCTTTTTTTGGGTGTCATACTAAAAATCACGCAACTTACTTCCATAGTAACTAATTAGAATTTAGAACATAAAATTAAAAATAAATAATATTTTTGATGTTACCTAGTTGCCATGTGATTCTACCATACCCTCCTGACAACATTGTTGTCCACACTATCCCAATCAAATTTATGCTGTGTATATAAATAATTTATTTAAAATAAAAATATTACAAGATATAAAATTATACAATTATTTATTAAAAATAAACTGGAAATTAAAAATTTACACCTACTTGATATCGCCGAAACCAAACATCAATATTAGGTCTTCACTCAGGATGTCTAGAGATTTGACTCAATTGAAACAATGGAATCTCCATAGACAATTTAAACGCCGATGTTATTGTCCTGGCAGCCTCAATGTTCGTGAACCTGAAATTAAATAAAATTAATAAAATATTAATTAGTTGTTCATAAATTATGTTATATATATATAACCAAAACCTAAACAAACTTACATTGAGAGGTCATCCTTCCACTGTGCCAGGTACTTACGGGTGAATTGACCTTGTTGTGAAGGTACACCGCCTCTGTGCTATGAAACAGTGCTAGAAGAGCCGGCATCCCAAGTTGGCTCGGATTCCTCACCGTGATCACCACGTAAAGAGATGTCCTCCTCACTGCTAGAAGAACTAGCATCATCCGTCTGCTGACGACGTGCTGTAGTTTTCATTCGACACATCTACACAAATGTATACGAATTGTTACATAATTTAACTTTGATTATTTTTAAAAAATTTGGCAGCATCTCCCCTATACTGGAGACTACCCATAATTTTTAAACCTGCAATCTTTACAATAATCACAATCCAATTGACTCAAGCAACATCATATACAACCTAACATCTATAGAAATTCAATCATTTTAAAAAATTTGGCAGCACCTCTCTTATACTGGAGACTACCCATATTTTCCAAACCAACAATGTAACAGCCCGGCCCAACATGCTGAATATTGTCCGCTTTGGGCCTTACCGCTCTCACGGTTTTGTTGCTGGTGGCGCGAGCCCACTATTGAGCTTGACATCCCAAAACACGTTCAACATGTTAGCACCAGCACTACTAATAAGGCTAGCAACACATCCCTCACCCGTTGATGTGGGATCTTACAATCCACCCCCCTTAAGGAGCCCGACGACCCCATCAGCACAATCGGACAGCCAATGAGGTTGACTCTGATACCAAATGTAACAGCCTAGCCCAACATGCTGAATATTGTCTGCTTTGGGCCTTACCGCCCTCACGGTTTTGTTCCTGGTGACGTGAGCCCACTACTGAGCCTGACGTCTCAAAACACGTTCAACATGTTAGCACCAGCACTATTAATAAGGCCAGCAACACATCTCTCACCCGCCGATGTGGGATCTTACAAACAATCTATACAATAATCACAATCCAAGATTTTAAGTTGTATGGGAAACTCACAAAGTGTTACTTCTATAAAGAAAGTGTCGTGTTTCTTGGATATATTATCTCTAGCAGGGGGGTTAGGGTTGATGAGGAGAAAATTGAGGCAATTTGAGACTGGCCAAAACCTGCTAGTATCGCTGATGTGAGGAGTTTGCATGGTTTAGCTTCTTTCTACAGGCGATTTGTGAAAGACTTCAACTCTATTGTTGCTCCTATGATAGAATGCTTGAAAAAAAGGAAAGAGTTTAGATGCAGTGAAGATGCGCATAAAGCTTTTGAGCTAATTAAGGAAAAGTTGTGTACTGCTCCAGTTTTAGCACTTCCAGACTTTGCTAAAACATTCGAAATAGAGTGTGATGCTTCCGGAGTTGGAATTGGAGCTGTTTTGATGCAAGAAAAGAGGCCGATTGCATTCTTGTTATGATGTCGCGGTCGCACAAATTAATTACCCTAGCTTCAAACACAACACACAAGATAGTATAGAGCAAGCAAGGGGTCGATCCCACAAGGAAGGTATAAGTCAGATTTTTATGCTAGATGATATACAATTAGGGGGGGTTTGGACGTTATCTAGGCTAAAGCAAAGAAAACAGAAAACTATCAAACAAAATTTAATAAAATCAGAAAATTATCAAGAGAACAAACCTTGGTCGCAAGCACACACCCACCTATAGAAATCAGAACTGATCCTTGAAACGAAACTCCAGTTTATATTCTGAATTTTTATCTTTTCTTAACATTGGTTAATTAACGGATCCGCCGTATAACTAACCCTAACCAACAAATAATCACAGTGTCCGCACTAATGATTTAATCCAATGGCAGCCTTAAGATCTAGATAAATTCATTAATCTTAACAACCAAGTTGTTTGCTTATGTTGCTTTGATCGAATGTTCTCCCTAAGTTTAATAACGTAGTTCCACTACAATTATCAAGCTTAGTTGCTTCACAAGTTTATATACCACAACTCCGGTTTTGATATCAAACTTAGCAATAGATTGTTCACAATAATAACTTAGAGTCCGCTCTAGCAAATTAAGATAAACAATCATAGGAAATATGCATAGGAAAACAAACATACTCATTCATAATACAAACTGAAAATAAATGGAAGAATAAATCTCACAGTTCTTGAAATCTGAAGGTTTCCGTGTCCTTGCAACCAAGAAAATGAGTTTAGCCTTGCATATTTGTTGAACAACTAATCAAAAAGATGGAAGAATGCATGATTTAGGGTTTCTTAGAGGAGGGGGGCGTTTTTCTCTTCTTGGGTGGCTGCCCCCCTTCTCTTCCCTCATTCTTTTTATATGCTAGGAAACCCTAATCTCTATTTTACAAAACAGTCCTCCCTTAAGTAGACAGTTTACATTTAAGAAGTTCAATAACTATTTTCCTAAGAAAGAAGAAATAGCTTTGCATGAAATCTTCAAGCTTTTACTTAAAGAAGCTAAATTGCTGAAATAAAAACTTGGATGTCGGTTTAGATGCTTCAGAACGTAATTTGAACTCGTTTCTTTGCGAAACCTGTTTGATGGCAGAATTCAGTTGTCATCTTTAAAAAATCATATCTCCATCATATGAAATTGTTTTTGGCTGAAATTTGGAGCGTTTATATCCCTTTAAGTCAGGAATCCAAAAAAATTGAGTTGCATCATTTGGACTTCTGTAGCTCCAGATATTTAAGTTGGAATGGACAAAGGTCAACACTGGCAGATTGCGAGATTTGACTTTGAAAGCTGCAATTTCCATGATCTTCCTTATTTTATTGTCTTGCCTTAGATGTCCAAAAAGGTATGGAAGTTAGCCTTTTAATTCCACTGGAATCACTTCATTTCAACCTTTAGAGCTCACGTTCTGCACAAAACATCAACTGAACGTCAAATCTGCCAATTACCTTCAATTTACTCCTTTTTGCATCTTTCATCCAAAAGTGCCTTCAAAACAGAAAACAAAGAATATCAAGGCATTTTATGTATAAAACATAGGCAAAACACTAGTTAAATGTGGGTGAAAATATCGAATAATATGGTTGCATCAAATACCCCGCACTTAGCTCTTGCTCATCCTCGAGAAAGGATAGGTAAAATCAAATTGAAGTTAAATTAAATCACATCACTATGACTAATCTCCCATCAATATCCAAGAATATATGCAGTATATTTTTATTTTTTTGGTAAGCGGACTTATGTATATCAAGAATAAAATCAAGAAGGATAAATAGTATAAATTTTCATGAATTTATTTACATGAAAACTTCAAAACTTAATTAATTGTCGGGATTTAAATGAAATCTATGCCATGCCAAAGTGATAGGTCCTCTCATTGATATACACTCCAACACTCACATGTTTAGGGCTTATGTGTTTAAATCTCTCAAATTCAATCAATGAATATGTTCTACCATAAGCTTGCTCTTCAATCTCATCTCCATTACTAACATATTACAAGCAATGCATGAATAAAAAGGTTTTATTTCCAGTTGTAATGAGGCTAATGTTAAGGTGAGGTAAAAGAGAGTAAAAGAGAAGGTTCAAACCAAAAAAAGTAGAGCTTTCTAAAAAATGATATTTCAAACAAGATATTCCATCAAAGCACATAAATTTTACATCTCTAATCACCAATGCTTAACTTCTTTTGATTTCAAGCTCTTTCAACATAAAATCTTAAGAACATAAAGGAACACTTCTTTCTTTCTTTCTTTCTTTTTTTTTTTTTTTTTATGTTTCACCTTTGGCAACTTGCCTATATTTTCATCAAGCATCACTTCTTCTTTCTTTTCACATAATTTCCAACCATAATTCCATAAGATATCACAAGTATATGCTCTACTAATCCTTGGCCAGGGGAAAAGGAAAACATATATAAAGTTAAGGCTTATACATGGATAAAGCAAAGAAAAGATAAACAAGCTCAAAAGATGTTCACTAAGGATAATATGCTTTAGGTTGACTTTTTGGCTCAAGTGGTTAAAATTCCTAATGCCTTTATCATCTTCATGTATATGTGTAATGCGAATGTAATCTCAACAAGATATGAAGCAAGTTCTAGAGATACATATCACTGAATGAATGTACAATTAAAGAATATAATGCTGAAGGCTCAAAAGCTTGCATTGGTATAACACTATAAAGTCAACATGATCTTTTCTCAAAGTTAATCCCTAAACCAATTAAACCTTAAAATTTGCATGCATACTCCTTCATTTGATTTATATCTTCATCTATCTCAATTAATTCTTATACATAATACTCATATTTTCAAAAACCAATGGGAGTTAAAAAGATTAAACACAATTTTTTTTTTTAAAGAACAACAAAGAAAACTAAAATAAGAAAACCAAAATTCTCCCAATACCCCCACACTTAAAACACAACATTGTCCTCAATGTTGAAATAAAAGCAAAGGAACATAAGAGAATGACAGAAAATAAATTAAAATGCAAAAAAATAAAAGATAAGGAAAAAGAAAGCAAATCTTATTTTTTTTTCTTTTTGTGCTAGGTTGCCTCCCAGTAAGTGCTTTTGTTTTAAGTCATTGGCTTGACATGTTGCATACTCGTTCTTCATAGATTGGTTCAGCTAACTCTGCAGAAGCGGTGAGTTCTACCGTCCAACCTTCATAGAAAGGTTTCAAGTGATGCCCATTGACCTTGAGTACTTTGTTGATTTCTAAACTTGTAATTTCAACTGCACCATAAGAAAAAATATTAGAAACAACAAAGGGTCCAATCCAATGAGAGCGCAACTTTCCAGGAAAAAGTTTCAATCGCGAATGATAAAGGACTTTTTCTCCAACATTAAACTCTTTTCTTGTAATCATTTGGTCATGGAGACTTTTAGTTTTTTCTTTGTAAATCCTTGCATTCTCATAAGCATCATTTTGAATCTCTTCTAATGTAATTCCAATCTTTTTGGGCACCAAAAGTATAGGTGCCACCCATTCACTGTCCGTGATGGGGTAAATGACTCCTACATCATAGAGGAAAATTTGCAAAGATTGCAAATCCAATGCTGAGTCATACACGTTTTGGGGAACACATATATGCCTCTCCATCTCTTCTATCTTAGTAAAATCATAGCCATAGGTCAAAGCTATGCTTAATCCATCCTCACTATTAAAATCACAAACTAGCTGCACACACTTATCAACTTGGTCATAACATGTGATAGAATAAATATTGCTATAAGGATATGTCATTGCATCATGAAAATTAAATTCAAGAATGGTCTCCCAAACAATATAGGAGTGCTGTTTGATGAATCACAAGAATCATGTTCCATATCAAGAATATAAAAGTCACATATAATGACCAAACTATCAATTTTGACGAGGACATCTTCTATCAAACCAAGTGGGTAAACAAAACTACAATCCGCAAGTTGTATTACAATGCTAGTTTTGTTCAAAGGCTCAAGACTAAGAGAATCATAAACATGTTTAGGCATAACACTAATGGATGCACCTAAATCGCACAAAGCCCTTTTAAAACTAGCAATACCAATAACACATGGGATGTCTTGGGCTCGGCTGGCATGATTATTGAGCTTAACTAGTGGTTATATGATTTCCAAGAAAAAAATAATTCTTAGGAGGAATAGAGAATTCTCTAATAGTTAAGACAATAGATGCATGGAGAGGAAGAAAATATATAGAACGAGAAAAATAAAATGAAGGTTAGGGAATGTGTATCTCCATTTGTTTTCCTAAAGATTATATTGAAAAGCCTAGCTTGACCTGACTTTCAATGTGTTAGCTTTAGTTGGCTTTCAATGTGTTAAAGGTGGTGTTTATGGTCATGAATGCATTCTATGTCTAGAATGATCCTGTCTTGTAGGCTTCACCATACTCTTTCTTGCTTGCCTATTAACTAGGGTATTTAGACACCTAGATTTTAGAATTTCTTTATAAAGAAGGAAATCATATTATTAGTGAAGAAACTGGTGCTCAACCGTCAGCTATTCATGTCAAATAAAAAATACACTTTGTTTTGGTTGAAGGGAAATATCTAAATACATGTCCTTTTTTCAATAATCCATATTTGTTTTGAAGTTCAATTAAATCAATTGAGGGCTTAATTTTGAAGAAAAAAATGAAATTAAGGGCAAAATTAGGTAGTTTTGCAAGCCTATAACCGAGATGAAGGATATGAAAATGTTTGGGTTTATAATCCATTGAATTAGAGACTTAATTGAAGAGAAAAATTGATTTTTTAGACTCAGTTTGACTGAAATTGCATCAATTGAAGAGCTAATGATGAAAGTGTAAAAGGTGTCGATATTGAGGGACTGACTTGAGTTCGACGACTAGGATGAAATTAAAAGAAGAAGTAATTTTCAAGGTCAAATTGATAGAAATTATATACATTGAATGTCCAAGGATTGAATAGAAAATGACGCTAATTTGCAAGGACTGATTTGGTTTCAATCAGAGGTCAAATCGAAGAGAAAACCATGATTGAGGATGAATTTGACTTACATTGAAATAATTAGAAGTGCAAGGACTAAATTAAAAGGTGAGAAAAAAATCTTAAATGAAATAGTGTATTGTTGCCTAAATGGCATCGTTGTTTTAGGCGTCCCTGGTTTCCTCTTCCCTTTCCCCCAACCGTTGGCTTGCATGGTAATAATGACATTATTGGGTTTCATGTTCATCTGTAGGGTGGTACAACCTTCAACCATTTCTTGTTTGTTTTACATGGAAATTATTGAGAAAAGAACCTACCCAGCTACTGCTGGACTACATTCATACATCATTTTTATATTAGTACTTGCCGGTCCTGGTTTAATTTCTATTTAGTTTTTAAATATATTTTTTCTTTATGATATTTTCTTATTTAGTTTAGGAATTATTTTGTTTAGAAATTTTATTTTTCTTATTAAATTTAAGCCCAAGATTAATATAAATAGTGTTGTTTAGCTTGTATTTAATTCAATAAACTATTTGAAAAATATCCAATAATAAAGTTTTAAATTATAGTTTTTGTCTTGTGATCCAATTCTATAAAATTTTATATTGTTTGTGTTTGTCATCTTTCTAGTCTAGTATCGAAATTGAATGATGTCTGATCGTTAATTGTTATGTGTTTTTGGGAAATCATAGTAAAAAAAGATTAGAAGGAGATGAAAAGATTTATTTTTAAAAACTAAAAAGATTGCAAAATTAACTCATCAGTTCGTGGTGATGAGAAGCCTAGGAGACTACGAGGAGAGAACATATTGTATAGTAATTAGCACACAACGTGTCTGAAAAATGTCCTAAGCCAACAATAATTAAAAAAAAATAAAAAAAATAAAAAACCCTTACAATGCATGCACACACATGATGATATGATTCTCCACGTGTACGATCTCATGAAACCTTCTGTATTCATTCTTGCTTTAATTTTCTTTAGCTGTCAACCAGGATGCTAAAGAAATACTAGGATCATTATGGCCCACCAAGCAACTTGCATGGTGGGACAAATTAAAAACAAGGACTCGAGAATTTTGATGTTGTTGTTTAATGGAACTAGTAATTATCTTTGTTATAATTGTACCTTTTGAGCATGTGGGTATTTACGGGAAGAATATGCCACAGCAGCCTATGGAGACCACCTTTTCTTGGTTGTTTAGCCAGCCATTTTCGGAAAAAAAGATAAATTCCAAAAGAACTCATTTGATTTGTATTTTTTTATTGGTATGTTAAGGAGTTGTTGAGCGTATTTACATATGAAAGTAGCAATTACTTGTAGTCCTTAAATTTACCCTATGACAAATGAAATGCGTTTGTTTTTTTTATGATTTCTTTTATGACAAAGGTGTTTGATAAAATTAAAGATCAATTTCCTTACATTAATAGGAATGAAGGTGTTTGAATACACAACAATACTTTTACAGTCCTTGATTTGTTTCCAAGTTATGCTCTTCTATAACAAAAATTTCCTTGAATATTGAGGTGAGGTTTCTTCTAAGAAATATGCAGAATCTAGTGTAGCATGGGAAGTAAAATATAGGTCAATATCAATGGTTCCTTTCACATATCTTAAAATGTGATGTACCATTTTTAAATATATAACAATCGAAGCATGCATGAATTAAGAGACAGAGTTAACATTATATGAAAGATCAGGTCGTGTGAGTGTTATGTACTGCAGGGCATCAACAAGTCCATGAAAAGAGTGTTCAAGGATGGTGTGTTCATGGGTTTACATTCCACCATATGAGCTTGTTCAAGGATGGTAACAACATAGTGTGATTGGGAAAACTAGAGACCTTAAGATGTGTGAGTGATCTCAATCTCAGGAAAGTGATGAATTGATCCCAAATATTTCATTGCAAATTTTGAACACAAAATGTGAATGAAGTTTGTAACAAGAGTAACAGAAGACCTTGTGAAAATTACATTATCAACATAAAAAAAAGAAAAAAGAATTAATATATTATAATTAGAGTAAAAGATAATTAGGTATGTAAGAAGCCTTTTTTTACATCAAGATGAGGTATGGATCATTTCTGAACTAATTTTATGGTTATAACCATGCAGATAGTTCCAGGTTTGATAACCGGAGAGAAATTCTCGGTATAATCCAGTCCATCAACTCGGTGATATACCCTTTTGGTATCTTTTTGGTACTTTTACAGTGCTTGAGTAGTTGGTGTTTATTGAAGATAACAATAAAATATCAATTTGAAGGTAATCTTTGTGATTAATGGATGACAAAAAAGACAACAAAAACCATTGCACCAAATGATACATTCCATGCTATAAAATACAATCACATTTCTGGGCTTTCAAAAGACAATCCAAGCATGCTAAGACAAGGTTTTTCAGGACCTTCTTATTATGCAAATTTAAAAGCAGCTACCACAATACCAAGCTTTTTGACCTATGATCATGGAGTCATGTCTTGATCCTTTTTTGGAACCCAAACAAGAGTATCAGTAGCCAGAAAGTGACAAACAGCCGGTCCTGGTTTAATCTTGAGAACTTCAAAGGCCATATGGTCAGGACTCCAAGCTGATGTGTTCAGGTGGCATACGGTTACCGCTTTCACTTCTGCGCCATCAGCAGCGATTAATGGAACCACATAAACCTCTGTGCCTTCGATTACATGGCAATAATGTACTGCATAAGGATATCTGATCTTATGACACACCGATGCTTTATGTTCTCCCCTCATTGCCGCTTTTGCCGAAACAGTATACTCTTGCTTCTCGCCTGGTTCAGTTGAGAGTACCTGAACATTTTGGCCAAGCCTCGCAACATTAAAATCAATTAATGACTCTAGAGATGCAGCACAATATTTTTCTTCTCCTTCCAAGTTCGGGCTCTCGCAGTATCCTATTTCCTCACTGATAATCTCAGCCTCTTTTGAGTTGACTTGTAGAGAAAAGTACTTCAAAATCTCCGGAAATTTGTCACTTGCGAATGGTATAGACTCTGCGACTCGACGAGGCAAGAAACTAACCTTGGTTCCACTGTTAGTAAAAAGCAATTTCATCTTCTTACCTGGATGGAGATCGTTGTACAAGTAGAATATTGTTGTGTCGGGGAGAGCAGATTTTGCGGCTTTTTTATGGTTATCTGCTCCATTATAGTTTTTTCCATATTTTTGACGAGCATCAACGCTGTCTGCTCCATTGTAGTTTTTCCCATATTTTTGACGAGCATCAACGCTGTCTGCTCCATTATAGTTTTTCCCATATTTTTGACGAGCATCAACGCTAATTTTTTCGCCATTAGCGAAATCTCTGATCACTGAAGGATAATAACCAGGTTGTAGAGTATCTCGAAGGGCTTTTGGCAATGGAGTGTTGGGCAACCGTGAGAACCAATACTTCTCAGTGGGTGGAGAATTATCGCCCTGGAGGAAGCTGGGCACTTTGGTTGGTAAACGGACAGCAGTGGAGAAGGAAATGTGGAGGGAGAGAGTTACAAAGAAGATCAGGAATGGTGCACCAGAAATGGCAGCAGACATTTTTGAAATAGGTAGATTGATGATTGATCGACTCGAGGATAGTAAAGTAGAGAGCTGAGTGACGTTATTTATAGGGAGGGGGAGGGGATCAGGGCAACGTTTGCATATTACTTTAATAATTAAATTAATATTTTTTAAAAAGAAAAAAAAAAGTTGAAAGGTTTGGTGACTTCATTGCAGCCTCCTCCCATATAAATAGTGTTTTTTCTTTTATCCCTTTAATTTCATTTTAGCATTTATTTTCATTTATTCATTGAAAACAAGACTGGACTTCCAACTTAAACATTGGATCGAATAACATAATTTGTGCCTGTTTTAATCTTCATAACTTAATATTTGGGTAGTGTTAATAATTTTTTATACATTTATCACCACATATATATATATATATATATAATTGTCCATCTATTTTAGTTAAAGTGCACATCATGTTTTGAATACACAATTAATATTTTTCTTTTTCTAGCAATATTATTCTAGCCATCACTGACCTGGAGGAAGGTGGACACGTTTTTGGGTGAAGGGACATTGTTAGCCGCCATTGTCCTGTGGCTTGTAGATAACTGTGTAAAAGTTAGTGTCGAGGGAGAGAGTAGCAAAGAAGACCAGTATCATTGCACGAGAATAAGCTGGAGATATTTTTTGAACAAGTTGATTGAAGATAGTGTAAAATAATGATTGGTAGATAATATAATAAAATGTCGAGAATACAATTATTACTCCGTGTTTTTGGAAAATTGAAAAAATGAAAAAGAAAACTAAAACAAAGTTTTTAATTTTTGAAATTTATATCGATTTTGAAAAACACATTTTAGAGGTAAACTACAATTTTTCTTTTCAACTTTTCTGTATTTTCAAAATAAATAAAAGACATGAACAATTGTTTTTCTTCTTTTATGTACAAGCATTATTTAGCAAAAAACTTTTGATGAAATCAAGAATATATAGAGAAAACTTGAACAGAGAAAGCAGAGTTTTATCTATATAGTTGTAGCTTAAGCATTAGCTTAATTACAAGAAAGAAAAATAAAGAAATAAATAGCCCTATTAATGGAGCAACAACACAAAAACCAAATGGAATTAGAACTTAAGCAAACCAAGCTGAAATACATTTGTTATTCCTATACAGATCAACACCTGTATACTAAAATGAAGAATTCAAATTTATGATCCAACTTGCATCAAAATAGAACAAATGACATAGGATATCTTTTCAAATTGATTGTTTTTCCTCAAATATCAAAATGTTCCTAGCATTATATGTAGTCTAGACAATGCTAAACATAAAGCCCCCCCAAACAGATCTTTCAAACTTACAATGATTTTCTTGTAGAAGACCTAGCCATTGACATTGAATGTCATCAAAAGCATATGGCATTACCCAGCTCAGACCTCTCCAAGCTACAATTTTATTCCATAGTTTCCAAACCATTAGGCAATGCATGAGGATGTAGGAGACAATTTCAAAATGATACTTATAGAAAGGGCAACAGTCATTTTGAGGGCTCAACATGTGTCTCTTCACCAGGAAGGCTCCTGAGCAAAGGCCTTCATTTAAGGCCAGCCATAAAGTAATTTCTGTTGTTGGAGGGCAAATGGATTTCCAAACATCTATAACATTAGTTTTAATTCCAGCAAACCTGGTCCTTTCAAAGGCAAGCATACAAGAGTTTGCAGTATAGCCTCCAGCCTTCCCTCGTTCCCAAATCAACTTGTCTTCTTTCGATCAATGAATAACTACAAGGTTAAGATCAGACAATAACCTTTGAAACAACAGATTCTCATTAGTACTAAGGGGTTTTATCCATTTCAAATTCCAATATCAAGTATCCTTTATCCAGTATCCCATCTGACTAACAATCCATGTTTTGGAGGAGGACATACGGAAGAGAGCGGGATAAAAGTTAGCTAAACAGAAGCTAGCCAACTAAATATCTAACCAAAACTTTATATGGTTACCATTACCCATTTTAAATTTATAGCCAGCACGAATACGAGTGCTATCAAGATCCTTACTAGTAATGGTAGAGCAAATACCTCGCCAAATCCTTGAGAGTTTTTTCCTGAATTGGGGCACCCCGTTACTTTGGACTGTATTTTTCCTTAATGAAATATGCCCAACTAGCTTTGTCATTGCTTTTCAATTTCCAAATCCACTTGAAAAGGGGAACTTTGTTTTTTGTTGATATAGTCCCAACTCCAAGACCGCTCCTGTCTTTTTCTTTTGCCACTGTTTCCCATGCTAATTTGTGAATTTTCCTATTATCAATACTCCCACCCCATAAAAACCGAGACTGCATAACTATGATCTTAAGGATCATTACCTTTGGGATGCAAAAGATGGACAAGTAATAGAGAGGTATGGTATAGATTACACTTTTGATCAAAATTGCTCTCCCCGCCATTGATAAAAGCCGCCCCTTCCAAGAGTTGAGTCTCCCTCGAATCTGTGAGAGAACAGGTTTCCATGTAGAGATCTTATTTGGGATAGCACCTAGAAGGAGCCCTAAGCATTTGATTGGAAGAGTATCACATCTACACTTGAAAACACTAGAAATTCCTTCAGCATATATCCCATCAACATTCACACCCACCAGACTGCTCTTATGGAAATTGACATTGAGACTCGAGCACAAACTGAACCATCTTAACATTCTCTTGACATTTAGCTAACATTGAAGATCATTTGGTAGGAAGAAAAGTGTGTCATCTACAAATTGTAGATAATGAATAACTTTTACACCTGCAGAGTCCATCCCATACAGTGCACCAATTTTCAAGCTCGTGCTGATGAAAAGAAAGATACCTTCAATAGCCAAACAGGGGAGAGGGGGTCCCCTTGTCAAAGACCACAAGAAGCTACGAACTCAAAAATAGGGGAACCATTGATTAAGATTGAAAGTCTTGCAATCGAGACACATGCCATAATTCATTTTCTCCATCAAGCACCAAAGTTCATGTAGCCCATAACATCATTAAGATAAGACAAGGATATAGTGTCAAAAGCTTTTCTAAAATCAAGTTTAAGAAGGAAACCTTGAGAGCTCTGATATTTCATAGAATCAAGCATTTCATTAGCAATAAGAACCAAGTCCAGGATGTTCTTGCCAGCAATGAAAGCTGATTGGGAGGGGCTAACCACACATTGCATAACTTTTTTTAGCCTGGTGGCAAGAATCTTAGCAATAATCTTATATAATCCATTTAATAAGCTAATAGGTCTATAATCATTAAAAGAGAAGCTGTGAATAACTTTTGGATTAAAGCAATATAGTTGGTGTTAATATCTTTAGGAAGTTTACCTCTCCTAAAGAATTCAAAAACCATTGTGAATAAATCATGTTTCATTAACTCCCAAAACTTCTTGTAGAAATTGAAGTTGAAACCGTCAGGTCTTAGGGCTTTGAAGCCTTCACTATTAAAGATGGCCAAGTGAACCTTTTCTATGGTAACATTTATTTCAAGCCATGTAGCCTTGTTCTCACTGAGTTTAGCTATGTAAAATATTAAAACTAAGTTTTTTATATTTAATTAATGTCACAAACTCTAAGTATTTTTATTATAAATCTAAAATAAATATTTTTCAATTAATTATATAATTTTTTTAATAAAAGATTATCACAAATATAAAATATTAGGATATGATTGTAATCCTTATGTGAAAAAATATGCCTTTATTGTCAATAAATAAACACATTTTTTAAATATATTTAACAAACTCTAAATATCTCTAAATTAAATTATAACTAATTATTGTTTAAGAATTAAGAAATAGAAACATCTACCATACCGGGTGATGGTGTATAATTGTTTTTTATTAAACAAAAAAAAAATAGTCAAACAAACTGGAGTTCGTTCAGGCCATTACTCAAATGGGTTGAAACAAAAAGAAAAAGAAACAAGAAGAGCATTGGCTAAAAACAAGGGCAAGAGAGAAGTAGGACCAACATGTGAATGTGTATGTCATGTAGTTTATTGGTTAGTTATATGTAGTATTGATTTTGTTCGTGTATATATATTTAGTTTTATTAAAAACTTTATTTATTTTTAATATTCATTAAATATTTAATTAATGAATCTCATATTTGATTAATGAATCAAAAGTGAAGATAAAGATATTGAGACCAAAAATATTTTGCAAAGAAAATTATAAAGTTATTATAATTATGGGATTTCTATTATATCAAAGTATTGTTCTTAAATGTTTCTAATTAATACTCTATTAAGATTGAACATTAATTGAAGCTGTTGAGAATGATACATGTTAGATTTTTCCTTTAAATGTTATATTCTTCACTTGAAGCAAAAAATTTATAAAAGAAAAATTTCAATAACTTCAATAAACTAACCAAATTAAAATAAAACATATATTTAAGTTTATACTAACCTTGAACCTTGAAAATCATTCATCGACCTATGGTTTCCATTCAGGATGTTTGGAAACCTGAGTTCATTGAAAACAATGAAATTTCAATAAACAATTTAAAGGTCAATGTTATTGTTCTTGTAACCTTAATGTTTATAAACCTAAAATTGTATTAGTTAAATTGAAATTATTTTTTAAAAAATTATTAAACATGTCATTGTGAAAGTAAAACAAACTTACATTGAAAGGTTACCATTCCACTAGGCCTCGTGCTTATGGGTAAATGGATTCCACTGTAAAGGGACCCCCCTCGACATTGCGGCATTGCACTTGACGAGCCCATGTCGTAAGTCAATGTTTGTGCCTCAAGTGCTTGTTTTTGACAGGCACCTAAAAACTCATGGTTGTCAGCATCACTGCTAGAAAAACTAGTAGCAACCTTATCCTCGTGACATACAATAGACTTTCTCTAAGGCATCTACACAAATTAACGGATACAAAAATTAAATAATTTCTATTTTTTAAAAACATTCGGCAGTACTTCTCCTACACAAGAGACTACCTAAAAATTTTAAACCTACAAATACACAACATAAATGCCATAAACCAGTTTTTTTTATTCAATTACTTATAACAATTTAGCAGAATTCAATTTCGTAGAAAATTTTCATTTTCTGAGTGATAATATTTTTAATCATTCTAAAATTAATTTTTTTCATTATTTTTAATCCTAAATTTACAAAAAAAAAATCATTCTAAATTTAAAAAAATTCAAAATAATAATTAAAATTAATCTTACACATTTAATTGAAACTGAACAACAAAAATGAAAAAGAAAAAAACTAAAATTCAACAAAATAATAAAAAAAAATTCAATAACAAATAAAATTCAACACATTTATTAATTCATAAAATTATTAAGAACATAAATTTGAACAAAAATAATGACAAAAAACAAAAAATAATGAAATAAAAAAACACAAAAATGGAAGAAAAAGGAATGGAAAATTCTTACCTTAATGGTGTGCTTAACTTCAATTGATAATTAAAAAAATAAAAAGAAAAGAAAAGAGTTTGTTAATAAACCTAATAAAAAGAAGAAAAATGAAGAAAGACAACATACCTAAGGATGAGAAGAGAAAAAAAATGTTTGATTTCGGTTGAGAATAAGAGAGAGAATAGAGGAGAAAATGTGAGAGGGGGGGAGGGAGGGAAATGACTCTATGAGAGGAGGAGAGAGAAGAAGAAGATGAAGCAATGTCTATTCTAATTTTAGTCTTTTAATTTAGTTTTACCACCAGAATCACAGATAAAAAATTAAATATTAATATTTTTAGAAAGCTATTTAAATATTATTGACAACTTTTCATTATATCATTGGGAAAAAAATGAATAGTCAAAAAAACATTAATTAATATGCATTAAAAAGTGAACAATTCTCATACTCACTAGAATACCAACAAAAACATTATGTTGATATACTCGTATGTAATGAACACCATGAATAGTGCCAAAGAAAAGAGGAATAGTTTATATAGTCACTGGAATATTTAGACAAACACATTATGTCAGTACACCAGTATGTAATGTATAGTTTATCGGTATTTTCATCGATGTAAAATAGTGTCTGATGCTAAATTGTATCTATATTTCCTATCTATCCATCCTGCAAGTATTTAAATTCATAATTGCACATACAACACAATAACACCAATTCGCATCACAATAATAAAATAAATATTTCATTATCATTCAATAATAAATTAACATCATTGTTATTACATTTAAGTGAATTTCATCCTTAAATATTACATTATAGTTTATAGCATTACACATTCGTGTTGTGCTAACTAATCAGAATTGTCTTCTTTTTAGTCAATTGACTCATCCTCATCTCCATCACAATCTTTTACGTTGATTTCATTGTTATCATCTTCATCGACTTATAAGTTTCCACTGGATCTCAAAACATCATTCAACCCCCTAGCGTCAACATCAACAAAAATATTCTCGATGATGCAGAAATTTGAATTTTCTTCTAAGAGATTAGACAGGGCAACTCGATAAGAATGAACTAACTCACCAGGCTGAGAAACATCATCTCCCACAATTAATTCATCGTTTTCATCCTAAACAACCTTGACATGAGCCCCGAGTTTGGTTTTCACTACGAATAACTAATCAACTCTTAAACGATGCTTTCTAAAGGAAGGATTGTATGTGTAATAAACTTGCTAACATTGTTTAGCAAAAATAAAGATATTGTCGACGTTGCAGAGTTTAGCCTTTAAATTAATTTTACAATTGTTTTCCTTACATTTATGTTCTCATTACATCTCTTAAGATTACAGTTCATTATCAAATCATATCGAACATCACAAAATTCAATTTCAAATATGGTTTATTTCCTTCCGAATGTCAAGACATGACACTATAAAATTTCTAAAGGGAAGGAAAGTGGATTTTGCCCTTAACATGGCTAAATTTCCCTCTTTTGTCAATTTGTTGAATTTGCCAGTAGGGATGGCAGCTCAACCTCTCCTCGGATATTTATCTATATCTGGAGATTTAGAGCTCAAAATTAAATGAGATTGGACTCGTTGGAAAGCTAACATCCCATACTACAACTTCTATGAAAGAACCCTCCCCAAATTTTATCATATTTAAGCCCAAACCTCTCAGGAATTAAGGAGACAAATATGCCCAGTTTAACGTCAATGGATTAATTGCATCTCCAGAGATTAACAAACAATACACAAGCTTCAATACCTTATTTATTTATTTTTGGGGAATGGTAGATTTACGTATCCTTCATATGTTGAAACCCCAGCACATCGAGGTGGACTCTTGATCCATTACATCAGCAGGAGCTTGTCTTCCGTCATTTTCGGTTGTACACGAGGCTCTTAAATATTTTCTTATTTAAAATGTATTAAATAATATCTTGATATATCAAAAGAAATAAATTAAATCATAAATGTAGGGCCCATGATGGATCACATCACATCCATTGCTCCTTGATAATCCGATGGAGGAAAACAATCGATTGGTTACAGCTATATTTTATCATTGTCACACCATTTATCTCCACCCTCTTATCCAGCTGACAATAAAGTGTACAGATTGGGATATTGATATATAAAAGTTAATGTCAAGGGAGAGAGTAGGAAAGAAGACCAGTATCATTGCATGAGAATAAGCTGGATATATTTTTTGAACAAGTGGATTGAAGACAGTGTACAATAATGATCGGTAGATAATGTAATAAAGTGTAGAGAATACAATTAATAAAACTAATTTTTTATATATATTTATATTTAATTAATGTCACAAACTAAGTATTTTTATTATAAATCTAATATAAACATTTTTCAATTAATTATATAAGTTTTTTCTAATAAAAGATTATCACAAATATAAAATATTAGGGCTTAACACGTGATGCCTTACATAGAGTTTTTTTCCCTTTGAAGGTCCAAGTTAAATCTTGTCTATCGCATTGCCCCATCCACAAACATACACATATATGTCTGGAAGGATGAGAAAAGGGAGTAAGATAAAAACCAATCTACATAATTCTTGATAAACAGTAGAAGAAGAAAAAACAAAATCTCTAATCCCAAAAAATACAACAATTCAACAAGCAGGTATCTGTCAAAACGCAGACAACTTAAAATTAATGTGACAACATGAATCTTCATAAATCCCAAGACAAAACAAATAGTGAACAATCAAAATCATAAATCTAAACCATGAAACTAGTTTTAAATCCAGCAAGCAACTAATTTTCCCCAACTTTCACATCCAAAAAACTACAACAATTAAAATAACTCAATGAAAGTACCATGTTAAATATACATAACCCTATGATAAAAGCTGCAACCAACCCATCCTCGAAAAGACATATATCGCTTCGCAAGCAACATCATCCTCAAAAAATCCTGATGACTGATCTATTGTTTTCAAAGTAGCAATCCATCCACACCCATTAACTTATGCACACAATCTAAACTCTATAACTAAATGCTTCAATAACTAATTGAACTTAGAAATTGCTGGGGAGCTATGAACAAGGCAAAAAAAAGAAGGCAGTGACAAAAATACAAACCTAGCAAAGGAGAGTTTCCAATAGTGAAATAACCAAGAGGAAGAAATAATAGCAGCAAGACAACCTTAGAGAACACAACATGGAAATAAAAGAAAACAAACCTAAGCAAATGAAAAGCAAGGAAGAAATGTTTGTCAAAACCAAGAGGAAGAATAATGGCAGGAAACTAAATGTATTTTTTAGTTTTTCCAAACTCATAAAATAGATCCGAGTTTAACCTGATTTTACGAGTATGACCCGATTTTGCGAGTTTTCAAGTTTTTAACTTGATTTTGCACTTTATATACATGTTGACTGGTAAAATAATATAAATTTACGAGTCAACTCACGATTTTGATAATAATGGCAGATATTTAAGATAACAAGAAGAAATCAATTTGAATAAAATATATGTAAATAAAATCTCTATGATGTTGTCTCCTGCTTTTACTAATTTGAACATTAATTAATATTATCTAAGCTGATTTGTTTCCAAGGTATGCTCTTCCAAGTTTACATGTGGCCTATAAACTCCTTTCCACTCCTCATAATCTATGAAACTAATTTACACAATCCTCGTATCATTAAGTTATCTTGTTTCTATTGTTAATAAACTTTCTGCTAGGCCTAATTCACTCATAATTTTTCATATGAAATCTCAAAACTCTCTCTTTCCTTACTAACTTTCATCTTGGCCGAACTCGACCTCAAAGGAACTAAGAGTTCCTTCTACTTTTTAAATGAAAATTCTCTTTTCTAATCATCATTTAAATTACAACAACACATTAAGAACAATCTAACAAATAAAATCATAATTTCTACCCCTCTCATTCACCCTCCTAATAGCCGGCCACCTAGGACCCTTTTTCCATGGATTTTATTTTTTTTATCCTTACAATATTTCACATCCAAAGTAATTTTAAACACTCTAATTGGTCTAATTTTAGGTAATTTTTCATTTTTCTCAATTTATGTTTAAGAACCCTAATTCTCAATTCAAGAAAATTGTGGAATTTCAACAAAATTGAAGCTTAATTTGTAAAAGTTGAGTTTAAAACTCCTTACATGAAAGAAGTCAGAGCCTTACTTCTCAATTGATTTAAAAATCTTGGCTCCCTTCTCCTTGCATGTAACCGGCCACTCACCACTCTTTTCCTCACAATTTCCACACTTGTTTCTTATAATTTCTCTTGTTAAATGATGTTTTTTCTCCTACAAACTTGTCTAAGACTTGTAAAATTTGTTAAATCTTGGTGTTTTCTCTCTCAAATTTGTTGGAAAAATCTGAAAATCTCCCCTCCTTTTTGTGTGTATGCTACCGGTTTTGCAAGGGAGAAGAAATGGGGTTTTTTTTTTGTCCCATTTCTTCTTAATTACACTTTGGCCCTATTCTTTTTCACAATTTGAACCACCCCTTTATGTCTTTTATAATTAATTTTTTTGTATTTGTATTATTTCTATATTTATTATTAAAATTTAAATTTTAATAATTTTTTCTTTGTATAAGTTTGTTCTCTGGGTTTTACATTAATTTTTCTATGTGTAGTATTTATCAACGCTAGAGCTGAAAGTATTTTTAACTGAATATTCATTGACGCTAAAATCTGAAATATTATAGGCTAACCATTTATAACATAGCACAACAAACCCTTATCAATTAAGATAAAAATAGCAATACAACCTACCTCAGGTTAAACACTTTAAGAATGATAGTATCTTTCATTTAGCGTAATCAGTCATGTACCATAGAATCTTTGTTGACAAGTTAAGGTGTTTTAGTGACCACAATACTAGGTGACGACTGTATAGATAAGACATTTCCCCTCGAATTACAAGGATGAGAGAGGAGAAGGAGAAAACAAACTATGATAACAACACCATTGATACCATTGAATAGATCTTGACAATAAGAATCTAACTACACCAAAAAATATCACAAACCTTGAACAAAGTGGGCCACATAAGTCATCCAAATGTGTCGGGGCTCACTTGCTTTTGGGCCGCTTGTGTGGCCCACTCTAGTTATCATTGGTGATCTTTTTTTATGTTATTGGATTCATCTCGTCGAGATCTTTCCACTCCAAGGTCTTTTTCTTTCTTTATCTCTCCTCTCTCTCTCTCTTTATTGAATCTTGTGTGCAAATTTTGCAATTTGAAAGTCACAAATAACATTTGTGACCTGCAAATTAGATATGTTATATGCAACTCTTTAAATTGTATTATTTTTTAAAATATTTATTTCATCACATTTTTCTTACTATGCTAGAAACCAAAAAAACTCACGAGGGAGAGAGCAAGAAAGAAGACTACGAGCAATGCATAAGCTGGAGACATTTTTTAAACAAGTGGATTGAATATAGTGTAAAGTAGTGAGATTAGTTACATAGGGGTGAGGGGCCTTCGACAGGCTTGCACTGCAACAGAAACTGTTTATAGATGGGGTTAATTATAACTTACACCTCGTAGTTTAGAAATATTAATTAAATTGTTCTTGTGGTTTCTAAATACATTTATAATTTAATCATTTTCATCATGTTCTTTTTCAATTTTTATTTTTAAAAAAATAATTAAAAAAAAAAAGGTAAAGTTGATAGAGTAGAAATATTGATGAGAAAAGAAGGCATTTTATTGAACAAAATACTACAAAATTTAGTATGGTCAGCTCTAGGCAAAAGGACTCGTATATTTGTAAGCTCTTTCACAAAAAATCCTGAGAGCTTTCAAATTAACCAATTTCAAACTTCAAGTCACATTCCAAGTTTTTAATCTTTCTAATCCAACTCAGACATATTTATTAGAAGCTCTTTCTCGAAAGATTTTTTGTTTTCAAACTTCAAGTCACATTTCAGGTTTTTGTATGTAATTAAAAGAAAAATAAATTAATAAATGCTATGAAATCATGCCAAAATTTATTAAAAAATTAAAAATATAAATATACAAATTTTAATTGAATTCAATTCTCATGTGATATTTTTTTATTCATTTCATATACAAAATGATTGAAACAAATTTGTTAACATTCCCATGACAATTTATAATATTATTTAATAACGATAACAAAATTAAATAATAATTGAACTATCATGTTATATTTTTTTATATAGTACATTTAAATAAAAATAAAAAATAATAATAGTAAACTTAAAAGAGATCATGTCCCTTAGAAAGAAGGTCTAGTATGAATGTTATTTTTTAAAAATAAAAATATATATTATTTTAATATTTTTAAATAAAAAATTATTTAAAAACATTAACCACACTCTCTATCAAACGCTTTTTAAAATTAAGCAGTTTACTGCCACAAAGTACTGCCAATATCTGATGCATACACGGAAGCATGAGCTGTTTGGCGACAGGATAGATTCGCAAAACAGGTTCACAAAGGGATAAACCCCGTCCTGATGAACAAGAAACAAGGACATCTTGAAATCCTGTTTCAAGGGAAAAAAAATGCCAGAAAAAGCAGCATGCTAGCCTTTTCCAGCATATTGCAATAACCATTTATAATATAGCTTGGCCAGCACAATAGAGGACTGCATGTAAATTAACTTAAGTAACAACGAAGGAGTGCAATATCCAGAAACTCATTACAATCCCATCCCCTAAACAAAATCTACTTATATAACTGCTAGACAGCGAAAAGGATCTGCTTCAAGGTGTCCAACTTCATCTATAACCCAAAAACAGTAAAGAGCGATCCCTACAGTTAGCATCTCATATGTAAGGTAAGGGTTCGTGTAAGTTTTCATTAGATGGCCAAAAGGTCAGATGCCGGTGCTATTGGTTTGGATGATTCGGACACAGCAGGAGCTCTTGTTTTAGCTTGTTAAATCTGTACAGTATCAAATCCTACTACTAAGGGTAAGTGGTTTCCATCAAAATGGAAGGATAGATCACTAACATACTATCTTTTCTATCTTCAAGTTAAAGCTTCAGGTGATGCATTGCTTTGATGCCTGTAAACTATTAACAGCATTGGAAATCTCCAGCATCTGTTGTTCCATCTTCACTCTCCAATTTCCCAACTCTTTGAACATCTCCTGTAAAGGCAATATTTAAAATAAATGTTTAATTGAGCTCACAAACCATGATAGAACGTAAAGCGAGCAAGATATTTTGACCAGATGCTATCAAATGTCACCTGAAAGAATGAAAATGAATTGTCAAGTTCTGACTTGGAATTGGCCGTGGCAGATGAATCTGGGGTCATATTAGCTTGATCTTCCTCCATCCTCTTGGGTACCAACTCCTGCACATCTCTGTTTATACCAGAAAAGGGCACAACAAACCTCGGATCATTAATAAAGATCTTTTTTGCTATGTGAGGAGAGGTGTTCTGATAGATATTGGTCAAACATAAAGTCTTTTAGACCTCGACCCAAAATTGTGTCAAATTAAAAATTATCACCTCTTCATTTTAGCCATTTCTTCCTTAAGCAGCTCCAGCTCTCCAGCACAAACAGGCTCCTGAGAGGGGTTATCAGAGTGTTTCAACCAAGGTTGAACAGCATTGTAGGGTTCTTGTTCCTGTGGTGAGGCATTCTGCTTAAAATTAACCAAATCTGTGCTCTCTAACCAAGGTGCAAAGTCTTCCCCTTGAATATTATCCAAGTTGGTGCTCTCCAACCAGTCCTCCCATCTTTCAGAAATTGGATTGAGGGCAGTGCATTGCTTTGATGCCTGCATGCTGCTCAGTGAATTTGAGATTTCCTTGAGTTGTTGTTCAGTCCTGGCCTTCCATGTCATCACATCCTTATACATGCTCTGTCCAAAAGGAAAAGCCAAGGGCAATTGATTTATGTACAGTGACATGTGCAAATAGTACGTAAAAAGTCGAAAAAATAAACAGAAGATAAGGTGTTCTTCTGATACCTGCAAACCACCCAAAGAACTTGAAATCCCCATTAGGCGCTGGTCTATCTTACCTCTCCATTCCACAAATTCCTTGTAAATATCCTGTTGAAAGGACACAAACTTAAAATGGAGCCATATAAAGCAATCTTAAGTGTAATCATATTATTTGTCTACTGCAGAGATTGATTCAACATTCACCCCAATTTGGTTAGCTTGGTGCTGCTCTTGATTCTTGGATACCAGCTGCTCCATATCCCTATAAGAGGCAGACTTAATTATTCAAGGAACACAGACCTAAGCTCAATGTAAACAAGACTTTTATTCTAGTACTATTTATTTACCTCTTCATTTTTGCTACTTCATCTCTAAGCAAAGTCAGTTCTTTAGCAGAAACAGAGTCTTGTGAAACACTACCAGGCCTATACCAAGATGGGGGAACATAGTTTGGATCTGGCACCCCAGCCTCCTGCTTGATTTTAACCAGGTCAGCACTCTCCAGCCAATACTCCATTATCCCTTGGGTGTTGTAACACCGACGAAACCGCTCAGTGCCACCTGGTGCCACTTTACCATCAATGTGCTTCAGTAGGTGGTCTAAGAGTCCAGTGTCACCAATGTGTTTACGAGCTACGGTTCTCAGTGCTGACCGGGAAATGGGATTCTCAAACAATGCCCCTTCAGCCTTCATGACATCCAGCATACTTTTCTCTGCCAGATTATACCTTCAAAACAGATATATCATTCATTTTATGAATCATCATGTGACATATCAACCCAACAGAAAGGAAGAAAAAGAGTAATGATTTACCCTGTACCTGTCTACTGACCATCTATCCTTGACATTCTCCTTTTTTATGGAAATGGAATTTTCACGCTTGATTTGCTTACTCTTATAAACAAGACTAGTTTTCTTTGCCTTAGCACGTCTCACAGCTTGTCCTTCTCTGTGTTCACTGAGGGCATGACACTTCCTTTTCTTAGCTTCTGGCAACACAAAAGACCCAATACCATCTTCACCAACTTTCAAATCTTCTTTGACAATGGCAGATGGAAATTGAGGGTTATTCTTCCCATGCTTTACAACGGCAGATGGAAGTTGAGTGTTCTTCTGTCCATGCTTAACAATGGCAGATCGAGGTTGAGGGTTCTTCTGTCCATACTCGACAACGGCAGGCGGAAATTGAGGGTTATTTTCCCCAGGACTGTCAACGAACTCAATATGCCTGCTGACTCCCCATTGTATCATTCCAGTGCGTTTTATCTCCAACAAACACGCCCCTTTCTTCGTACTTTCATCTCCCCTGCCACAGCTTTCATGCAATTCTGAAGAGCCTGTAAAGATGAACCACAATGAATGCCTCAAAAACAAAACTGACTCCATGTTCTTTACAACATATAAATACATTTAAGGCAAAAGGTGTTGGGTTCTTTTCCACTACCTTTGTCTGACTGCGACATCAAAAAGCACATGATCCCATAGCCAAAAAGCAAGTGTTTGATGGTAAAAAGCGTCCCTTGAAACTATCCTACAAAACACAAACAAACATGGAGTACAGGTACTTTTACCCTCTGCCCTCCTCTTGGTGAATGGGAAACAGACAAGCAAAACCCTTTTAAGATTAAAAAAAAAAAACAAAATAAGATTTCACAGAGAATCACAAGCAAATACACGAGACCACTATCAAAAAATTTCAATGCCAATACAATTATACTACTTCCTATAATATCTCATGCAGAATCAAGGTACATCAATGCTGAAACCTAGCAAATTTTCTCAGCATGGTACCCATTGAAGGGACAACATATGCATGAAAAAATAAAGAAGTTAACCAACCAAAAAGACAAAAGCAAAAATCAAAACATGTTACATTATGTAAGAATGCATTGAGGTACAGAGAAATTAATTGGGGGGGGGGGGGGGGGGGGGGATAAACACACCAGTAATTGCATCCATAACTTTTCAGTGTTTAATGGTAAAATGTATCTGCCATCATCCACATTCTTCAATAACAAAGTTGCATTGAATTGCAAGATAGATTTACAAAACACAATAGTGACATATCCCAACCAATTTCTCTCAAGCTTACCCCTTTTTTTACTCGATTAAATGCATCCCAAAACAACAGTGAACACAAAATCCAAAACATAAAAGGGTTTCATCCTAAAAGCGATGAAGTTCAACAACGAAATCATTCAACACATCACGTTAAGGTTGTAGAAGCTCTCAATGAAATATCTTTCAGAAACAACTAGCCTTCGGCATTTTCAACATCGTTCACATACTTTATGATCCCACACCTCCAACAAAAACCCCCTTCCAAAAAAACTAAAAACCAAAAAATAAAACGTTAATTTTTTTTTTTTACTTATTTATATGTTAGGGCAAAAAAGAACCCATGATCCACACGCCCATTCCCCTCTACTTCCTTCTTTCCCTCGGTAACCAAACAGCCAAGGTCTCAAAAACAACATGCCCTTATCCTAAATCACCCCGTTTCAAAGACCAACCACAACACAAAAAGCCGCAGAAAACCAAAACACAAAGCACGCAGAAAATAAAATAAAAATTCCCAGAAACCAATAAAGAAAAAAAAATCAGGGTTTAAGGTTTTACCTAAAAATTAAAGGGTTTCTTCCTTAAACATTCATCAAGACATTGTTAAAAGAAATCCCGAAACGAACAATAAAAAAGAAAAATAAAAATAAAACACATTTTTTTGCAGAACCAAAAAGGGATCAAAGAAGAAGACAGTTAGGGTTTGCTTACCTTGGTGTTAGTTGAGGATTTGGTGTCTGATTGATGGGTTTTGAGAGATTTCTATGAGGAGAGAGAGTGGAATGTATCTTATTTGTTTAGGGCCGACGCTGTACGTAGCCTAACTAGAACTGATTTCTTTTCGGTTTTTCGTGAAAAAATAAATAGGGTTTATATTTAAATATGTAAATTAATAATAAAAAAAACACAAAACAAAAATATACGAAAACTCAATTGCTAATTTTATATAAAAAAAATCTTGGAAAAAATTATTTTAATATACTTTTTAAAATATTATACACTACAATCCAAACAATTCTCTAGTAAAAAAAAATTAAATTTATATATTTTCTCCTTTACATGATTTCTATATTTTAATTATGTTTGTTATAAAAATCATAAATCAGTACCTTCGAGCTCTCCAGTTCTTTTTTGTTATGAGAAATTGAATTTTTTTTTTCCCTGAAAGGATGGTATATTAAAATAAATTGTGATGTATAAATGCATAGTTGTCAAACTATATATTGTAATGTAGGAATTGACTTGGAAAGAGCTTGGTCATTAAATCATAACATTAACTTGCAAAACACTAGGTTAGTTTAAGTTTATTATTTTCTCTTAAAATAATATTATGTTATTTTTTGAAAAAATTCTTGATATCAACCTTTCCAAATTTAAATCAGTTTGTCCTAGTTAATTGAATTTCATCAGGTGATCTTCTGATTCAATTAAAAATATTATCAACATCAATTTAGACTCTTCAAATCAAATTCTATTCTAATTCAATTAAAAACTTAACTTGGGTTAGGTTCTAGACTTCTTGAATCAACACATCGATTGGAATAAATTTAACAAATATGATGACTACGTTATTGGTAGATATAAACATATGGGGATCTAATATGAGATTTTTAAAACAAAAAGGATTGACAAGTTATTTAGCTAAAAACAGGGACTAAATAATAGTTTACTCAAAATATTTCTAATTTTTTATATATATTTTCAGTTGTACTGGCGTGCTTTTTTTCTTTCTTTCTTTCCTTTTTGGGTCATCTTCTAGTTGTTGAGATTGAAATTTAAATGTGGCAGCTGCAGGAGGAGCAGAGTCGGCAGTGGCAGGGGTGTCCTGTGCTGTCCTTCCCAATGGTGTTAAACTAGTACGGATTTTCAGGAAAAAAAACAATGGTTTGCTTGGGGGTTACTCTTCTTCTTTTCTTTTCTTTTTTTGTCGGAGAAATTTGTGGGTTTTAAATTTAATTTACCTGCCTGGCATCTTTTCATTGATAAAGTTCAATGTATATCGAGAAATGTTTTTTAAAAGTGTATTTATAGTTATTTTTTAAAATATTTTTTTATTTTAAAATATATTTAAATAATTTTTTATGTTTTAAATTTATTTTAATATCAATATATCATAACAATTTAATTTATATATAAAAAAATTATTTTTTATATAAAAAAATAAATTTATTAACCCATATTTTCAAATACAGTCTAAATTAAATATATATATATATATATATATATATATATATATATATATAATAGTTCAATTTAACATAGCTAATTATCTAGTAGACATAATTTTATACACAACATTAAGATTTGGATCGTCCAATGTCATTAACCACACATCCTCTCATCCACACATGATGGATGAATTCAAATCCCAATCACATTATTGTTCAATATAATCCATATTACCTATAATTATGATCATGGCTCAGAATCTTTTTGATTTTCCCAAGTTTAACAAGCTCAATCGTTTTTATGAACAATTTATTACTCGGTTCGAGATATTCATAGACATTAAATATATTTTTAAAAACAATATTAGCAAAATCCAAAGCTTTATTATAAGAGTGCAAGCAAATTATCTATAAAATACACCTGAAATGAACATATTAAATGATTATAAGAGTCAAATTAAGGTTAATATAAAACATTGAGATTAAATAAGAGTCAAATTAAGGTTAATATAAAACATTGAGATTAAAGAATCAATTTACAAAAAGTAAATATATTACGATTATACTCATGTTTATTTGATTTGATTTTATTTATGAACAAGATCAAGCTCGTTATAAAAGTAACAAACTCAATATGTTATTCAAAGTTGGCTTGAACTCGATTTAGTTTTCACGAACTAATCTTAAACACAACTTGACTCTCTAGTTCACAGCCCTGCCTGCTTAAAAGCACTCATAATCAGCATCAGGGAACAAAGAGAGAACACCCTTGTGCATCTCATTGAACACAAAATATCATTACTATAGCAAACATGTCTAGGGTAGTACAAACCCCAAAAGCATAATGATAGGAAAAAAAAAAAAAAAAACAGCCTCTCTCTTATATGGATCAACTAGTTAAAAAGGAAAATTAGTTTGGAGTTGTAGCGTACGAGATTTTCCACCTACAACTGTGTAAAAATAAGGTTGGAGACATTCTTCTTCTCTCACCTTCAATGATCCAAGTAAAAAAAAATCATCATCTTTCTCCTTGGTAGTATAATTGGGCCATCGGTAGACAAAATTCCCACAATGTGATCAAAATTAATGGGCAATGATGATGAATCCATACTGTTTAATTGATGCCTCTAGATTTGCTGCTGCTCTCCTTATCAGCACTATTCTCCAAATTTCAAAGACTTGTGTAATGGTTCAGACACGTTTCTTCTTCTCTAAATTGGCTGCAGCCAAACGTTGTCGTTTCTTCCAAGATGGAATCCTACCAGGGAAAGCCCATCTCAACAATTTCTCCCATGTATAGCAGCTCAGGAACATGAGCAAAGCCCAAATCAAAAGCTTGTTCCTCAGTTCTGGTGGCAAGGGCACCAATTTCAACCAGTCATTCAAGTTCCTGAAAAGATCAGAAGTGATCACCGTGAAGAAACCTGCAGCAGCCAAGATGGCGTACAAGAATGGTTTGCTTTCTGTGATGCTCTGGTTGAAAGGATGACCAATATAGTTCACAGCAAAAGTGGCTAGCTGGAGCATCATGCTCACCATGTATGAAACGGTGTTCACCAGATTCGGATGAAAATCGGAGTCGGGTTCAATGCATTCATCAGGCATATATTTCTCAGCACTTTTCACAGACGACATCAGAAAAAACAGGTGGATTGCAAACTGTCCCATAAGAGAAAGGAAAACGTAGGAGCAGAAAACATGAGGGTGGGGCCTTTCAGCTGAAAGTGTGGGAAGGGGGCGTGCTTGGGAAATGAAAAGGAAAAAGGCAGCCGTAAAGACACCACTGATTGTGGCCTGCACATCACCAAGCTTGACACCATCCAGATACATGACGCTCAACACATATGCTGTAGCAAGGCAGTTAAGACCAAGTATTTTAAACATCTGGAGGGTAGTCACAAGAGTACTGCGACCCTGACGAATTATGTCTGTGGTGGGGGCAACCGATGCATGCTTTGCTGTGAAGGGAGAAGCCATTGAGGCATCTCCAAGCTTGACAATGGGGGCTGAACGACCATCACCTTCCTCATTCATCTCTTCCATCAGCTTCTTCAACCTCTGTCGTTGCATTTCTGCTGCTGTCTGGTGGCGGTTACCAGCTGTTTGACTGCTGGAATCTGATTTTGTGACAGCTTTGC
The DNA here is from genome assembly GCA_018804465.1 of Populus tomentosa. Taxonomy (NCBI): domain Eukaryota; kingdom Viridiplantae; phylum Streptophyta; class Magnoliopsida; order Malpighiales; family Salicaceae; genus Populus; species Populus tomentosa. The sequence goes on from CM031975.1 coordinate 12,604,040, forward strand.
CTTTAGAAGAACTTTCTCCATTTAGATTACTAACTTCAGGCTTCGATTTTTTTGACTTTGAAGGCTTCAGATTTCCATCTTTAGGTGTTTCTGATGAAGAGTTTCCACTTTTTGTTGGAGGCACTGCATTCAACAGTGCTACTCCTACATGGGCCTGAAAAAAATGTATCATGTATTTATACTGTTTTTGTTGTTATGTCCTTGTAAGACTGATGTCAAACCTCAAGTTTTACCTTTAAAATTGCATGGGCATCGCTAAAGATCTATCCTACCCAAGCTGAAATAATAAAGTTTGATTGGTCCAGAAAATAAAAGAAAATAAAATATTTGGCTCCTGGTTGAACTAACAACTGAAGTCCACTAGTTGGCAACAAGAGTCGATTCTAAGTCAAGTGTTCCAGGTGACCGTCCAATAATATGATTAGTCTGAACTAAAAAGGTCTTCAACCACACACGCATGCACACAAAAAAAAAATTGTGGAACAGTTGTGTGCATGTATTGCTGTTGAAATTCAAAAACAGAAATCAATTAATTACCAGCTACGAACTACTTATCCATGCATACAGAAACAATAAGGGCATGCTAAATGCAGTACCAAAACAATTGGAGCAAATATTTGCTCTAGAAATTAAAGTGCATGTGTAAATCATGTATATACCTGCTTCAAAGCTCCAACATCATTGGTTCCATCCCCACACATCAGCGTGACCCTCCCTACAGTTTTGAAAGTGGTCAAGATGAGTTCCTTTTGCTCAGGAGCAACTCTTGCAAAAACCTGAAACCATAATAATGGGCATGCATCATCAAGATGAAACCATCATGGAAAATCAATCCCCAACAAGCAGTATGATTCAGAACCTTGACATAAGGAATGACTTGTAGGACAGCAGAACTTTGTTGCAACATGTCAATACAGTCACCTCCAATACAGAGATCATGAGTCTCTGACAATTCTTCAGCCTCTTTGTCACTGAAATTAGATGCATTTTATTTTTCTCAGACTAAAGAATCAAAATTACAATTGATAAAAAGAGCAAGTATGCCATAAATATTTGGCATAAAGTATCAAAATAGCCTCCCTTTCTTTTTTTTCAATTTATTGAGGTGGTAACTTTACCCGTGACTGATTTTCTCCATTTCATCCGGAGATATCCACTCATATCCTTCTCCGCTCCTTGAAGGACCAAGAATTAATGCTGGCTTTGATATGATATGCACTTGGCTAGCAACATGGCAAGCTGTCAAAGCTTGGTCACCAGTGATCATCACCTAAAAACAGTGAACATCATGAGTGCTATTTTCAATCAAATGAGGAATATACAAAGCTGCAAAAAACTTAAATTTCATTTATCAAGCAGTTCTAAACCCTTAAAAGGCACAAGGAGCACTTCTTGATTCCAATGAAAAAAAAAAATGGAGCTATTGAAATCCATAACAAAGAAAACCAATAAACATAATTTTTTTGAATTTATCAGCAGGCGATCTAACATGTTGAATGTGGCATACATACATATGCCAACTAAAATTACTGAGAAGTTACCACTTACCAAGTCATGAGATGAATTCTTTAATTCAGACAATACACTAGCAGAATCCTCTCTTATAGGGCAGTTGAATACCTGTGATTACAATCATGAAACTTTAATAATGACAAGAATACAGAAAGTAATCACTGACAAGCAAATTATTAGAACCCAGAAGGGTTTTTTTTTTTTTTTTTTTTGGGGGGGGGGGGGGGGGGGTGTTGCATCATGTTGAAGGATTTATTGCTTACTGCAAAGCCAGCAAATGTAAGACAAGTCTCCACTACATCTCTGTCCAAGCTTCTAGCTTCGCTAACCTTCATGGGAACAAAAAGATATAGCAACTTCAGCATGCATGGTATACACATTGAACAAATTTATACAACAGGACCTCGATCCCAAACTACTTGGGGTTGACTGTGAGGATCCTTTAGTGTCATTCTGCAAGTTCATATACACACTGAACAAATCTATACAATGAGAAAATTCAGACAAGGATCCCATGGCTCATCACGAGAACAAATGAGTGATTTGCATTTCACACTAAACTACAAATTAGTATAGTAATTATTGCTCCACAAAAAACATGTAAAATAACATATTCATTTTAACTAACTTGCATAGTTTGCTGCTTGAATTGACAAGGGGCAAAAACAAAAGCAAGAATTTCATGATTGGCATTATAGAGAATTAAAAATGATGCAAAACAGAGAAGACTGAACAACAAATAAGTCACTCGTGCATTCCTAACATCTCCAGAAATGCGTTTCAAGATGACCTGGCAAAAAGATGAAGCTGGGTGGAAATGGTCGTGATACTTTGACATGGAATATTTATCAGTTTAATCCTATAATTGTATTTACAAGTTAAGACTCAATGTGTGGTCCGCATCTAGCATTATGAATGACAAACAATAAAATTGAAGATAGGGTTCAACAACCTTTTTTCCCAGGTGGATCAGAAAAAAGTATCAAGTGCATATAACAGTGAAAATCAAAATAGAATATGCACACTATTTAAGTAAATACAAAGGCGAGAAGAAAGTAAAACATATTAGAAACTTACTGTCATGTCCGGAAGGTACTTGAAAGCAAGGGCCAGAACTCGAGACCCTTGACGTGTGTACTTTTTATATGTATCAACATATGATGGTGGCAAGTCAATGAGTCTATCCTGAATAGTTTCAGGTGCACCCTGAAACATCCAAAACAAAAATCATGATGATATTATCTCCAAGGACAGTAAAAGATAGACTGCAATTAAATCAGCAAATCTTTTTTCATATTATTGTATTTTGCCAGGCAATGAAATTAGAAAATGGTCACTAATCAAGTAACAAATGATAATGTTGTGTGGGTCAAAGAATTAGCAAAATATTGTCATAATGTGGCAATTGAGGCTCAGAACCACATTTAGATCAGCTTCCAATACACTCCTTTGCAAAACATCTGATAGTGGCCCATCTAGTGATTGAAATATTTAAAAACAAACAAATGTTTACAGAGTCCTCAGCAAATGAGAAGGTCAATATCTTAAATCTGTGAATTGCTTGCCAAATTTGTTCAAGTCCAGTAACTCATATGAAAAGCATAAGCAACTGACCTTCACAAATGCCAAGAATTCCTCCTGTGTGCGAACAACAACTGCCATTCGTTTCAAATGGGATGCAAAGTGATGTCTCTGAACAATCTGCACGGCATTGCCACCTCCTCTGCAACTCATAAGAATGACAAATAATTGCAATGAAACTGCCTAATGAAATAAACCCAGACTATGAAAAACTCAAAGTGGGATTTGATCTGGTTCTCTTATTTCCTTCCATTTTCTGTCTTTCTCATCAATAAATGTCTTGCTTAATGCCTACAAGGTTCACCTCACCTCCATCTGGGCATTTCAATACATCTATCACTTGTCAAAAGAAAACTTCATGCAGGAAACCACAAACTCCATGTACTCCGAAAAATAAAGAAAACAAAATATCTAACAGAAGGAAACTCGTTTCTTATAGACAATTTAGAGTGACTGGTAGACTGTCACACCAACACAATGAACTAGGATGCAGAGTTTGCTGTGAAAAAATCTTTCCATGGAACCATTTGCCTTCACAGTCTGATTATCTACCAGCTAGTTCTTACAGACTACCTATCTGAGGATTCCTAAAAGACACGATAATTTTTCCCATGCTTCAATGTAGACGAAAGTTGAAAACTAGCTTGATATAATCCTTGTGTCATTTAATGACTTAATAGTTGAATGACTTTCTCCAATATTTTGCACTATAATTAGCACATTTAAATGCTTTAAACAAGAGCCAATCCATGCAAATGAACTCGATCAATATTGCACTCTTTATTGCCTGTGATTGAAGTCCTCTCTTTCATCATTCTCCTTAGACTTGGCTCTATCTATGAAATATCTCTCCCTTCAATCTATTCTACACTGCAAATTAAATCTATAACGCATGCCTGGTTTCCCTTCAATTCATTTTCTTTTAATAGTAATAGAATAGTCTTTTAAAACAGATCATGACCACATCAAGATTTCAATCAAAATATATTCTAGGCAGAGATTAAGCAGGAGAAAAATGACATTGTAGACATACAAATCAAATCAATCCACTGGGAGCAATTTTCACAACTTACTTTTTGGGCATCGCCTTTTCATCAGATTTATAACTCCAGTCTATTCCTGTAAGTGCAGCCTTCTCCAGAGGATCACCAACCTACAAGCAATTATGGAAATGTTAGAGCATTCTCGAGGGACAGCAAACATATGTAAAGGATTTTAGCCCGTGTCAGCCAACTGCCTTCATCAGTAAATAGTTTGCTTGTGCTATCTGGAAAATATGACAAGGTGGAATCTTAATAATGCACCAAGAATAATGAATAGCATACAATATGACATTTGAGTAAAATATAGCTGTTAATTTCCCAAGGCCTTGATGAAACTAATTCCAAGAAAACTTGTTTCATTTGCTGTTCTATCAAAAATGACATTTCTGCAAACACTTTATTCTGAGGGGAAGACCTAGACATCAGTAAAGACAACCATAAGATGATAATGGGATAGAAACCCAAAAAAGTAATACACCTAATACTTCTTAAAGGGGACAAGACTATCATGGATGGCTGGCCATTCCCTGTTTTACTTTTACAATTTCCATTCATTTACAGTTCAGATTCAGTATGAGAAGTGTGGGGAAAAAAGTCTGGCACAACTCCCTCCTTGCCATATTATTGGTTCTCAAAAAGGTGAGAAGCCAGAAGGCATCTCCAAAGTTGATTCAGAGTGATGGTTACTAGTCACAACAATCACAAGTGTAGTAAGGGAGAGGGATACTTCAAGCTTCATTGAAACTTAGATCTCCTAGAGAAAAAAGAAAAGAAAAGGCAGTTCTTTAAGGGTGTTAATTCACGCAGCTTAGAGTTCTTGAGGACAAAATAGTAGAAGACAGTTTATTATTTATGAAATGACAGGATACAGTACACTGCAGAGACACTACAACCTTTGATTACAAGTAAATGAAACTTAATAAACAGTCCAGTCTAAGGAGTATTAAAATAACATTTATCTAAGTCATCATAAAATAACACAATTAAAAAAACTCAGAAATACAAATAACAATTGTTTTGCTAGAAAACTGCCACAGAACCAGGTAACCATACTACTAGTGAATTGTACTAAACTCCATTTTTCCCTCCATGCATGAACAGAGACAATTTTTTATTTTTATTTTTTTTTATTCAGCTGACATAGAAGGTGGGAAAAGACGACCAGACTTGTTATGGCAATACAGGCCTTTACAGTTCAATATTGCATTTTCTTGTGCTTCAACTATACTCAAGTTCATTTGACATACTCTAATCATATGCATTCCAACTATATTTCTTTCATCCAAGGAAAACAAATGTAAAGGTGAACAGGTACAATAATAGAAAATGGCTCACAACCAAAATTCAGGGATTCTAGGAACAGCATGCCAAAAATTACATGAGCATACCAGTTTGTTATCCACAAACACCAAGGCATGACAAGAGGCCAAAATTTCTGCTGTTCGGACAGGCACTTTAGTCATATCAGATTCTAAATCTGCACTCTCTGTCAACCCAACAACTCCACGGAACTCCTGAAACCAGCAACAAGATATAAGGAAATTCAATATCAAAAACCAACACACAACATCAGGTTATGTAAGAAGCATACCATGTCATCTGATGTAAGGGTTCCAGTTTTATCGAAACAACATATATCAACCTGCAGAACAAAAATGATGACAGTGCTTAATATAAGGTGACCTGTTGATACACAAGTCCTAGCACACAATGTGCCCCAAATCACCACATATGTGAGAGTGTAACCGTACAATCAAGAAATAAATGTACTTCATAAACGCTAATGTACAAGTCAATGAGAAAAGAAGCACAAGTTCAGTTCTTGATAAGGCTGGCGTTTCTTGATAAATTACACTAATCTATAACCTTTATCATCTCTCAAAAGTGAAGGAATGGCAAACCAACTAAAACAGCCAAGGCAACCAACTAATGTCAGAAAGGTAAACGCCATCTCTGATTTAATAAGAAAAGTAGCAATTCAAGGACTAGTGAGTGAGAGAGAGAAAGGATGACTAATTGGCTACATTAACTTACCTTTCCTGCAAACGGGATGCGAAAAGGTTCGGTACAAAAAATTCCACGCCGTGCCAACGCAATAAGAGATGTATTAACTGCTATTGATAATTCCATTGGCAGCTCAGGTGGAATTACAGATGTTATGATAAGTGAACAACTCAGGAAAAGCTTGTACTTGCTCCTCGTGGGATCCTCTAGTCCCTGCATTAAGAAAATCACATTAGCATAGGCCAACTTATACAATATTCCAAAACGTACCTCAAAAAGGAGTAGTACTTTACCTTTTTAAGTACATAACCAGCAGCAATTACTGCAAACACGACTAAAAATAGGATGAACAACCCACTTTCCCAACTATTGGCAGTAACCTTCAACAAGTAGAAGAATCCAAATTAGGAATTAGAAATAGAATGTTTCATAAAAGTTTCAGTAATCCTCAGTCAACTATGAATGAAATTTTAGGTACCCTTTCTGTGGAAAACAAAATGGTCCTCATTAGTTTCCCTTGACTTGTTTCAAACCCAGTTCGAAGAACAACAGCTAGACAACCGCCATCAGGAGCCCTTAGGGGAAAGTTCTAACTCCAGGAAGAATTAAAGGAATCAATTGAAACAGCAAAGACACTGTCTCTGATACAAAAAAAAAAAAGTGCTCAGGAATTTAAAAGGCAATGTTACATATTCACATGACTGACCTTATCTGGAGCATGCTGCAAAATTTTAGTCCCACCAAATAAAACGTGGTTCTTATCGCGTTTGGCTGATAACTTCTCCTCCATCCCTCTACCCGTGATTGAAACCTGAGAAAAATTTTCTTCTGTTTTCACAAGTTCTAGAGAGAGTGATTCAAACAACTTCCAAATATACAAACCAGCAGCCAATGAAAGAATAACTAACAAACAAACAAAGCCACTTTTTTCCCTTTTGTTTGATATGAACATAAGAAAGCATTCAGGCTAAGGATGAAAACAAAGTATTTACTCAATTTAGGAAATCAATTTAACAAGAAAGCATTTAGGCTTCATATTGGAACATTGATAATGCAAACATCCTCAATGGTAAGCAAAAATATAAATGAGCACAAGTGACATAAATGACCTATCACAGATTATTTAAAATAAAATTGGCTTATAGCAATTAAATAGCCTGCTAGTCAAAACACAACAACCAAATGTAAATCCAATATCCAGGTTAGACTTACTCAAATTTAATAGCTTTTCACTCAAATGTCAAAACCAATGTCAGATAATCACAGTATCAAAAGTTTATAAAATAACAGTAATCAGAAAACAGGAAAAAGAACTACCTTCCATTGGGGAGTAGACTCGCCAGTGAGAATGGCTTCATTCAGAATGGCACTTCCAGCTAAAAGAAGCATGTCTGCTGGTACAGATTTATCTTCTCCATGCTGACCAGAAGAGCGTCCAATGGAGACAACATCACCAGGTAAAAGATCAGTCCCGGACAGCTTCACCCATCTAAAATCATGTTGATGGCATAATTATACATATCTACAGACACTCATAATTTACAAAAGCACCAAAATTGCATAAAAAATACGTACTTCCCACAGCGATGCACCATTATGGTCTGGGTATCCACTCTAACACGTCTTAGCTCGCTTAGAGTCTTCAACCTACTCTTTGCCATAGTTGACTCGAACATAAACAGCATAAAGAGGGTAAACAAGCTGTAATACCAATATTCATCCAAGCACCAAAGCCCCACACAGAACACCTATACAGATGTATTGCAAAACCAAAGACGAATGCCAGAATCAAAAGATATAAAGCATATATAAAACTGAATTTAGACAACAAAAAAAAAAAAACAACACAAGGTGAAATATAGAATTCTGAACTAGAGATAAGGAAAAAGAGGATGTGGTTTAAAGACAGAACCTGAAATACAAAAAAGGGCTCCATGCACTGCTCTTTCAATAATTTTTGGAATGTGGGCTGTGGATATTCAAATCTAAATAACCATAAACAATCCCCATCAAGCAGTGGAAGAAAATAAAAACACAGGTAAAAATTTCTTAAGAAGTTCAGGCTTCAGGAAGCATTGTTGTATCATTTCAGGGACACCAAAATGATATGCTGATAACAAAAGTCCAACGGCCAAATTGCATATTCCAAAAACCACTATGACAAAATATGTGTTATATCGAGTGTATGAGGGATTAAATTAACCGCATTTGATGAAGTAGTTTTTCCTAAGAACATGCAAAAGAATATATATCATAAGTTGATAGTATGCAATGTTTGTCCTTCCATATGATAAAAATCCAAAAAGGTAATTTGATTTTACTATCCTAAAAGAGCAATTGAGCATAACCAAAAATCAGTCCTAGTGTCCCTTTATGACAATCCATACTGCAAGGTTATTGAAAATGCATATCTAGCAGCATAGCCAGATCAGAGCGCATTGAACTGGTCCATAGACAATGGAAGCAGGAAACGCACCAACAGCCCATAAGGAAAGGACAAATTGACATTGAGAAGAAAGAACACTTGGGAGACCTTAGCCTATAATAAAATTGACAATCTCTGGCACCTTAATTTTAAACATTGAAGAAACAGAACTAAAGGACCACAAATATTGGACATATATGAAGCAGAAAGATAGAAATACTCACACATTCCGTCCCCATTTCTCAGTTGCAGCAGCTACTTTAGCCTCAGAACCATGGCCAGTACTTTTAAGATAGTGGCCGAATGTTTCCTTGGTAGGGTAAGGAAGCTTGCAAAATGTCTCATTCTCCTTTGAATAGATGAACCACTGCTTTCTGAAATCAAAGTAAATCTCTTCCCCATCCCCTGGTGATGAGGATGTTGCCGACTATGCAAGTAAAAGAAATTTTCAGAAAAGAAACAAGGGGTATTGTGTAGGTGATAGATGAAAAGCTATCCATGTTTAATTTATCTTAGGTTTCCAATAAAATCAATCTCTTTTTCATTAGCATGAGTGGGACTTCTAGTGTTGAGAAAGTAATCTTTGGTAGTCAAATCAAAGGTCTAAACGGCAAATTGCAAAGCCCATTGTTTAACTTATACACATTATATCGAGTACATACGATACCTTTAAAAAGTCACATCATGTATTACAAACAGGCATATTTGCAAAACGAAGATGTTTGAGTTATCATAATTGGGTTTGAAATTAATGGTATTTGACAACAAGTGAGCTAAGTCTTCGCCCTGTGTTGTTTCAAGTTAAGAAACTAAGACCAGTCAATGTAGAGAAACCCTCTAACACCTAATTTCAGAAAAACCAAAACATTCCATCAATAAAAACATCAACACTGTGCCATGAATTTCAACATTACCAGCATAAGCATACAATTCTTCTATCATTTTATAGCCAATAGTATTTCACTCCTCCAAATATAAAAAGAACAGACAAAAAAAAGCACGCAATGCATCCATTTGGAGCCTACATCAACCTTTCATCCCTACCAGCTCTGAGAACATCCAAATTCCATCCAATCCACTTATTAAAAAAACTCATTTTCACCAAAAAAAAGCAAAACAACACAAAAACTTACTTGTTGACGAATATACAATGGCACAACTTCTTTGGAACCGGAAAACTTGGCCGGCGTAACTTTACAAGTATCCGCAGCTCGGATATCATTAACCTACACACAAAACCCCAAATCACAAAAAAGAAACCCTAACCACCCCAAAAAAAAAAATCAAAACAAAACCAAGCACACACAAACAGTTACATTACCTTACTGTACTGAACAAAGCACTTGAAATCAACAGACCAGGCAGTGAAAAGCAAAACAAGAACATGAACAGCAACGAGTCCACCAAGAACAATAAAAGCATCAACAATGTCAATGCTCGGCACAACCGTAACCATCCAAATCACATACAAAATCACAAATGGAAAAATATCTAAGCGCCATGGCCATTTCTTCTTCCTTATTAAATCTACTCTCTCCACTACTTTCCCCCCTACATTAAACCTCAACACCATCGCTAATCAGGATCGAATTAAACCCTAAACAGTAAAAAAAACACATATTAGAATCCAATTAAACCCTAAAATGTAAACGAATGAGTGGTGATTAGGTCAAGAGAGTGGTACCTGAGAGATCGAGAAGCGGAGGAGATCGGAATCGGTTACGCCTCAGCGTGTTGAGTGTGACTCGGTCAGGTTTCTTGTGTAGTAGGAGGAGGATGGAAGTAACGAATCAGAGATGAAGTCAAGGACTAAAAGTTGAGTTTTATTACCACTTTACAGAGTTCATTGTAACTTTGTCCTTATAGTTTATAAGAGATAACTTAATTGATCGCTATAGTTTATAAGATATAACTAATTGGTCCTTGTAGTATAAAACATAATCGAATATAGTTTTTTTCTTTTTTTCTTTTTTCTGAAATTATACTCTTTCCTAATCGATTAAATTAAATCAAAGTAATTAATTAATCATTAATTCAAAAAACTAAAGGAAAAGAAGGTTTAATTATACCTTAGGAACAAATCACTATTTTTTTGAATTGTGATTTAAAAAAATTGCTCATAGATCAAAAAAAACCTTTAAATTAGGTATTGAGATCAAGGTGGACTTTTCAATGTTATATATATTTGCCTTTAATCATTTATTTAGTGTTAGGTTGGGAATTTTACTGTTTTTGAATAATAAAATCATTAATTTACCCCTATCATAAAAATTTTAATGCCTTTCAATTAAAGTGTTCTATTTAATTAATTTTTTTGAAATTGTGAAATTATTTTGATGTTCTAGAAAAATCAACTTAACTCTTTTCTAATGTTTTTTTTCTCTTATATTGGTTTTATTATTGATTTGAAGGTTATTTAAGGATATTATTATAATTGATTATATATTAAATATTATTTTAAAAAACAAGATGGTGCACGTGTTTTGGACAGCCCCAACGTCTTTTGGGTGGCTCGAGCAGGGTTGTCCGGTCATCGAACATCACCTTACTAAGACAACATTTGGAAGGTCTTTACGCCCCCCAACATAATGGGATAGCATGTGCGCCAAACACACCTTTAGTTTGATGTCCAGGGCCATTTCTTTTCTTCTTCCTCTTCTTCTCTCTCTCTTCTTTAAATCTTGCACCAAGGCCTATAAACTTTTAAACCAACCCCTTCAATTTTTTTTTCCTTTACATTTGGTCCATGTCTTTTTTATTGCTATATTTTTATTTTGAATAATCTATAAAATTACAAATATTTTTCAATTTTACCCTCTTCTATCTTTTAATCTTTTAAATTTGATCCTTATTTTTTATTACTATTTATTTTGTTTAAGATCATTTTTTACATTTTGTTTTATAAGTTCATTCTTTATAGTTTTTTTTTCCTATCAAATACTTCCTCATACTTTTAAATGCTATTTTTTTTTGGCTTTGCAAGTTTTGAAAATTGATATTTTTTTACAATTTTATTATTTAAAATTAAATTGGTTGAGAATTAAGATTCATGATTGAACTTAGGTCTAGGATTTTATGAGTTGCAAGTTTTAGAAATTATATCAAGTTTAAGAGGTGTACTTGTGTTTATTTCGGGTTTTTTTCCTTTTTTAAAGCTAATTTTTTTTTTAGTTCTGCTTTATTATTTTTTACAATTTATCATCTACAAGGTTAATCTCAAGTTCATGAATAGAGTCACTAGGGTTAAAAGTTAATGCAGGTTGATTTTTTTCTTAAATTAATTTATTTAAATTTCATCATTTAACATTTAATGTGTTTAAAATTGGTCTTTGTGCTTTTTTTTCCTTTTCTTTTTATGCGATTATCTTGATCTTATATCCATAATAGTAAGGTTAGCAAATTAATCCAGGTTTACTCAAAAAAAATTTCAAAGTATTTTGAAATTAAATTTATGTTTTGGTTTTCTTCCTTCAACATTATATTATTCAATGATTGAGCTTTATGATTTTATTTAGTTTGCTTTCAAACATGGTTACCTTAGTATCACGATTTGGTAAAAGATTATGTATCATGACCTGGATGCGCTTAGATTGGTTTTTTTAACCTTTTTTAATTATGTTTTTTTCTTAATTTTCATCATTTAATGTTTTATTTGTTATAATTTGAGCTTCAACTTTTTTTTTTCTTTTCTTTTTGCTATCTATGGAGTTATCACATTCTTATTTGAATTATTAGGAATTCTTATTTGAATTATTAGGAATTCTTATTTGAATTATTAGGAATTGGCCTTTGGACTTTTTTTCTTGCTTTCAGTTCTTGAGTTGCAATTTTTTTTTATATTAGACCAGGTTAAGGTTTGCTTGGTTTTTTTTTTTTTTTAAGCTGATATTTTTTTAATTTTTTTTAGAGTTTTCCTTTGTTATTTCTTATGTTTTTCCTTTTATGATATTAGTTTTGAGTTTATAACCAAAGACTGATTTCAAAAGTTAACACGAGTTAACTTTTAATATTTTTAAAAATTAATTTATTTTAATTTCAGCCTTCAACATAAAATAAATGAACTAAATGATGAAAAGATAAAATAAATATATTTTGAAACGAGGAAATAGTCATGAGGATTTAGTGGAACAATTGATATGATGCATGCAAGGATGGCGCAAGAAAAATCAGATTTTTGGTGTAAAATCACTTATCAACCAATTTTATGTTATCAAGCATAACTCTCAATCTAATCATTAGATCAAGTTAAAATTTTCTTAACACATTGTTCTATTTTAAGGTAAATTTTTAGGGCAATCAGAATCTGAAAAAAGTCATACTAAAATGTTGATAATTGGACAAAAAATAATACATAGACTTATTAATGGTATTTTCATAAATAAGTTGAAAAAGCTAGGAATTTCAACCTTTTCCTCTCTTTATAATAGCCGGTTCTACCGGAAAGAAAAAGGGAGGAGAAAGTTATTCTTTTTTTCTTGTTTTTCACCGAACATTCTAAAGGAAAATAATGAATTAAACAAGTTAGATGAGAGAATGAGTGTTTAAACACATCAAACACAGAGAATTAAAAGGACATCAAGAGAAAAAAGAGAGGGATTAGAGAGAGACCACAACAAGTTGAGGGGGAAAGAAGAAAGGGTGGGAAATCTTTGATTGACTAGCATTCAAAGCTCATATAATTAGCGAGTAAGAAGTTCTAAACTATTTATACAAGTTTAAGTGAAGATAAATGGGTTATATATGAAATTCTCAGATTTTAAATTAGGGTTTGTAAGGAAAATTTAGAGGAAATGGAAAGCAATGTATATAATAGGTAATGAACAAGGAACAAATGAGAATGATGCAAATTAGTAATGGTAATTAAAAAGAAATCCAAGGCTAATGCAGTACCCTAAAACCAGCCAAAATTGAGGAATTAGGAGGAAGGAAGAACTGAGTACATTTTTTGAAATCACATGTTAGTTTCATGTACAGTGTGGAATTATCATGAAAATAAATGAAATTACTGAAAAGGTGAATGCATTATAGGATTTTATTATAAAAATATAAGTTATACTATAGAAATTAGAAGAAATTGATACTTTGATGTCAAATACTTAAAATTTAAATGAACTAACTTTTAAATGAATGAAAGAAATTAAGAAAACTATAAGAAAAAAAAAACATGGAAACCCTAGATTTTAGGGCCAACCATGATAAACATATTTAAGAGAGAGAGGAGTTAAGTGAAATTGTAAAATTAGCATTGAGAAATATGATTGATTATGTAAATGCAAAAATGTCATACACTTTTTTTTTTTATATATATATATATATATATATATATATATATATATATAAAAGATGTTGAGCTTAAATGACTAATGATGTATTAATGTGTTTATAGTAATTAGTATGGAAGGAGTAATATTAGAATCTAGTTATAAGGATTTTTCTCGAGGTTATATGACGTTAATACATTGACTTAAGGCTTGAATTTTGAAAAATTATGAATTATGAGATGAAAAGAATATTGTGAATATTGAAGAATTGTGCAAGAGTATGTGATATTACTTATTGAAAATAATATGTTTTGGATTGATGTGTGGGAAGTTTGAAGGAACTAAGTAATGAGAGTTTATATTGATGAAATGGTTAGTATGAAAAATTATGAAATTGGAAATGGGTGGAAATGTAAATTAAAGAAAATTTTAAATGTTGGACATAAAAATAAGGTTGATAAATAAATTGATGATGGAAACTCCTTGTTGTTGTTGGAAATTATTTAGGGTCTGTTTGGCAAAAATATATGAAATGAGAAAATAAACATTCAGGAAAAATCGGTAAGGTATGTTTTGAAATATGCCCTTATCTAAAAATCTTAGGTTTAAAAAAAGTTTTAAGGCTATTTTTGAAAAACACGCTCTAAGGACAAAAAAATATTTTTTTCTCTTTGCTAAAATTTTATCCAGCCAAACATGAC